>JAOYMR010000003.1:21414930-21451486 GCA_025802075.1 Tenebrosternarchus preto | reverse complement strand
CCCATACAGAGTGAGGACTTACACCATTATAACCCATACAGAGTGAGGACTTACACCATTATAACCCATACAGAGTGCTGGATGTTTTGGTTTACCCAACCCCACCCCTTATGCTCATCATGTCTGATGGTTTGTGGTCTGTGGGGGGGGTGTACAGCCTCTATAACTGCTTTCTCACCAACTCAGTCTTTTAACAAGTGAGTTAGAAACGGTTCATGCGCTCCACAGTGTCCTTTTTATCATTCATGTGCTTTTTAATACACTCCCAAGCACTGGCTGTTTCCAGTGTGTGTGTGTGTGTGTGTGTGTGAGACAGAGAGAGAGAGACCGGCATGCTCTCTCTAGCTGTGTGTGTGAGACAGAGAGAGAGAGACCGACATGCTCTCCCTAGCTGGTGTGTGTGACACAGAGAGAGACCAGCATACTCTCCCTAGCTGGTATGTGTGAGACAGAGAGAGACCAGCATGCTCTCCTTAGCTGGTGTGTGTGAGACAGAGAGAGAGACTGGCATGCTCTCCCTAGCTGGTGTGTGTAATACAGAGAGAGAGACCAGCATGCTCTCCCTAGCTGGTGTGTGTGAGACAGAGAGAGAGACCAGCATGCTCTCCCTAGTTGGTGTGCTCCATCAAGCACCAAAGGGCCCACAGCACTTCCAGATGTTTAGCAGCCAGACGAGACCGCAGACGTTTGGCTCATGCTCAAGCATTACGGCCTCCTCTGCTGCCCCTCCAACCCCTCAGACCGCGTCTCTCCCCCTGGAGAGGGCGGAGGGGGGGACTGGGGGTGGTGAGGGGTTTTAGGATGGCTGGGGGTGTGCAATATGAAACACTTGGGAAGTGACAGGCGAGAACCCCCAAGGACCTAGTCCATAGCTGGCTCTGAAAGGGTGGCCTGGTGCGTGATGATGGTGAGTGAATAAGAACTGACAGATATGGAGTAAGGGGAGAGAGATGGTTAGGGTTAGGGTTAAAGAGGTTAGCATGTACGAGAGTAGGAGGGGTGAGAAAAATGTTATACAGTGTCAGTGGAGAGTCGGGGTGGGGGGGGGGATTCCATGCCTGTGGTGATGATCTCATTCATTCCTTTTTAGTAAAGAGAGTCACAAAAGAATCTTGATTAAAGAGTGTGAAACCACAGAGCACTTATAGCTAGTAGAAGAATGATGTAGATGGGTACTGGAGTGAGGAGGGAGAGTAACAAACCATAAGAAAAGAGAAAGAAGAGGAGAGGAGAGAAGAGGAGAGAGGAGAGGGTAGAAACAACTGTGAGAGGACAGGAGAAAATTTGAGACATAAAAACATGAAAAAAGACTAGGAAACAAGCTTGAGAGGAAAGGAAAGGAGAAAAGAGAGGAGAGGAGAAGATAGGAGAGGTGGAGAAAAACATCCAGGAGAGGAGAGGAGAAGATAGGAGAGGTGGAGAAAAACATCCAGGAGAGGAGAGGAGAAGAGAGATGGAGAAAAACATCCAGGAGAGGAGAGGAGAGCTGAGAGGAGAAGAGAGGAGAAGAAAGTAGACAAAAAAAAAAAAAACAACAACTAGGCAAGGAGTAGAGAGGAACAAAACAATGAAATCTAAGATTAGCCATTTGGCAAGAACGGATGAGAGATAATGAAATAGGTACAAGTCTGAATTCCAGTGAGTTCAGTACAGGATCTTACAAGCGCTAAATCTTTCCTCCTTTTCTCTGTAGAGGGAACCTACGCGACTCAGCCACTAACTCTTTTCTCTCACTAAGCTGCAGACAGACTGCATTAAAGCGTGTATTCATGTCTTTCAGATCATTTTAAACACTGATTGAATCAATATGGGCATAGACATCTTATTCCTTCATCTACAATAAACCAGTTGAACAGAAAGCATTTTTTCCTAACAGGAATTAAAAGAGGTTACTGCAGTTTTCCCATGTCCTACGTAAGATTTAGTGCAATGCGTCCATATTTCTTCAAGGCTGGGAACTGGTTGGATTTCTTTTGAAGATTTCTAATACAGATATATTTCACTGTTGGCAATACATTCACCTTGGTACTTCTTCTCTGTGGCACTGCAAAAGATGTCTTGCAAAAAAGTACGTACTGACAGGTCACATCAACATGCTACTCATGCAAGAGGTCTGCATCCACAGGTTGGAAAGCCTCTTAGATATCGTTGGCTTCCAAAGTCATACTGTGCTGTAGAAGTGTGGGGAAGGTTCCGATTCACCCACCTTCGCTGCAGTCGTTTCCATGGAAACCAGGACAGCACTTCCACTCCAACGCGGTCACCTGGCGATAAGCCACCTTGTATGCAGGCCTGACCAGAGTCCTGTAACTAAACAAGAGAACGACTCACCATTACACACTTGTTTCTTGTTTCAAATTTTGATCCGCAAATGAACTGCAGCAAAATCTGTAAATACTGCAAATAAATCGTCCTATTATGCAGATGCCTCATCCATCTAACTGAAGCTGCCAAGATCTTTTGCCAATATATTTTAATAGCAAACACACCATCTTTAATGGCCAAAAACTCACTTGGTTACCTAAAATGAACGAGGTGCAATTTACTTTTCAGAAAACAATATATGTACAACCTTAGGTTTTTTGGATCCAAGTTGAGTTTGTGCTTTTCCATTAACTGTGAACAGATGGCAAGCAAAGCCTATGTAGCACGTGAACACCCTGAAGGCCGGTGATGACCGCAGGTAACCTACCTGATGAGTTTCGAGCACGGCCCGGGCCACCGACAGCCCTGAAACACTCTCTGTACCGTCGTCTCCGTGCCGTTGTGCACCTGGCACGTGACAGTCTTTGATATCGTATATTGACACCAGTTTCTGAAGAAAAACAAAAGACCTCGTGGGAAGGCAGCATTGCTCGCGCTCACAGTGCGGATGGTTTCAGTTAAAGACAAAGAAAAACCGCGCGTTAATTTCGCACTATTCCTTTATTCATTTTGAACAGCATCGACTCAACAGGTAATTCAGAAGCTCCACTGACGACTCTAACAATTACATGAGAAATAAAAAAGCATTTAAAAGTCTCCCAGCAGTCTATTATCGTTTCTCATCGTTTATTATGAAGCAAAAAACACGATAACGCTGCACACTGACAAAACTGCATTCGAGCGTGTACCATACCTGCGTTGCGAGTTAATACCAGCTGCGGGGGATCCGATGTTTTGTTCAGAGTTTACGTGCTGGAGCGTTAGTCCTGGAAACTGGTAGATAAAGCCGGTTCCGAACGAAAGTCCAGCGGAACACATGAAGATGCACAGCACACCCCATAACGTACGCTGTCCCATTACTCCAAAAACTGATAGTACAACGTGGTCCTCAATTTACGTACGCACTAATAGATTAGAGACAGCGGGGTGGAGGAATACATCCGTGTTGATCTGTAGCAAAAGTTTGTACACCCGCAAAATACCTTCCTAGAGTTTAATGCAGTCGAAGCCTTAAGTCAGACGCTAATGGGGCTGACAGAATACACTCACGGACGATTTAAGAGATGCGTCTAAAACGAAAAAAGAGTTCTCATTTTCTCACGCCCCACTTCTCAGCGATTTCTCTGAACTAAAGTGACGTTCGGCCTCCTGGGTGGATTGAAATGTCTCAGCAAATGTTCGGAGCGCGCGTTAAGACGCGCCGGGCTCGCGGATGCACGAGAGCAAGGGAATTTGTAGTTCAAGGTTAAAGAGAGGGGTATGAAATTTGTGACTCTGCATTCAGTCGTTACAAATGAAGGTTGTTTATACTTGTGTAAATATTATTATTACTAGGGCATTGGTAAATCGTAATCAGAAATCTACATTAGAATTAGTGTATTAGGTTACAACAACGTCGAAGACTAGTTATAAAGGGGACCTAAACGAACCCATATGACTAACTAGTGTTGGGAGCCTGATCGCAGAAAGACATTGTCCACATGACGGATGTATCGGAGGGTTACGCGATATGAAACAGTTTACTCAGGCTATATTGTTTTGTTAACACATTTTAGGGACATGAGAAGCCAGAATACTGACATAATCTGCTGGTCTCTGCAAGAAAATTGCATTTAACGAAACGTTCAAATATCACAACTCTGCATAGATAAATGCACTAACGGAGGGACTAAATATCGATAAACATTACTACAAAACCCCAAGACCTCTGAACCAGTAATGTTCTTTAATGCATTATTAAAACTCGGCTAATATATTCAACCCTCCCTTAAGTCTTCCTACAATAAGACCATTATTGAAACGCGATCAACTGTAATTCCTCTCAATACTGTAGATGTAGATCAGTCTATTATAATAGGCAACAAAAACTCTTTGATACTGCGGCGAGGTGCCTAATGCGCATGCGCGTCCATGTATGTACACGTGTGTTCTAACTTCCTCCGTAACTGTAGCTAAGCTCCGCCATGGAGGAGAAAATTAACTTAGATTTGGACGGGTTAGAATCGGAGCCAGTTGTAAACTCATTGGTTAAAGAAATACTGGAACAGGACCCCGCTTATCTCATTGGGATCTTCGTGGCCGTAGTGGTTGTTTTAATCACAATAGGTAAGCCTGCTCAACTAATGTTATTAGGCCAGAATGAATGCTCGGTGCTAGAGTTATCGATACCTACATCATGTCCCCTGATTAAGGAACAACAGGTAAACAGCCAGGTTATGTTATGTTAGGTTATGTTATGTTAGGTTAGCTGAGCTGGCTAGATAGGCGTCTACATGTCGACAATTTAGCTCATTTTGCTAACTAGGTCGTATCTGTGACAGTGGATTTGTTAGCTAGCTAGCATAGCTAATCTGTCATTAAAGCACCCAAGGCTGTTGCAGTAATCGTCTGTATTGTAACTTAGTGTTTTTGAAGTTTTTCGTGGGCTCCCAGACGACAAGAAATACAGTGCTACTTGTGGGTTTGTGCGATGCTGGAAAGACTCTTCTCTTCAGTCGGGTGAGTAGTTAAGACGTTTTTTGGCGGTCGTCCCACCAATTTTCTTAAAACACAGTGAGGTTATAGCTAGCTAGCTTGCATCTTTAACATTTATCAGTTAAGTTGATTTATTTTTTACTCTGATGTCCTGTGTCTTCAGCTACTCACAGGGAGATTCACGAGGACTCAAACATCCCTCACAGTGAGCAGTGCAACCTACAAGACCAAAACCGAGAGAGTAAGACACTTTAACGCTGAAAGGCTCGTATCCCGACTGAGTGCACCATCGTTAGATAAATACGTGACGTTTCTTTCTTCATCATACTTGTCCGCAATTTCTTACGTGCAGGGTACAAGCTGGACACTTGTTGATCTTCCTGGCCATGAGAGTCTAAGGCCTCAATTTGTGGAGAAGTTCAAGGCTTCTGCCAGGTAACCTGAACGAAGACCACGATCTCTGGTGACACACTAAGCATCTTTCCTGACGCATAAAGGTAGTCGGTTATCTGTGGTGACTTTAGCAGTAACAGGTTCTGGTTTTGCTCATCTCACATGGCTCATCATCTCTGATTGTGTTCCTGGCTGACTTCACTGAAAAATCCTATTTCTCTCTGTATATATCCATATTGTGTAGTATCCTGTTCTTAGTATGTTTTTAAAACAAGCTTTGTTAATATGGCTTTGATTCAGATCGCATGTGTGGCTAACTGTTGACATCCTTGTGAGCCCAGAGCGCTAGTGTTCGTAGTGGACAGTGCAGTGTTCCAGAAAGAGGTGAAGGACGTGGCGGAGTTCCTGTACTCCCTCCTGACCGACAGCGTGGTGATCAAAAACGCTCCTCCATTACTGATAGCATGCAATAAACAAGGTACGCGCTCCACGTTGCACCTACCTGAAGACACACTTGTGTTCTTTCATGATGTTTGTAGATCTTAGGATCTGCTTGGCTGCTGTGTTTAATCGACACTGTGCATGAGGGTATAGAAAGCCTTGTGCTCTGTGTGTATATTTGAAATACCAGCTGCAGGTTGTACGTTGCTTGCTCTCATACGTCTTCACTTCCTGTAGATATCACCATGGCAAAGTCAGCCAAACTCATTCAGCAGCAGCTGGAGAAAGAGATGTGAGTTTTACCTCTTTTTTTTTTTTTTAAATTATTTAAGTACTTGATCTTGCATTAATGTCCAGCCTATTGACTGTCATTATAAAGACACCTTATGGAATTTGTCACATCAGGGGAGAAATGTGGTGCTGGTGAGCAAACAAGGGCTCCTGAAATTGTGTTTGTGCACAAATGGTATTCCATGAGTATCTCCCAGAACAATGAATGACAGGAGAGCTGGGTTATGTTTTATTTTATCCTCCATGTGGCCGCTGGGCCAAGCAAGCACGCATGGCTAATGAACATGCTAGCTTTGATCATTTCAACATGGTTTAGTCTAGGTGGAAGATGTAAAGTTCTCTTTAAGTTCAGGCTGGACGTCTATTTCTGCATATCTAGCCTGAACGTCCATTTGCTGGGTCAAGGAACCTGTCGTTAAGCTGCATCTTCTCTTGAGTTTTATGTGCTTGCAGATAGCACTGCTCACTACAGCCATGTCTCCCCTGATAAGTTACGATGAGTCACTCGGGCTGGTGTGTTGTGGGCTGGGCATTCATTCATTCAACCCTCTCCGCGCTGTTGCAGGAACACTTTGAGAGTGACCCGGTCGGCAGCTCTCACGTCACAGGACGGCTCGACGGGCGCCACCGTGCACCTGGGCAAAAAGGGGAAGGACTTCGAGTTTTCCCAGCTGCCCCTGCGGGTAGAGTTCGTGGAGTGCAGTGCCCGTGGCAGCAAAGCTGAAGAGGGCGAAGCAGACATCGAGACTCTGGAGAAGCTTCTGGGGCGGGTTTGAGAGGAGGAGCCTCTGCCACCGATCATTGTTGCCATGTCCCATTTGGCCACGCCCCCTAAGCCTTAAATTTGGACTAAGGTTCTCTGTTATACTGATAAATTTGTATGTCCTCCAAAATAGAAGACTGACTTATTTTGCTTTGTTTGCGCCGATTTATGTACAAGAATTTTTCTCCCCAGTCCAAATGTTCTTTATTTATTTTCTTGTGGTAGAAGCTGTGAACACCTCCACCTCCTCTGGTGCTCTGGCTGCATCTGCTTTGTGTCCAAGGTTAATAGAGGCGGCTTATAATCCAGTATTGACAACAGCTTTAGCACTATGTAAATAAATGCATATTTTGTTGGCAATCTTGTCTGTTATTTTACCCATTTTCCACCAGTTTGGTTGAAGGAAGTTTTGCCCTCATGACGTCTGCTTGGTTCCAGCAGTCGTCTACACGCGTCTGTGCTTGAACTGTAACTCCATGTCTGTAGCACCTGTTAGTCAAGAAACAATTGTTGACAAGTGGCTTGTCCATGTGACGGGGTAAAGACCCAAGACTGGATGCTCCTTCAGCACTGTAGACCCACAACTGTGCTGCGATGTCTATAAAACCCCACAATGTCAATAAATAATCGAACATTTGCATCCTCTTTACACACACACACGTTACACACTGCAATATGTTGATTATTGATGTAACTAATAACTGCAGAGAAGTACACAAGGTTTCCAGGGTAATGGGACATTTCTCAGACATTCATCTGCTGCGTGTGTTTTGAGTTCCACACCCATACACATTACAGATCAAGATTAGAGAACAAGTAAACACTTCCATTATTCCTGAAAAAACAGCAGAGTACAGTAACTGTCAAAGCAATCCTTGATGCTTACAGCTTCTCAGAAATAAGAAGTGCAGATGGTCAACTTGGTCCAACTGTTGTTGGAAGTTGCTCCACTCATCTTCTGTTCGTTAACTCAGCTCAGTAACCAGTGGGTTTCTTAGCCACGACTTTACCACCAATGATCTTCCAGAGATTCTTGTTTGGCCTCGAATCAGGACGAGGTTGGTCTTTTCATCATTTCAAATGTTCTCAACTTCAAGATGTGTCACCAGTTCCTGCAGAACGATCATCTGCGACTGGGAGACGTTCGCAGGGAAGGAAGTGTGTCGCCATTCAGCTGCCCAACTCCTGCAGAAACCAGAAACACCCCCCAGACAACGAGGCTTCCTCCTCCAGTCTTAACCGTCTTCACAAACGTTAGGTCTGTCCTTCCCCACCTCAATGCCCGCGTTTCTCATCCGATCCATCTAAAGGAAACCTGCCTTCATCATTGAAGAGACCTTTGGACCATTCTTCTCTGACCATTTAACGTGCTCCTCAGCAAAGGTTAGTCCAACCTTTTCGATTTTGATGAGAAGCTTGGTTACTGCCATCAGTCTGACCTCTCAGGCGCCGAGGCTCGTTCTGGAATCAAGTTTTGTGACTTGAATGAGTGAATTCGGTAACGTAGCAGCACCTTTTCATGCAAGGTAACTTAGGAGACTTAAAAAAAACTTGGGAGAATAAAAGATGTTTTCTAATTTTCATATTTATACATGTATGCACAAAGGTAGTTCTGAAAGCCCGATACTGTTTATTTATACTGAACATGTATTATACAGCCTGTCTATAGTCAATCTAACATTTACGGGTGATTCTCTGTAGCAAAAAAAATCCCAAAACCATTCACACACACACACAACTAGATCAGTTCAGTCCCCTGCTGTTACATATAATCACTTCCCCTCCTTTTGCCCAGAAAGGAAATAAGTGAAAGTTAAAGTGGTAGCGCAGGTTTCCAGGATTACGGCCAGGATTACGTCTGGTGCTGGAGTCCCATCAGAGAGTATGCGGTTAAGATGGGGCTCTGATCTGCCACGAGCAAGCTGGGCTGACCCTGGAGCAGAGCTGGACACACCCAGTTCACTTTGTCCTCGTGGGTGAACTTCAGTTTGGGCCCGGTCAGAGTGCACCTCTCTCCTGGATCAGCGCTGCCGGCCTCCGACGGCTCACCCTCGGCCCCCTCTTCCTCTTCAGCCTTGGAATCTCCGGGAGGCTGTCGCTTTGGCTTGGCCCTGCCTTTGGGCTTCCTGCGGGGGCCCGTCGTCTTGGCCCTGCACTTCCCCTCTGTGACCACTAGGGGCTCCTCTCCCAGATCCCACAGAGCCACAACGCAGTCGTTGCCTCCCGTGGCCAGCCAGTAAGGATGAGGCAGGAAGTTGAGGAAGTGTGCCTGCGAGACGCCCTGGCTGTGAGCCTTTATCGTCCCGTGCTGCTCGTGCCGGGAGCCGGCGCCCACCCGCGTGAGGTGCACGTGGCCGTCTTCGGCGGCGCACGCGAGCACGTTTCCGCAGGACGCCACACTGATGCAGTGGGCCAGTGGGGGGTTAAAGAGCTGCCCTGGCCCCTGATGGAGCTTCCTGTCCTCCTCTGTCGCCTCCTGCAGGCTGTATGTCCACACTGGCCGAGCTTTCTGCAGATTCCACAGCATCACCTGGAGGACCACAGAGGGGCAAAGTAAATAAACGTAGAAGAAAACCCTGCACAGATCTACATATACATGGAGAAGTTTCAGAGGAACATATCCAAGTCTTAAAAACATCCCCAAACAGTCTGAGCTCAGAACAAACTAAGAACTAACTCAAACTAAGAACTCAGAACTAACCACCACAAAACATGCAAACAAAGTTTAAAAGGAATAATTGTGCATCAAAAATTGTCAAAGACCCCGCCTTTCTGCTAAATCGATTTTTTTAAAAAAATTAAAGAAATTTGCTAGTCTGCTAAATGGCCACTAGAGGGCAACATAGTTATATCAAACGTTGTTCGCCTCATCTCATCTCAACCCGTCATTAACACTACTCAAACTCTAGTTTAAGATACATATACCCATGTTTCGACCTGCTGTTTACCACAGACAACTGGACGGCGACACCATGCGTGTTTTCTCTGTACTCCAGCACCCTGCGTTAGAAGATACTCTCTCGATAACTACTGAAGTTCTAGACTTTCTAGCGTGCGGCTCACCTGCATATCCAAGCCTGCAGACACCAGGCTCTGCGGCCTCTGCGGCCGGAAGGCGACGGAGGAACAGATGTTCGTGTGCTTGCGTAGCGTCCGGGTCACTTTGCCCGCCTGCAGGTCCACCACCCTAACGGCTCCGGAGTCGTCAGCCGCGGCCAGCAGGGAGCCTGATCCGTTCACCGTCACCGAATTGATTTCGTCTTCGCCGACATCTCGAAACTCCTCTAGCGCTCCCTTCAGGCAGCGGGGGTCCAGCACACTGACAGTCTCCCCGTGAGATGCGTACAGGAGACCCGGGCCCGTCGGGGAGAAGGTTGTGCACGTGACGTCCTCTCGACCCGCGACGTGCAGCTGGGCGAGAGGCACCCCGTCGGGGGTCCATACCGTCAGCTCGCCCCCTTCAGCTCCGGAGGCCAGCAGACCGTCCGCGCCCCCCGCGGAGCCCACGCACAGCACGGGAGCCGCGTGTCCGCCCTCCCACCTGCGCGCCATCGTGCTTACCGCGGTTCACACTCGGGAATAAACCGGGAGCTACAGCTGGAAAACTGTTATGATAAGAGAGTTGATGTGGGACAACACGTGCCAACTACTCATACTGTTGTCAGACCACGTTCTGCATCTGATAAAGTTCACCTACTTGCCATAAAACGGTATTCGAAGTGTTATTGTAAATATGGATGAAAATCAAATGACTCAAATGTATATTATCAAGCTAGATGAATACTTTCATTATATGTACCTAGATAGATTATTAAACTATCTAGCTACGCCTGTTAGCGACACACAATTTAAAATTCAATGTATTTTAGCCAGCTGGTGCGCATACATCAGCACCAAAAACTACATGGATCCTAGGTTGATAGATGATGCATGGAAGTCTAGAAAACGACACAAATTCCTAATTTGCAGTCATAGTTGCAGCTAGCTAAGTTCTGTTATTAGTTAGCTAGCAAGCCTGAAGCTAGTTTACATGACATAAACTGTTCACAATTCAAAGTATTATTTTACCTTACACAGAAGTGTCAGACACGTCTTGCATGCGTTCTGTGGGACTAAAATGGTACTTAAATATAATGACGAACATTATACCGCAGGCTACACACGTGCGAATTCAACAAACCTTTCCGAATTTTCCGCATATAAAAGTCGCACATTGATGACGTAAAATAAAAGGGCAGCGGGGCAGATTTAATAACATTGAACATTTCAAAATATAGTCATGAAAATATATAATGATATTTATGTTTATATATAAAACTACATAATAACACATGTTTATTAAAATGGTATATAGGGAAAATAAAGTATAATTAACCTAAATATGTTATAATGAGAATAAACACACGTGATGACTAGTGCCTAGAGTTGATTATCTGCTGTATTTAAGACAATGGGTGTGGAAATCACTAACAATCCTGAAAAACAATGCTGAATAGAAGAAAATGTACAGAAACAAAACGATTATATTCATGCAATGAGCGCTCTCTCTCTCTCTCTCTCTCTCTCTCTCTCTCTCACTCACTCACTCACTAACTGTCATGCACATGTTTGAGAAGAGTCCACTGAAGTGTAGTTTAAGCACAGTGAACGCCGAGAACTTTGGGATGGGATTCAGATGTGCATAAACTGAGTATGATTCTGATAATAGGCTGTGTTTAATAAAGAGGCCATGAAACCAAACTATTCCATACAAACACCCCCCCCCCCCCACACACACACACACTCATACACACACACTCAGAATACACTGGTCACTACTTATATGTGACTTTCTAAGCCCAACCTTAACATCACTTAAACCAGAAATGTTTTGCTCTTTCTTAAGTCTGGATGTTTTTGTCTTTAAACATATAAAACACAAAGTAAGTTAATATTTCCCTTCCTGCTAACACCACCCTCACACATGCACACGCACACACACACACACACTTCTATTATCTCACCTTCAAGCAGTTGTTAACTAACATTCTGATGCACTGTCAGCTAACTGTAAGTAGTCTGTTACTTCTGTTACTATTTTGTGAATGTAACGTTGCATATTTGATCAGAGACGACCAACTAAATTTAGTAAATGATAAGTAATAATGAGTAAAACATCTTGGTGGATATTAAAGAATTATCTTGCTTTTGATCGTTCAAAATTTCCTAAAAGATCTACACTTTTGTAGGCAGAGTTTTACTGTACAATTTCTAATGAAGAGAAGAGTTAATGTTCACAGCTACAAACAGCTACCAGCCCTTCCCACCAGTAAGACTTTTTTGGTGGCAATACATGACTCACAACTACAATAGTAACAATAACAATGATGGTATAACAATACTGCACTTATTCAGTGTTGTTTTTGTGTGATTTAACTGTATTAACCAGTTTGATGACTCTTTGATAAACCAATAAATCAAACCATTCATCCTTCAGCTGTTTATGCTGAAATATGCTGGTATATCTAGATAGTGCTGAGCAATTTATAGTGTAAAGAGTCTAAATGTAAAGATACTCACTTAATCACTCTGTCTCTGTCTCTCTCTCTCTGTGAGATCTAATCAAACTGGATATTTAAAGCAATAAAACAAACATAACAAGCCCCAGTGTGCCCTGCTGAAAAGCCAGGCTCTCTTTGCATTGTTTTTGGTAGTGGCTTTTAAAAAAAGTAAAACAAAAATGCTGACTGTGTGCTGGGATTATTCTCTCTCTAGTGGTGACTGTCCCTCTGTATGGTAACAGTTGATTGTTCTGGACACACTGGCTCTGTCCTCCCACCACACACACCACCCCCTCCACACCCCCACTTCACTCACACGGGAAGTCCAACAGCGAGCAGCGAGGTGCATTTTATGGCGGAGCCTAATTAAGGACAACGACCCCGGACTAGCCAGCGTAGGGAGCAGGGACTCCCTGTTTATTTTCACTCTCTATTATTTTGTTTTGTTATGTCTTGCCAGTCTCTTGTTTCGAGGGGCACGCAGTGGCTGGTCTCTGTAGCATTCAGCTCTGGTTTGGTCTCCTTCTCACGGATCCCCGGCACTGGACTATGGGTTCGCGGCCTTATTTCCCAGCACGTTCTGTGCTTTTCCGGAAGGAGGCGAGCGGAGTCACGTATCGTATTCCCGCCCTGGTCTTCTTGCCACGGTCGTCCTGTTTCCTGGCCTTTTGTGAGGAGAGGCTGAGTCCCGCAGACTCACACGCTCACCTGCTCGTCCTGCGCAAGGGGATCTTCCACAGGAACTATGTGAAGGTCTCTTAGCACCACCACCTCACACCACCTCACACCTTCTCACAACACTTCACTAACATTCCCGTGTGGATATATTCCAGGTTATTTTCATCAAGATAATTCTTCAATTAGTTCAAGCCAGCAGGTAGAATTAGTTACTGAAGTCATGTCACATGTCACCATGCAGAGAGCAAAACACCATCAGTCAGTTACCTGTGTAGGAGTCTTAGTTTCTTTGCAGGAGTCTTAGCCACTGTAGGAGGACTCTTTATTTTTTTCATCAGAGATGTTTAATGTTACTCCTTAACTCTTCTGTTTTCTCTTCCTCCTCCTCTTCCTCTCTTCCTCATCGTAGTGGGAGGACATGCGTGTGCTGAACACAGCCCGTCTGCCGGGCCACCGTTCGATGAACCCCTGCCCCGTCTACGACGCCATCACAGGGACGCTGTTCCTATTCTTTATCGCCGTCCTCGGTCACACCACTGAGGCCTACCAGCTGGAGACAGGCAAGAATGCCTGCCGGCTGTGCTGCGTGTCCAGTGATGACTGTGGACAAACCTGGAGCCCTGTTGCTGATCTCACGCAGAAGGTCATTGGTGAAACCATCAAAGGTGAGGCTTCGCCTCTGACTGACAGCTTTGGGTGTATTTTTTTTTTGCAGCAACATACAGAGAAATCCATGACGTAGCATTCTTGCTACCTGCTGTTAAGAGACTCACTAGGTATTTATTAGAGTTGTAATAAGCAAAGCCTCTTTTAATCAGGTTTCATTTAAAGACTAAACTTGTTAGATTCTTTAAATTTACTCTCAATCACTGTTTTTTGACAGAGTGGGCTACGTTTGCTCTCGGCCCTGGTCATGGGATCCAGTTGAAATCTGGTCGTCTGCTAATCCCTGCCTACTCCTACAAAATCGACCGCAGGAACTGCTTTGGCAAGGTGTGCAAAACCACGCCCCACTCCTTTTGTTTTCACAGCGACACGCATGGGCGAGCCTGGCGTCTGGGCAGGGCCGTGCCGGGGCCCGAGTGTGTGGAGTGTCAGCTAGTGTGGGTGGATGAGGAGGCGGAGACCGGCGTGCTGTACTGTAACTCCCGCAGCACCCATGGGTCCCGCGTGCAGGCGCTCAGCTTCGACAGCGGAGCCACCTTCCAGGATGGCCAGCTGGTGCCCAAGCTCACGGAGACCAGGCACGGTTGCCATGGCAGCATGGTGGGCTTCGCGGCCCCCGCCCTTTCTCGGGCGGGATATGGCAGCAGCCCTTCAACCCATCTCAGGGGGGACGACGCTGTTTCCAGACCTGATTTCGTAGCTCCGACCTGGGTGGTGTATGGACACCCGACCTGCCCAGATGCTCGTCGCAATCTGGGCCTCCACCTCTCCACTCAGCCCAGGGACCCACGCAGCTGGACGGAGCCCTGGGTCATCTACGATGGCCCCAGTGCCTACTCTGACCTGGCCTGCGTGGAGGTCCAGACTGCCGAGGCAACGCCAGTCACCGCCTTCGCCTGCCTGTTTGAGAACGGCACAAAAACAGCGTATGAGGAGATTTCCTTCTGTATGTTCACTGTGCACCAACTCATCAGCAACATCAACCACAGAAGATGCCAGGGAGGAGGAGGACCGGTCAACCACAAACAGAAGCAGAGAAAGAAAATAAGAGTGTCTGAGTTCTGCAGTGTGTGCTAGCGCTTTTCACCCACACCAGAAAACAGAGGAGTTTGAAGTCCTGCTTAGCTCGTTATACATCAGAATAACTTTGAAAGTTGATTAGATAATGATATTTTAACCTCAGTAGGAATTAGTACTGCTGTGTTAAACAAAAGTTTAATGACACCAAAATGTTTAATGAAAGCTTAATGAAAGTGGCTAGTGACACAACTAAACTAAAGTCAATACATCCACTGTATGTTTTGTGATGTAAATACAGTTATATGGAACCTCTTCATGTTGGGTCATGTGATTAGTGTCATGTGATTAGTGTCATGTGATTAGTGTCGGCCATCTGGACTTGGGATGGATCTGGGGGTGATAAATGTACTCATCATAAAAATACATCCATTTATTATTTACAAGTTATAAACATTTATTACACAAATTTCAAATATATATTTCTTTCACACGTTAAACATATTTCAAGCATGTATTTCAGTTGGTGGAATTAAAAGAGTGAGTGTGCATAGTGTGTTTGTAGGGCTATACAATCTACAAGGGTCACAAGAGCTACAAGGGTCACAAGAGCCTTGTGTTCCAGACAAGAATTCACCAAACGCACACGATTGCTCAAACTCTTACTCATTTCTTAACTGACATTGATTCCCATAATTTGATTGAAGTGTGGAGGTGTTTTTGGGTAACACACTTACTCATATCCATGATTCTGGAAAACCGTAGCTGTACTACGAAATTATAGAGAATAACATTTCACATGAATCACTCTACGTACAAAAGAATCACACGTCACTGAGCCTCACACTGCACATGAGGGAAACATTTCAGGTCCTCCGTCTTTTGTAAATGTGGCTGCTTTTCACCCGTCTACGCTGAACTTCATCTGTGTGCTCAGCATAGCAGTTTCATGTCCAGGCCTGCCGTTATGTTTTTGAGAGGGTGTTCGGATCCAGTAATTCCTGTATATTTTCAAATGGTTTGACTTTGCCTGTCTCATATTTTAGGGAAACGTGTTAGCAAAGCTGTAACGAGTCCTCTTGAACCAAGAAACTTCACTTTCTCACAGAAAACCATCCATTTTGAAAGAGTTGTACAATGACTGCTGTTAATTAAAGGAAACATCAAATGAAATAAAAGAGTAAAAAAAATGAATGAAGGAAACATTTTTGTGAACATTTGTGAAAAACTGCTATTTTGAGTCCAAGACCCGTTTACAGTTTGGCAACCATGTCTTTGTGAGCTCTGTGTTGTACACATAACTGACACTACACTGTGGATTTCTTCAGGCATTTTCATGGCAAGAAATATTGCAAAGGTTTTCTGTCATATTTTGATTGTGAAATAAAATACGTAATCACTTAATGCAGCAAAGCAAAAAAAAAAAAACTAAACAAAAACAGCAGTGAAATCAACAGTAAATCTACAGTAAATCTACAGTACATTTGAGTTGGACATGCAAACATGTGATGTGGTCACATTTAAGTTACATGAAACAGTCTCAGATTGCAGGTCAGTCTTAAATAACTTCACATTTGACACCAAGAACGACATATAAACATTAGGAGAAGAGACTAAACGCGTCTGCTGTTCTTGCACTGACACCACCAACCCTCCTCTTTACACAGAATATTACATCTGTAATTCTCTGTAATTATATTTCATCTGCTTATTAAATAAGTTTTTGCAGTATGCAATGATCCAGTGTCTCGCTTTCAGTAAATTAGATCTGTGAACTTTTGGTCCAGTGTTACTCTCTGACGTGACACTTCTATTTCTCAGGCATAATAATAAAACTGTGGTTTGATGTCTTCAGGGCAAACACTTGATTGTATCACGTTCCCAACCACTAGCCTTGAAACAGCCTTGTGAACATGTCTGCAGTACACAGAATATATATGTACTAACACACTTAGTGTGCAGGAATCCCCTTGTAAAGGAGGGTGAACAGTCTCCCTGCTTCACACTGACGTTGAGCCCTCCTTCAGACGCAGCACCATGGTCTCCCTCTTCCCAGAGGTGGGCGAGTGGGCTGAACCTGAACACTTGCGTGTGAGTGGGAGCAGACCCTGCAGCAGCCTGCTCCTAAACGATTTGCACATGAAGAAATAAATAATCGGATCCAGACACACGTTGCAGGTAGAGAGCAGGCATGTCACCTCTTTGCCCGCCCTCAACACGGCCTCCGCCTCGAGGCTGAAGCCGTGGCTGGTTTGACTCAGCGTGAACGGGATCCTCCACAGATGGTACGGCACGAAGCACAGGAAGAACACCACCACCACCGCCAGGATGTTGTGGCGGGACTTGGGTTTCTGTGGACCTTCCAACCCCACAACTTCAAACCTGGAGGATGAGATGCAGATGTGCCTGTAGATGCACATGTAGGAGGTCAGCAGTGTGATCAGTACTGAGAAGAAAATGCCCGTGTTTACGTAGACCACCATCTTGTGCCACCACATGCCCAGAGGGTTCTTCAGACTCGGGCAGCAGTGGGCCGTTTCTGGCTTGGGTTCCTGGTTGGTCAGGATGATGTTGGGTAGCGACAGGATCACCATGGCCAGCCACACCAAGGCAGCCATGGCTCGAGTGAAGGAATAACTATAGAGGCAGTTCCCACACGCACCCCCAAACGGCCGCACGATCTTCAGGTAGCGGTCGAGCGCCACCAGGCCGAGGAAGAGGATGTTGGCGTACATGCAGCTGTAGAAGAGCACTGCCGTGTACCGGCAGGAGACCGCCCGCAGCCACCAGGGACCCACCCCTGCCTCGGTCGCCACCGTGACGGGCAGAGCCAGGGTCATCAGAAGGTCGGCCACCACCATGTTACGCAGGTACAGCGCGAACGTCTTCTTGCGGGCGCGGATCTGGAAGAACACCAACGCTGCCGTGCAGTTCAGCAGGAGGCTGACCACGAACACCAGAGAGTAAAACAAGGCAAACGCAGAGGAAGGCACTGGCTGCTCCGCAGTGCAGTTGGGAGACATGGCTGGAAATTGGATGCTCACAAAAATTATTCCCGTTCTATGGGTCGGGGCAAAAAGAGACCTTTTAAGGCGTACTATAAGAGCGAGTAGTATTAATCCTAGTACTAATCCCAACACTCTTCCCAGTATTAATCCAGAGAGTATGAATGATGACCCACTACAGCTTGATGTTTCTCCAATGGCTGGCGCTCCTCTCCTCAGTGACTATACTCGGGACGTAGAGTAACACAAACAACACTCTTCCAATCCAAACTTCACATTCGTCGCTGCCTTAAAACTGCTTCCTAAGAAACAACATCAGAAACAATGAAAAGGTGCTTATTTTATGTTTATGATAAATCGAATCATGTAAAACACACTTCACCAATACATCAACGGTTCATCTGACACATCTGTTTAAACCCTGTAAAAGTCACGAAAAGCAAATCTAAAACTAAGAAATCTAAACACAGTAAAAACTGAATAACATTCACCTGGGTTTTTGCGAGTAACGCTGTCCCAATGTCGTTTGTAATCAAAGTGAAGTCCCTGAACAGATGCAGTTCTTTGCCCTCCTGTCGTAACGAGTGACTGACAGGATGATGAAGCTGGTGAGGTTCTTCTTCTGCCAATGCAGAATGAGCTTGTAGAGGCAGGTCCTGGTTTTCTTGGGAAATCAGAGTGTTGCAGGAGCCTGTCTCTACCTCTTGTCAAGGTTAGGAATTTTTACAACGTCTGTAGACATGGCATGTAGACATTTGTAGATACAGGTATTTAAAAATCAAGGTATTTAAAATAAAGGTAATATTAGGTAAAAAAAAAAAAAAAACGTGTGTATATGTTGATGTTTTAAACAACTTAAAGCAGAACTGAATGGAAAAGTCCAAAAGTTTATTTTCCAAACATGAAAGACCTTTTAACCACTAGTGGTAAAAACTAACAGCTCAGTGAGTGCATGCAAAATGTGCCTCTGCACAGAAAAATTCCCCTTTTTACTGCCTCATTCTGTAGAAAATGTCACACAAAAATATATTTAAACTAAATTAATAGATCAAACTAACCTCTAAACCAAGCTGTACTGAATGAGGAAGCAGGAGAGTGATGCACTGTTACATCACTGTGTCAGACTCTGGTCCTCCTGAGTTGGATGACCTGTGAAGACCAACTGTGAAGCTTCTGTTGTAGATCTCTTGCGGTTTTATGTACATTCTGTAGTTGTGGTTCTTCTGGGCTCTGCCTTATCTAGGTCAAAGACCTGACAGCAGAGTGAGATGATGTACGCATGTTTTAGCAGAGGCTTTGCCACGTTTTCTATAACTTTCTTATCAGACAGTGGCCTATGGGAGCAAAGAAGAAGTCCTGGGCAACCTGCCAACAGGATGTGTTTGACGTCTGGAGAAAAAGGGGTGTGTCTTTGTCACCTTCCAGGAGCATGAGCTCACTAATCACAGAAGCAGAATAAATGTTCACAGCCCACACTGACTACACTGGTCACTGTAAACATGATGTATGCATGCGCTCACTGGACTTTGTTAGGGAACCTTGTGTTATAGCTGCATTTTATAATTAATTTTCCTTTTTATTGGTGATTTGATTGATTTTTCAATATGTTTTTTTGGAGAATATGCACATATACAAATACACACACACACACACACACACACACACACACACACACAAATAAACTGATGAACTTTTGAAGTTTGTGGTTTTTATCGCAGCAGAGATGCAGTGAGGGATGTGCTGAGATGAGTGTGGCTGAGATGCAGTGTTAGAATAGAGGTTTAAAACATTTTTAGTGTTCTAGGGGAAACCGAAGATATTTCTAATGAAGTGGGTGGTAAAAGCAAACAAAGGTGTACTTTCAGGATCTGGAATATGTGAAAGAAAAAGATTAAATGTGTTATTCTCAGAAACATCAGTTAGTATAAGGATCACTTTACTATCAGTCAAACACCACTTAGTCTAATTTAAAATCGCACTTTATCAACCTAAAAAACTTGCGCCAAACTACCTGAGAGCATTTGGTTATTCTAGTCCTCCTTCACTAGTCTGATCACACTGTTATTCTAGTCCCCTTTAACTAGTCTGATCACACTGTTATTCTAGTCCCCTTTAACTAGTCTGATCACACTGTTATTCTAGTCCCCATTCACTAGTCTGATCACACTGTTATTCTAGTCTCCCTTCATTAGTCTGATCACACTGTTATTCTAGTCTCCCTTCATTAGTCTGATCACACTGGTTATTCTAGTTCCCCTTCACTGGTTTGATCACACTGGTTATTCTAGTCCCCTTTAACTAGTCTGATCACACTGTTATTCTAGTCTCCCTTCATTAGTCTGATCACACTGGTTATTCTAGTCCCCCTTAACTAGTCTGATCACACTGTTATTCTAGTCCCCATTCACTAGTCTGATCACGCTGTTATTCTAGTCTCCCTTCATTAGTCTGATCACACTGTGAGTCGTAGCTTTTCTCTGCAGATAACGACAAAGATTCATGCAAAAGTAGAGACTCAGTCTGAAAATGCTCTCCCGTGTGTCAGATCTGGCAGTACCTCATCTGGCCTCCAGAGGTCTCACTCCCCAGAGTTCTAGATTCCTGGAAATTTCCACTCTCACCTGTTTCTCATTCCATCATCAGCACCCCCATATTAGGATCTCCAACCTCTCATACAATCTCATCCACGTTCACGAGGGTGATGAGTGGATGACCACCTTTATCACTAATAATGAACATTATGAATATTTAGTCATGCCTTATGGATTAGCTAAACACTCCATGCTTCTTTATCAAGATGGTTCCTGCTACCTGATGTGATCCTGGGTGAAGGTTTAGATTCTTTACCCTGTCAAAAACTGTCAAATCCATCTTTTACTGATTTCACTTTGAAAAGAATCTGGATCTCCATAGTACTGAGCAACAATTACAGTGGATTTGTTATATGTCTGACAATTTGGATCATAAAACTGAGAGGTTGTGGACATGAAGATACTTGCTGGCCAATTAAATCCAGTTCTACACACCTAATTCAGCGATCACTACACCATGATGCACCAGGATGTGGTACTTTGTTTATTTATACATAAAATTGCTAGAATCAGCAACATGCCAGTATATCCTGACAACATACCCTCAGTATACCAGCAGGCCAATAACAGACACAGCAAAATACCCAAGCGCTGGTCAGAGGAAGCAGCCCAGCTAGGGTGAGATTAGATGAAGGGAAATGAAAACAGCATGATGGTGCAGAATACAACGATGATTCTACATGTGTCTGACGTCCAGGGCTTAGAGACTGGCTGGTGTGTGCACACAGGCAACTGAAGACCATTTAGCACTGACTTCTTCTCCATTACACAGAGGCCTTTCGGTAATATTATTGCTAAAGGGTGAGAACAGCATGACTGGTATCAGATCGCTCATGTAATAGTTGTTTTGGGATAAAGAAAACAAAGATATATACCAGTATATTATATTGACAAAATGGCCACATTGCACAGTATATCCATTCCACAGCATTACAGGAATTAATATTAAATTATGAGAAGACCTGAATTTTGTCAGCTTTACTTTATCTTATGTTGCAGATATTGACTGATAACCTCT
This sequence comes from Tenebrosternarchus preto, assembly GCA_025802075.1. Classification (NCBI taxonomy): domain Eukaryota; kingdom Metazoa; phylum Chordata; class Actinopteri; order Gymnotiformes; family Apteronotidae; genus Tenebrosternarchus; species Tenebrosternarchus preto. The sequence continues at coordinate 21,430,184 of JAOYMR010000003.1, read as the reverse complement.
AACAGGCAAACAAAACTAAAAGAATGAATGAAGCAACATTGATGAATGGACAGATTTTTTTTTTCTGAAAGCCTGAAAAAAAGAAGCAGCTGTAGTTTATGAACCTGTGCCTGGCTCACCACATGACCCTGGGGATCCTACACCAGGACCCAGAAAGACGGCAACACAGAGAAGCCAAAAGAGTTGAGCATCCAAATGAGTGTTGAGAAGTATGTTAATAGAGAGAGATCGGTAACCCTCTGCCAGGTTTATTTGGATGAATGTCTAATTTCTATTAGTATTTTACAAATTAAATTGCTTTAGAATTCTGTGAAATTTTTATTTCAATATATTTTTTACTAAATTCTGTTTTATTTAAGTTATCATTTGCAAAGGTATTAAATTAACAAGAACTGAAACTGAAGGATGAAGTCAAAGGAATAAAAAGGGCTTACATCTAAAATCTGAGTGACAGAGCACACACACACACACACACACACACATCACGCACACACACACACACACACACACACAAGCTGCAACTTCTCAAAAAATAAAGGGAAGGGACAAACGTGTCCCATATGGTCAGTAATTTTGCTGTCACTTCGTACAGAAAAAAACACTTAGAAATACAGAGATTTAGTTTCAGTGATTTGAATTGACAAGCACATATTTGAACATATAAATTAATTCCCCATATTTGTTTTCACCTATCTTTGGAATCTGAGAGCTAAATAAACAAGCAAAAAATGTTAGCCTATAAAGTTTATGACGTTAATTATAGTTCCATTTTAAGGGGACCGTTAACATAATACTTCACATTATAACACTCAAGATAGCAATACTGTGCTAATACACTTTCAATAACTTAAATAAACTAATTGATCAGTAATCATTTAGTTAATTCATTTAATCTATTGAGGCTCATTTATGGCCACTACTTACAGGCTATAAGAAATCATTACAACCCTGAAACAGAAATCACCAGATACAACATCAGCTTTTTCTGGACAAGCGTTTGAGTAAATCAAGTTCCAGTTGTATTTATCAAATCAGCTTTGCTCATCCATAAAATGCATTTGATTTTTTTTCTTTCAAAAGTTTAGTCGTGCTTTCGTGTCCTCCGGACCAGCCCTGTCTGAAGTGTTCGATGACTCCGGCTGTTGAGAACAGCTGCGAGGCCCGGTATCCGAGCAAAAACTCGTCCACCCAGTTTAAAGCCGTGCTAATAAGCGTTGAGCTCGAGAGGTTTGTTAAACCGCATCACGTGAGACGATTCCTGCTTGGTTGACGTCTCCGTGGGGGACTCCAGCCCCGCGTTACCCAGGGATCTTCGGCAGAGCGCGGCCGTGAGCTTCCTGCGGAAGACGTGACACAGGAAGACGTAGATGAGAGGGTCCAGGCACACGTTGGTGGTGCACAACCAGAGAGTGGTCTCCTTGGCGATGTAGAGCTGGTTCTGAGCCCAGCAACGGGCAGACGTGCTTCGCGTCTGAGTGAGGGTGTAGGGCACTCTGGCCAAGTGGAAGGGCGCAAAGCACACAAAGAACACGCCCACTACCACGAACACCTGAGGAGGAGAGAAGGGTGAGCTCCAATCCACATACCCAGCAGGTAGGACACTGACGGAAAATCGCACTGTTCATACCAGACTTGATTCTTATAACCCACCATGCATAATGCAGTAAACAAATTACAGACAATAATAGAAGATAAACATTAAATCAGCATCCTAGGAAGTTAGGAATTCCATAAGGAACAGGAGAGCGGAAGAGAGCGCCCCCGTGTTACCTTGGCCTTGGTGCGCTTTGTGGTGGTGCCGGAGCTGGCCTGCGAGGCGCGGTAGGATTCGTACACCTTCCTGCTGATGAAGGTGTAGCAGACCGTCATGAGGCCCAGCGTGCCCCAGAACACCACCTGGCACAGGTAGTTGAAGCCCTCGTGCCATTTTAACCCCAGGTCACTCTTCAGGCTGCTGCACTTCAGCTTCCGACCGGCACGGGTTGCCCGAGGCTCCTGGTTGCTCAGGATGACGTTGGGCAGTGCCAGGCCAAGCATGACGACCCAGACGGTGGCACAGAGCGCCTGGCCCGCGCTCACACGCTGCAGCGGGCACCTGCCGAATGGCCGCACGATCTTGAGGTATCGGTCGAGGCTGATGAGGCCCAGAAGCAGGATGCTGATGTACATGGTGGTGTAAAAGAGAACGGCAGAGTAACGACAGTAGAAGACCTGCAGTGCCACGCCTCCGACTCCCGCGTCTGCCATCACCTTCACGGGCACTGCCAGTGTCATCAGCAGGTCGGCAGCCACAACGTTCTTCAGGTACACCACGAACGTGGAGCTGCTGCGAATCTGGAAGAAGATCCACGTTGCCAGGACATTAAGCACCACGGCGACCACGAACAAGAGGCCGTACAGGCAGGGGAAGAGGACGGCCGTGACCCTCGTATCCAGGTCACAGCGCGTCGATACGTTCTGCTCACTTGCGTTCATCGTCACGCACTCGGCTTCAGCTGTGGAGAACAGACGCAATCATGACGTTCTTGTACGGAAAACGCAGAGGTTGTATAAGCGGCTGAAATAAGTTTTGAACACATTTCCAATTTTCTAAGTAAATATATTTATAAATGTGCTATTAGCATAAAGGACATTTTTAGCAAGACAATGATCTCAAACACACAGCCAAGGAAACTCAATTGGTTTCAGAGAAAGAGAATCAAGCTAGCCAATCACCTGACCTGAATCCAATTAAAAATCTACTGAAGGAACTAAAAGTCAGAGTTTTAGTAAACTTAGGAACCCACAGAACCTCCAGGATTTGTGAAAAAGAATGGACCAGAATCATACCTGAACAGTGCATGCAACTGGTTTCTCCATATAGGAGGCATCTTGAAGCACCAGCAAAGGCTTTTGTACAAAGTATTAAATAGATTTCAGTAATTGTGTTCAGTACTTTGTCCCTGTGTAATTTCTCATTGTTACACATCATTTATGTACAACGTTACCAATTCACTATTGAAGTGAATGGACCAAACGTTACCAATTCACTATTGAAGTGAATGGACCAAACGTTACCAATTCACTATTGAAGTGAATGGACCAAACGTTTACAAATTCACTATTGAAGTGAATGGACCAAACGTTACCAATTCACTATTGAAGTGAATGGACCAAACGTCAATGGCTTTGCTCATCATGAATATCCACACTGTAGATATAAATTCTCGCCTTCCATGTTTCCATATCTGAGAGCTGATTGGCTCTCAGTGACTTTCAGATCAGTTCTGGTCCACCAAAGCCAGTGAGACAAAGATTTGCCCCAGTGGCCCCATTTACACTCGACAAAAGCCCAGCTGCCTTCTCTGAAGCGTAACAGTAGCAGAGTGATAAACAGCCCCTCTTGCTAAGAGAAAAACAAAGTAGTGCAACTGCCTGCATAACCACACAGAAAAAGCTCCGCTGATCGAAACCGCCAGTGCTCAGCTGTGGAAGCAAAGAAGCAAACCAGTCACCAAGCTGAGATAAAGCGTCTGCAGCTAAGATCAGGAGCTGTAGGAACACCTATTCCAGAGCTTTTACTGAATTATGTATTATACATGACATTTGATAACTCAGATGTCTATTTTAAATCTAATTAAGGACCTGTGTATGTAAAGAGAATACACTACACCATGGTTATCTACTCTGTTTACTGTTCTATATCGGTCTTTATTAGCTAATCCTTTATCCTTTTAGGTATATATTGAGTGTGAATGACTACGCTTTTTATGAAACAGCATTAATTCAGTCTTTGACTGCAAAATGCAACTAAAAGCATGACTGTTACTACTAACATTACGAAGTCTTTATATATTTTAGAACCATTTTTGCTCTTTTATTTAACACTGGTAAATGTAAAGCAAATAACTTACCGGCTGCTCTATGAAGAAGTGAAAGCTGCAGCCAGACACAACGACAAGGAGAAAATGACTCGACACACCTCCCTTCTGTCTGATAAGACTAGGGGTCCGTACATACACAACCCCCCCCTCTATAACCTACACCACAAACATATTTTCTCTTTCTCTCTCTCGCTCTTTCTCAGACGCACAAACACACACACACACACACACACACGCGCGCACTTGTTTTTTTTCCTTACTCTATGCTTCTCGAAGACTTCCTTTCCTGTCAAAGTAAGCCTGGGAGAGCATTGCCTTCCTGTCCAGTTTCCTGTTCTTTGTCCCTGTGGAGGTTCAGTGGATGGTTTGTGCCAAACTTTATTTACTCATTTGCATCAAATTCACCAGTGTGGAGCAGAATGACCCAGTGTGCAGTAGCACGACCCAGCCTCCACTCGGGTCTTCAGAAGAACATCACATCATCTCCTAGAAGACAGACTCATTCATTTATTTATTTAAGTGGTTGACTAGTCACTTAAAAAATTAAATATGACAGAGAACCCAGCAGGACGTAAATGTTTCTCAGACCAACAGGCTGGATGCACCTTTGAAGAAACTGGCAATAAAACAGTTCAGGGTTGATTTACGTGTCTTCATAGTAAAGGCCTGTGTTCCTGTGACTGGAGAACAGTGCCAAGATGTACAGACCGCTTCAAAAGACCATAAACACTTTCACTATACTGGACAGAGCAATGCAGCTGTGACCATATGGCACTAGTGACTCGGCCGTCTCATCCCCCTCTCTCTCGTCCTCCCTGTGTTGTCATGGAGAAGCACACAGACAGACTTGGCACAACACATTCCACCCATAGGCTATTGTTATTGCAGGAGCAGTTGAAGAGCAAGGTGTAGTTCTACCTTTTGGCCTCCTGGGGGCATTATTTCATCACAGATACTTACTCATGCCCAAATACAGACATCCGTTGCTCTGTATGTAGAAAAATGACAGGTTTTTGTAAGCTGTTCCAGTGTCACTGTCAGAACAAGCACACACCAAGAATTTATTCTAGAACGTTCAACAGAACGTTTGTTCTTTCACAAAAGGTAAAAATGGCTGCACTAATCAGTGTAGTCAGGGCACACATCACCGACCGCCCTGTCAACCAAATGTCAGCAACTATATAATAGATCAACTAAATGACCAACCATGCCAACATATACACAAATACATTTAAGAACCAGCCTGCGTTCTGTAGGCAGAGAGGGCCCTGTTACGCTGATGAACTCAAGTGTGAACATGTGGTGTTAGAAGTTTAACCAAATGTGTAAAAGTGTCCTAATGGTCCCACTGTCTCAGTGTCCATTACGATTTAAATAGTGAGTAGAACTGTGTAAATAGTGATTCGTTACATACAAAACAGGGGGCTGGTTTGAGACACATCCAAAGCTCTGTTTTGTCAACAGCAGTATTAACAACAACAAAATTTTTTTTTTTTTACTTACGAAATGCATTTAATACAATTTTAATATAGAGGAAAAGTAACAGATGCAAATTAAAATAAATTGCGAAATATTAATGACAATAGGATGACTTTTTTCCTTTTTTTTTTACATCGACTTTTCAGAAAACCTGAACTTTTCTAGATCACTTTGTACACAAACGTCTTGGGTGAAGATATCTGGAGACCTTCCTCTTTCTAACTCTCGTCCATGGCTGTATGTAGGAGAGAGTGTGTTACGTTCATAAAGGAAAGTGTGTGTGTATGTTGTTCAGTCTGTCAGGTGAGGTGTGCATGGGCCGGACGAGCAGAGGAGGTGATTCAGACATTATGTGCTCGTACTGCAGCTTCTGAGCATGGAGGAGGAGCTTGCTGTCATGTTCTTCTGTGGCACAAGGTGCAACATCTCACCATCTCACCGTCTCACCGTCTCACCATTCCACCATCTCACAGTCTCACCATCTCACCGTCTCACCATCTCACCATCCTTCCCTCTCTCCATCTCACTGTTCCACCACACTCCCTCAGACTCCCACCACTTCCATCCACTATCTGGTCCTCCACTGTCACGACTGTGAAGTCACTATGAAACTAGTCGTTATGTAAAATGCAAAAGCAGATGATGTCACAGCACAAAAAAGAAAAACCGCCTGCCGTTTCTGTGAACAGGTCAGAACGATGTATCTGAAGACTGATACGCATCCATGGTTTTGCCAAAGTTCGCAAACACCATTTCAAATGCACAAAACTCCACAAACTTTTTCCTGAAAGACTTGCAGAGGAAAAAGTAGATGAGTGGGTCTAGGCACACGTTTGTGGCCGAGATCCACAGAGTCACATCCTTAGCAGTTTTCAATGCAACACGCGAACAGGTGTCATTGCCAGAGACCTGCAGCTCGGTGTACGGCAGCCTCACGCAGTAGTAGGGCACGTAGCAGACCAGGAAGACCAAAAGAATCAGGAAGACCCGAGCTTTAGCCTTGCGCTTGCCCTGGTCATTGCTACTGCGCGACTTCTGATATGATTCCAAGACCTTCTTCGCAATGCAAGAGTAGGAAAACACAATCAAAACACACACCGTCCAAAAAACACCTTTGCTGAGCTTGATCACGGCCTCGTGCCACGAATGTCCGATTTCGCTTTTCATGGCCATGCAAAACTCTCCACTCTTGTTCCTGGGGTCTTGATCTGACGTTATAATAACCGGCATGGTGGTGGAGCCAATCAGAAGCACCCAGACGGAGGCGGAGAGGACTTTGCTGAGAAGCAGGCCCTGACACAGCAGCCTCCCACCCGGCCTGACGATCTTGAAGAAGCGGTCAAGGCTGATGAGGCCCATCAGGATGATACTGGCATTCATGGCCAGGTAGAAGAACACGGACGAGAAACGGCAGGCGAACATGCGCAGCCCTGCCGGGGCGGCCGGGAGTTCACTCGCACCCCGCACTGGGAAGGTCAGGGTCATGAAGAGGTCAGCGGCTACCAGGTGCTTCAGGTACACCATGAAGGTGGACTTTGACTTCAGACGCAGACAGATCCAGGCCACCACCATGTTGAGGAGCAGAGCCGGGATGAAGAGGAGAAAGTAGAGGCTGGAGATGACCTGGTCTCTCACCGATTCTTTAATGCCACAATCCAGGGAGGAAGGAGCTGAGGACACATGAAAATCTGACATTAACCCTGCAAACAAACAAACAAACAAACGCACCAGTAAATACATATCAGAGAATAAAGCCAAACAGACAAAGAGGAAATGTGACAAAACTGATACTTTCGCTGCTTTGCCCTGGACAGTTGAAGAAGAGCACTATGGGTTGTCATCACAGTCCGCTCCCAGACAGAGGGACACTCACTCTAACTCACGCACACGCTCAAAGCATCCTCGCTGTTTCCAGTCCCAGTTTCATTGATCTCATGCACCTGTTTCTGGTTCCTGGTTCTCTACCCGTTCACCCGGACCTCGTCTGGACCGCCGAAGCTGCTGGGCGGCGTGTTTTACACAGCAATGCTTTTCTGCTTTACGATACGTTGCGTCACGCTAAGCTGCTTCCATTATTTATGGACAATAAAGACACTCATTCAGATCTCTCTACCTCCCAGCCTCCCACCTCAAAGGTTTCTCTTTTCTGTTTTGGTCTGTTTTCTTTTTAATGTAAACCATTTCTCATTTTTGTTTCCTCATTTCAGAAACATTAATCTCAAAGGTAAAGGATCGTGTAAGAAACATATAATCATATAAAATTGTATAATGCAGGACTTCCCCTGTAAGCACTAAATTATCCAAGAATTATGTCAAACCTTTAGTGCCACAGGTGTTTGTGGGTTGATTGTCATGTTGAACATTAGAGAAACATCAATACAGATAAAAATGATTCGTAGGAAATGATCCCATACAATACCATGTTAATAACTTCTTTAATATATGTATAAAAGTGTATCCAATAAAAAAAAATACTTTTAATTTTACGGGTGTTTGTATATTATTAGTTTATCTTAACGTGAATTAAACTGAACACCAATTAAATAGATTCTATTAAAGCTACTTAATAGATTAGATACTTTCAATCTAACCCCAGAGCTCTTAGCTACAGCTCTACAACTTAGAAGCACCTGAGTTACAACCAATCATTTGTTAATTATTTATTTGTTAATTATCTCTAGTAATTTGTTAATTTATTTTTTTGTTAATTATCTCTAGATAATTTATAAGGACAATGAAAATAAAGTGTATTTAATTGTGTTAAAGTGCAAACATGAAATTGTACACTGAACTTATGTTTAATTTAAGTTTCAGCAAACTTTAAGAGAATATTTAATTTTTTTTTACATATTCCCAAAGAAATTCAAAGAAAATACCTGTGAAGATGGGAACTGGTAACATAGCTTCTCCAGATACTGTCGCGTCCATCTTTCTTCTGTGTGAAAGATGCTCGGTTAACTCAGAGGAAGAAAACAGCACACACACACACAAACGAAACTTCCCTGTGGGCAACTGTGCTAGTCTCTTTTAACATGTATTTCTGCTCTGAACATCTGTGTTGTAATTAAGAACGCAGAGTCAATAATTAATCACGTTTTATGCGCTATATATTTAATACCACGGTGTAAGATTAGTCCCTTCACAGTAATATGTTAATCTGTAGTCTAACCAGCAACTGGGTAACATCTTTGAACGCAGCGAGTTTCTGTCTGTGGTGGGAGACTGATCACAACTTTTTTAAGAGTGCCAATAACTGTCTTATAGAGTTGTCGTGACATATTCATGAACTAGCTAATTGGTTTACAGCGTGTTGGTCACAGACGTGACAGTTGAGGCGAATGTGTCACACACTTTTCAAGTAAAACACGCGTGTGTATATCAGTGTCTGTGCAGTCCCTTGCTGTGGTCGCTGGCAACTTCATCTTCCGCGGAACTGGTCCTCCTGTCTTCCTCCTAACTCGCAAAAATAAATAAATAAAAAAAATTAACCGCGCGCTCAGCTCGAGCGAAAGCCTGCTCAGCCGCGTGTCAAACGCGGTTAATGTCCCTTTGCTCTCCGTGCAGAAACTAGGTGTGAAACCCAGTGCATACAAAGTGTCTTTTTTAATGAACTACGATCAGCAGAAGGCAGAGTTTACATGAGCTTCCTAATCCAGCTAATAATGCGTGTCTTGCACGAATATATGAGGTTTACCTCTCGACTATGAGGATGCAAAACATCTATGTTTATCTCTCTGTAAATATCTTTCTGGCTCTGTATTTCTCTCTCTCTCTCTCTCTCTCTCTCTCTCACTTTTGTTGTGCGCCTTTACTAGAAGAATAAAGCAATGAAAATAAAATAGGAACTCGCAGTGTTCTCTTTCGGGTTTAGTTTTTTCTAACCTTTTTTTCTAACGTGCTATACATCTACTATCGTAGCAGACGGGCATTTACCCTGTTCTCAACAGGACAGAATACTCCAAGTTCCTACTGTGACAGGACAATTTGTTGTTCTGACCTCTGACCTAAAAAAAGCACGCAGCGTGGTTGCAGTCAGTGTCGAACACGGTACAGCGAAAAGTACTTTGGCCAGACCTGATCTCCTCCTTTTGGTAGACTACTTGGTTTTCCTGCTGTGCTGAAATCAAACTTCCTTCCTAATTTCAATAAGCAAGTTTCCTACAAGATGGAAAGGCTCCAGATGCAGGCTAAACGGCGCCCCCTTGTGGCTGGTTCTTCCAGGCAGAGGCCCAATGCAGCGAAGGCAAGCGATGAAAAAAACAGCAGATGAATTAATCTAATCACATAACAAAGACACTGTAACTGAATATAGATGAAGAGCAGGTTGCTGCATTTGGAAGACAATTATTCAATTGTGTAATTATCAAACTAACAGGCTTCTGGCTTTCAATTAAATGTTGAGTGAGTGGAATGATACTGTAATGATACAGTGGACTGTAATGAATAGAGCAGATCACACACACACACACACACACACACACACACACACACACTGTAACATTCCTGTGGACGTCCTTACTAAACATTTTAGTGCCTGTTGTGTTTCTGCTCAGAGCATCTCAGAACATGCTGTACTTATGACGATGGAATCAATTAAATTATCCGCTTTTAATCATTTTATATCTGCTGTTCTTTTTAAGATTAGTATCTTTACAGTAAAACCACTTACCAATAAGTGAAATAAAATCACTTAACTCATGATGGTATACGCTTTACATTTGTGAAGACTGAAACTTTCTCTGACAAAGAATGAGTATGTAACACATATCACAACAACAAATGGGTTTCAGAGATTTAGTAGCAATATATTTAAAAAGAAAATAAAAATATTTCTGCAGGAAAGAACATCTGTAATGACATTTCTCTGGCCCAAAGCATCAACAACAATTAGTAATTAGCAAATTACTTTTAATTTGTAAGTATTATTTGTAAGTGCTAGTACTAGTAATTATTAGTACTAAATTACTAGTATTTGTAATTAGGACCTAATTACAACATTAGACAGTCCAAGTCAATATTTCATCTACTAAAGGAAAGACTTCTGCTCTCTTTAAATCTTCTCTAGATCCACCTGTATTACTGCATGTATATATATGAGTCACAGTTTAAGTTTGGAAACTCTAAAAAACATTTAATTGTTATACATACATCAGGATATTGTGCATTTTATACATATTTATACAATTTGCTGTCTCACATTTTCAGTGGGTGGTCATATCTTTCTCCTCACACGTGGCCCTTCTGCCAGAGGAGGAGTTAGAAGGAACAGTACAATACCTTTGAAGTTCCTAGGATTGAACTTCCCTGTGGACAGATTTGGGCCATTTTGTTCTCTGTCTGAGCGATTCCTTCATCACCAGGACAACATTGGTGCTAAACATCTGTATTCTCTCTATTATAAGACTACTTTTTTGAGGAGAAAGCCTCCAAGCTTCGGCCTGTCTGTTACAGCGCCGGGGTGTTTTCTGTGGTGTTACCTCCTGTGGTGTTACCTCCTACGGTAGTGTCCATGCTGTCTTGCAGCGCGCGACACCTCCCGGGCGAGAACCGCAGGACACTGAACAGGGAGTCCCTGAAGGACTTGCAGAGAAAGAAGTAGATGAGTGGGTCGAGCAGTGCGTTGAGGGAGGAGAGCCACAGCGTGCTCTCCTTAACCAGGAAAAAGAGACGCCGCTGGCCACAGCCGAAGAGCTGTGCTCTCGTCTGGCTCATGGTGTAGGGCACCCTGGCGAAGTGAAATGGGACGAAGCAGGTGAAGAACACGCCCAGGACGAGGAACACGTTCGCCCGCACCCGCCGTTTCCCCTGCTGCCTCTGGGGGGCGCCGCGGGTGCGCACGTAGGAGCTGTAAAGTTCCTTGGTAATGAGGACGTAACACACCACCACCACGGCCAGGTTGACCCAGAAGATCACCTGGCAGACGTAGTTGACGCCCTCGTGCCAGCGGAGCCCCAGCGAGGTCTTCAGGCTGCTGCAGTCGAAGCGGTCGGAAGCTGGCGGGCGGCTGGTCAGGAACACGTTGGGGAGCGAGAGCGCGAGCAGGGACGCCCAGACGGCGACCGAGAGAAGCTTCCTGCGGACCAGCCGACTCGGGCTGGTCCCCGCGAACGGCCAGAGGGTCTTCTTGCAGCGGTCGACGCTGATCAGGCCGAAGAACAGGATGCTGACGTACATGGTGAGGTAGAAGAGAACGGAGGAGACGCGGCAGACGAAGACGCGCACGGCCGCCGACGCCACGTTCGAGTCGGACAGGATCTTGAAGGGGAAGGTGAGGGTCATGATCACATCTGCGATCACGATGTTCTTGAGGTAGATGATGAAATGGGAACGGCTGGGAGTGTTGAGGAAGACCCAGGCGGCCAGACCGTTCAGTGGAACACCCACCATGAAGAGGAGGGAGTACAGGACGGGGAACACGGTCGTCTTCAGCACGTTGTCCCGAGAGCAAGCCTCCCATGAGGAGTTCCCCCTGGTCTGGTTGTCAAAGTGGGCTGTTGCCACTGACAACGCTGACGTGAACTCCATGAGCTCGAAGGTTACATACAAACCAAACAAATGGAGTCTCAGAAAGCTCAAAAGTTTTGTTTTCCTTATTTTATATTACGTCGATGTGTTCTTGTTCCTGTAGCAGTAGTAAAAATAAAGATATTAAACACAAAATCAAACAGTGTTCTAGAATATGAAATGGAAGATTTCAGGAACTGAAGACGGTTCCTCAGTTTCTCAATTGCTTGGGACATAAAAGACATAAATGTAAACTAGACATAAATACAGAAGTAAAGCATATTCAGTATCTCCAGGTCTGGAATGTCCCAACATGTTTGTAGAAAATTTGGTATCATTGCACCTGTGCTAATAAGGACTGGACCCCCATAAAAGCCACAGGACAAGAGATACTGTCCTGCCATAAAAAATGTGGATAAGTCTTATAATAACTTTGCAAGCATGTGCCAAAATTAGATCACAGTTGTATGGAAAGCTGAGTGACCATAACCATTTAAAGCACTTTAATGTGGATTTAATGAAATCCACAAATCTGCATTTTCACTTAATTGCAAAGTGTGCGCTGGCAGAGATGTTCTCAGCTCTTGGATTTGTCAAGTAAAAGGAACAGCGTGTGCATCAGTGCACTTACCTGAGTCAGTCTCGACACACGAGAGGATCCTCAGTGACCGAGACGCTCCGCCACTCCTGACTCTCGTCCGGAGACACATGTAACGTGCCCTGCTAACTGCTGGGAAAGGAGAAATTACTTGTGAGGAAACCCCCAAAATAGGCAGTTTAAGGAAACCTTCTTTCTCCCTTCTGTTTTCAGTTTCCTGCTTCGACATGCCTTGTTGCTGTGCCGGATCAAGAGACGGACCCAGATCACAGCCACTATCTGCACTTCCACAAGTTTGCATTGCTCAGTTTAGCCAGAGCATGCTGCCTTGATGCTGTATTCTCTCAGAGGTGTCTGCTTTGCTACTGGGGCTCCTCGATATGAAGGAGCACATAAAGGCTGGTAAAAAGCCTCTGTTGAAGACAGGAGAAGAGCATTCATTGCTGTCCTCTGTGTTTAAGGCCCACAGCCTACAAATCTCACTTTTATGATGATAGTCTGAGAGTCAGAGAGAGGCAGGAGAACATTGAGGTGGAAACGCTGTTACTGTCGCTAACTTCTCTTTTTAACAGACGTCTGTTTGACCTTTCCCTGAAGTGCCATACCATCAGCAAAAGGCAGTTTCCATTTCAGCACGAGGCTTTCAGGGCTCAACCTTTTAAACAGTCAAAACCAGGACTGCACACAAGTGAACCAACTTGCTCATATTAATCTTCATGCAGTCTGAAAAAAAAAAAAACTGAAGAGAAGAGAAACTTCTGGCATTCCAATTGGAAGAGATAATTCAGAGAGAAATGTGTCAAAAATGAAAAATATACTCACACTAGGAGATTTAAGAGCTTCTGTTTCCTGTATCCTGCTTCTGACATTGTGCATTGATAAATATAGTGACATAAGCAAATTAGAGAGAGAGAGAAAGGGAGGCAGACCTCACCAGGTTGTGTTATTCAAACAATGTGGAAAACGGAATTCAATCTGTCTCCTGGGAATACTCCACCTTACTGGTCCTTTACACCACCCAAAACATCTGCTGGTACTACAGAAAGAGATACCCACCTTTCTCTAGTGAATCTGTGTGCCTGAACTGGTTTCTCTGGTTTCACTGTGTCTGACCTGGTTTCACACTCTTAGTGCTACCATTCAAGGTTCACAAGGTCATTGTTGTTAAATGCAAAGTCCTCAGGTCTGTGGTCTCCCTCTGGATCTTTAGATATGAAAGTCCTCAGGTCTGTGGTCTCCCTCTGGATCTTTAGATATGAAAGTCCTCAGGTCTGTGGTCTCCCTCTGGTCCTTCCTTTTAGTTATGCTGCTATGGATAAACCAGCCAGAGCTGCATGCTAATCCCTGTCATAGCTACTGTATATGGACTTTTCATTGGGTTATCATCTTTAAAGATCTAACCTACATCTTTCTTTCTTATTTGCATGCTACTGCAGAGATGATGCCAACACTGCTAGACCTGCTCAATGGCCATAAGAATCCAAGATAATGTTCCCTGTGCTACCATAGATGATCAGAAACAGTTCGTCCACTCTACACCCACTGGAGTAACTTCACATCTACACTTAAGTGGCAACCTGGGCAACAGAGCAAAGACCCTGGACTGGTTGCTAGTTCGATCACCCATGGAGGTTGTTTCTCCCTTGAAGTCTGGTCCTCCCAAGGTTTCTTCATTTTTTAAATAAGGGAGTTTTAATGAAACCAGTGTATGATACAAACGTGTCCACTCAGGTTTACCCACACAGCAACTATAACTTTATTTAACTATTAATGACAAGTGACAAAAAAACAAAACTGGAAAATGGATGAAAAGAAAACCCTTTTAACCATACTGTAGCTACAACAATAAACAAACCCGTTAATGGTAACTATGTTGTAAAGACTTGATCTGACCAATTTAATAATTTGTTCTGGCAGAGTTTGGAACTTTATTTGAATTGGACAAATGTTTTATTTTCCACAGATGTTTGTCTTGTAAGAAAACTGTAATATCTGAGTGAGGGAAAGTCCTGTTGATACTTCACTATGCAGCTAACAGCACATTTTTGCTCACTGGCAAGAGAAGAGTTTTACTGTTATGAAGTTACTGGTGAGATGGTGATATGGTTGACAAGTGCTTTACTGAAATAGTGCTATAAGATAACATCAGCAGTACACACACACACACACACACGCACACGCACGCACACACACAAACAAACATGCACACATGCACACACACACACAAACACGCACACACACACACAAACACGCACACACACAAACAAACATGCACACACACAAACACGCACACACACACACACTTCCTTTTAACATCTCAGTGAGCACCATGCAGCTCTTTGTGCTGACAGTGATTATCTGAGTCAGTGTGACCCTTCACCTTCATCTGATTCACACTCACTCATCATCACAACACCCACAGATTCTTTTCAGAGAAATGATTTTTACCACAATGTTTTTTTATATTTGGCAGATGCATATAGATCCAGAATGGGCCATAAACACTGGTGGGCTCCTCTTAGCCTCTACTCACACACACACACACACACACACACACACACACACACACACATACATGTACACTTACCTACTAGTTACAGACAGGACATGCAAGTACGGTCAGGACTGTTATGAAGTTATGTTATATATATATACAGTACTGCTATAAAGTTATGTTATATATATATACAGTACTGTTATAAAGTTATGTTATATATATACAGTACTGTTATGAAGTTATGTTATATATATACAGGACTGTTATGAAGTTATGTTATATATATACAGTACTGTTATGAAGTTATGTTATA
>JAOYMR010000003.1:21393576-21414830 GCA_025802075.1 Tenebrosternarchus preto | reverse complement strand
AAAAGCCTCCTATGACGTTCCTGGTAAATACTTTCCCTTACCTTTATTTTGAAAAGACATTCAAAACAGAATTAATGGCCTGCCCCCCAAACCCCCACTGCAGTTTTCAGGCGTTACGAGCACCAACCCAGACCTCATGCATGCAAGCACCAAACACTGATGCCTTGTTTCCCCACAAAAGTTGGGAGTGATGAGAGAAAAAAAGAGGAATCCATCACTGGTCCTGGTTTTCCACTTAAAAAAAAAAACTCTCACCCTTTCCCTCCTCCTGGACCCCATTTATGCCAAAATACCCCCCCTTCAAACCTCCCACCCCACTTCCCTCCAACCTGATCATGTGCTACTGTCTGTCTACCTCAGCCAATGCAAACACTTCCTTCATGGGTGGTTACAAAGCAACAAGTTTGAAGGGAAGGGAGAGTTCCTCTCTGTGCTTCTCCACACTGCCAGATGGAGCCCAGGGTTCCTCTTAAATATGACTTCTGGACTTAATGGTCCCTTCCTCCCCTGGCATCACAGAGAGATACGAGGGCTTATGATCAACGATCAAAGCAAGGCTCCCTCGGAGCACGAGAAGTGGGCCTCTCAGAAAAGGACCCACTGAAAACCCCCTACCTTCTATCAACACAGATACCGATGGCGATACACAAGAACCTTGGGAAGCACGAGGGTTAGAATGAATATGGGAACCCTTGCAAAGTGACACGTGCACACACATATCAAAGAGAGGCCTGGCGGTCATGGAGTCCTCCATTGTGGGGCCTTCTCTCATGGTCTGGTCTTCAGGAAGGAGCGCGTGTGTTTTCACTGGCAAACGGCCAGAGCAGCTGTTGGATGTGGATGGCTGATTGAGAGAGCTGCACTGTTTGTTAAGGGTAAGGTTACCCCCAGCTCCCGACACTGGGCAGCCCCTACAGACGGCCAGTCACTTTCCCTTTACCATGGTGGTCAGTCTGCTCTGCGGTTCTAAAGCTGAGCTGTCCCATATGTGGGGTGTTCAGGTGGTGGGAACTAAGGGGTCAAAGCATGACATGCAAGATTAGATACTGGAGCGTTTCCAGGATTAGTGATATTGGGGTACTGAGCACCCAGTGAGACCAGCAGCCCCCAGTACCAGTACATTATAACGTAGATAATAGCACTAGGATAGCCTTCTTTTACCTGAGGAACATTGCCAAGATAAGAAATATAATGCCGCTTACATGATACAGAAAAACTAGTTCATGGTTTTGTTACCTCTAGGTTGGATTATTGCAATACCTTGCTGTCTGGATGTTCCAATAGGAGCATAAACAAGCTTCAGTTAGTCCAGCAGCTAAAATCCTTACTAGAACTAGAAGATATGAACATATGATGCCCATCTTATCCTCACTGTATCGGTTCCCTGACAAATTTTGCATCTGTAAAGCTGCTTTGCAACGATTTGTAAAAAAACGATACATAAATTTTATTTGACTACACTGTTGTTTTCTCTTCTACATTTTTGATTCAGGACAAGTGAAGAACACATCACAATAAGTGTTTAAAAAATCAAGAATACTTTTTATTTACTGTTGGCCTCAAGCATAACTCCACCAGAGCTGCTTTAGGACAGATACTCATTTCATTTAATATCTTTGGCCAGTGAGATGGATCGTTCTGAAGGTATGCTGCTGTGTGAAGCCAGCTAGCTTCTTATCAGCTGATCCATGCCCTCTAACCCAAATCCATCCCCTCTAACCCAAATCCATCCCCTCTAACAAGCATCCCCTGGTCTGTGGAGGGATGATGTGTACTGACCTCTTGAGAGGTATCCATGGGTCAGATGCTTCTTCCGCTGCTCTCCAAACTCTTACTCATTCGGGCAACACTTGGCCAAGACAGGTTAGGGTTTATTTTACACACGCAAACACTCACAGGGAAGTCTGCATAATTACACTCATGAAGTGTGTGTAATAAATGTCTGTGTGATAATTCTTGCACGGTGTCTGTGTGATGATCCTTGTGGGGTGTTTGAATGATTTGTAATTAATGACAGTAGAATATGTACAACTGGGATTTTAATCCGTTCGCTCTGGGTCACTTCACTGTAGTCCAGTTTCAGTTTACACAATTCTGTGAGCTGTACCAGCAATTATGCACTTCCTTCTTAACATTTTTGGGAAAGTTTTTCATGGTGTTTTAGCCAAGTTCCATATTACAGAGAACTATTAGGTTTCGCTTAGAAGATTAAAGTGTGTCAAGTTGAACATTGCTTTGTGCCGTGCTGCGTTCGTCCTCTCGGACATATTATGTTGTGGAGTTAAGCACGTGGTGTGGAATGTTCTGGATTATGCTGCTGATCAACTTTTTCCACATCTAGAGGCCAGTGTCTGTCTGATCACAAGCACCTGGACACACCAGCAGACGTCTGAGCAGAGCACAGAAAGGCGTTCGTCCACAGAGTTCTTGAGGGTGGTCACTCATGACTTTTTTTTGGCCTTCCATTTCTATCATGTAATAAACAATTCATGCTCCCTGTTGTACTGCCAATTAAATACTTACAATGGTTTAATAATTCCATAATCTCTTTGAAGGCAAGTAATATTTTGAATGCATAGTGATGTGTGACACAGAGTAGCAGTGGGGTCATCCTTTTGAACAGTGCTGATTTCATGCTGTGTTTTTGAACAGTGCTGATTTCATGCTGTGTTTTTGAACAGTGCTGATTTCATGCTGTGTTTTTCAACAGTACTGATTTCATGCTGTGTTTTTGAACAGTGCTGATTTCATGCTGTGTTTTTGAACAGTACTGATTTCATGCTGTGTTTTTGAACAGTACTGATTTCATGCTGTGTTTTTGAACAGTGCTGATTTCATGCTGTGTTTTTGAACAGTGCTGATTTCTTGCTACGCTTTGTGGGTTTGCAAATCTTCACACAGACATTCTCATAAATTGTGTTGCTGACAAAAGCTATAGATGACATATCCTGCTTTGTGGTTGCATTAGTTACACTTCTACCATCTGCAGACAGTCTGAACGGAAAGTAAGGCATTGGACCGTGGTAAGATGTGAGCTGGAGGAAGTGCGCATCAACACTTATCGTCTTGTCATGCATTCAGTTGACCAAGATGTAACTGAGGTGAAACTAAATGTCTCCTGGAAATTTTGTCATTACAGCTAAGAGATGGTATAAAGATGCACACACACACACACACACACACACACTGCTTATTGCATGCACACACGCACACACACATACATGTTCCACTGTTTATACATTAATCTGGGTTTGACAGTTCCTACGTTCTGACGTGCTTTACACTTAACACATACTTCCACTTTTACACTTTTGTGGAAACCCACAACTCCCTTGATTGTTAGAGTGACAAATACATAAAACACAGCCTACACAAGCTCACACGCCCTCCCCACCACACACTCTTTCACTTCTACAGAATCTTTAACTGCAGCTCTTCGCTCTTCTCATGTTTGTAGGAAAGTACATCACAATAAGTCATCTGCCTCAAAGAAGAAGAAGCCCTTCAACACTTGGAGGAGTGGAGCTCAAGTAGCGCAGCTCACGCAGCTCAAGTAGCACAGCTCACGCAGCTCAAGTAGCGTGAAATATTTAATGCAGGCCTGGTGTGCGCTCTGCATGCATTGGTAATGTAGGAACCTACTATTGCAGGGAGACAGAAGGATCCATGGTGCAAAGCTGACAGGGATGACCTCCATCAGTCACGGAGAAGGGAGGCCGAAGCATCACTCTCAGCGCTGTCATGACAACGGTCTAGACAAAGCAGGAAGCAGGAAAGTAACAATTACACGTGGAATGAAAACACTACCAAAATACATATAATGATAAAGTTCATGTGTGGTACAACAGCTCACATCATGTTAAGCTAAACATCTTTTCTCTTTAATACTCAAACTGGCTCCAGAGTATAAAATAAAGCAGGAAATGTTCAGAGTCAGGGTTCAGAGCATTATGTTAAAATGCATTGTTACAGATTACTGAATACAACCTAATCCCAAATCATATAATGTAAGTAATGTAAACCAGTTACTTTATGTTGACAATCTTTTTCTTATAACTTTTACTTAACATGTACAAAGACAGATGAAACAACCAGTGTATCTACAAAAGAAAATCTCATGTTCTCCATAATTAAAGCTATTTGTACTTGAATGTTGTGTGGGTGGATGAAAACGGCATGAATGGCAGCAGAACGATCTCACATCTGGTTCCAATCACAAACAGCACGAGGTTGAAATGAAAGCCTCCAAACGCACCCTGGATAAAACCAGAGTGCGTGGTGGACACGTTAAAGTTTTTACTACATGAAGGCCAGGTGACGCGTGTTGTAGAGCGCCAGCAGTCAAGAAAAGTGTTCGTTTAAAAAGAAGAGAAAATGAATAACTGATAACGATTTCTTTCAAGTTGTGCACTGCGCATGCTGGAGTTGAGGGCATGTTGCTGTTTGCATTAGTGTGATAATAACCTGTGCTATCTGATGAGAGCTGTGTGGACTGGGTTTCCCAAAGGTATATGGCCTTGGTCGGTAATAAACTCTCTCATGCTAACCCTTGTGTGATTGTCCTGGAGTCCTTGGAGGTACAATACTCCTCTCATTCACATTATGTTATATCTTACCTTGGTGCCTTACCTTAAACTGCAATGTAATCCTGCTAGTAATCGCCATATTTTATCAAATGTATTAGTAATTTTTAAAAAAAAAAAGTCAGACACGGGCTTTTAACGGTTTTATTTAACGAACCCAACGAGCAAACACAACGACGTAATCCCCTCCGACGGACAGATAGGGGGACATGCACACTCTTAAATACACACACCCTTGACAAGACACAGGTGAGACGAGAAACGATAACGCAGACTGAAAACGACATAGACAAACGCCACGCCCACAACAAGCACAGCACGAAAACACACCTCCACGCAGACACGCCCACATAGACACGGGACAAGGGAAGAGGCAGGGGCGGCCACCGTTACACTAATTACTTCCCATTTTCTGTAACTGTAATGAAAGACTGTAATGAAAAAATCTTTCTATTCTGATTATGTAATGTCATTATATGTATTCTGGTATTCCCTGTTAGAAGCAGTATCAAATATGGTCTCAAACATTTCCCAAGCATTTTTAGAAAAAATGAATGGATAAACATTTTTTAAACGAATATCACTGTAACACTGTAGCATCCGCCAGTCAGTAAACTGGACTTCTGTATTTCGTTGAAAATAAGGTATATGAGAAAGTGAGAGGTGATATGGTATGAGAAACTTTTGATTAAGGGTCTTACTTAAGCTCACCCTTGAGTGCTTATAGGGGTGAAAGCCAAGTTATTAGGACCCATGGCTTTCATGAAACCAGCATTCCTGGTGTTCCGGTGTCTGGGTTAATGCCAGGATTCCAGAGCTCACGGCGTGAAGCTCCCTGCTGCCTAGTTCTGGAAAGTTCCTTGTTGACACTTTTTTGTTCCTGGAGATCCTTTCCAAAAATTCCGAGTTGCATTATTACACCAGCGATAATGAGATTTTATTAAGTGAAACATGAAAATCCATTTTACAGAAGAAAATCAGACACCTTCCTTTGGAATTAGGTAGACATGCTGACGTTAGGAATCCTTCACTAAAATACTGGGAATCAGAACACCCAAGGGATAGATTACAAATAAAAACATAACATTCCAGAGGCAGAATTTTTAAATTGGCAACTAAAGTGAGTGCTACTTCCTCTTACTACATGGACTCCATCCAAGCCTGGCCTCCTACTCTAACCCCAAAACAAAACAAAACAAAACAAAAACACAGACACAAATGCCTTATTTGTCTGGAAAAAAAAAAAAAAACTTTCACCACATTGAGTGCCTCTGCATCTTAATTAAGGGAAAAGCAATCAAAATGTATCATTCACAGTCTCTGATGAGCCGTTCTGTTGCAGGAGGCTGATTTGAAACAGCTGGCGAGTCCTGTAGCAGGACATCTCGCCGAAATGCTCGGGTTACCCGCGACACAAACGAGTCTCCGTGCAGCAGTGTGCACCATCCAGGCTGGAGGGCCCACGTCCTCTCTGGCTCACCCTCCAGCAGCACACAGTCAGCCCACGTCCAGACTTCATTCATCCCTCCCTAATAAAACAAAACCACCGCGTTTCTCCACCTGGCTGGAGAGCTGGAAAGTTAGGGTGAATAGAGGAAGTTTCTCTGACTTAATGTCAAGGCGTGCCACAATATATGTCGTGTAAAACAAACCATTTGACACAAGGGTGGTCCATATTTTAACATCTGAGTTTGCACCCTAAGGGACATACTACTAATAAAACAGAATTTGAAACATTGTTTAATCAACTGTGGGCCTAGGGCACCCTGGAGAAGGTGCTGTCCAGTGTTAAACTGGGCAAATACATAATCACCTGCAGACTGGCTGATCTATCTGCAACGTGACTTCAGATATCTGGTTATAATCCAGAGTACCACTAAATAGTCCAATCATGACATTACAGTACAGTCTCTACATTTTATTTGACTTTAATTCGTAATTTCCAAGCCTATTTTTCATCCATACTTTGGAAAAAAAGGCATGTGACGTGTTTTCTTTTATGGGAGCAGAAAGATGAATCTCTCCCTTGTGTCTGTAGGACTGTGATGTGAATTCTGAAACTTCGTTGTGAAATTCCAGGATCAGTAGAGAAGTGCCAGGGCAAAGAGTTACTAATCCAAGCACTGTTTGAAGAAGCAGTAGGAAGATAGAAAGGCAACGTAAAAGCAAGTATAGACGTTTATTTACACCAGGAACTCTTTTTGAGCCCCCCCACTTTATGAGTTCCTACAGAATGTCTTTGCTTCATGTATTAAATGGTAATCCAACCAATAATATGCTTTTTAGTCGTTAAAATATTCATAATAACAATATTAAATAGTAATCCAACCAATAATATGCTTTTTAGTCATTAAAATATTCATAATAACAAGCAGAAAACTGTTTGTGCTTATGGCAAGATAATCAAAATAAGTAGAACATTCTACCACAAATACATTTTAACCTATAATGCAGATACTTCTTGTATTGTTCAACTTCGATAAGTTTGAGAAACGTGACTGTAAAACCTTTTGTGAACCTCTTAATTTCTGATTTCTTTCCAGTGCCTGAGAACTTGATTTGAAGGGCATCTGAAATCCACGCACCACCCACAGTCTTGGCCACAGCAACTTTTTGTGCCCATGACTAATAGAACACTATTAAAAGAACATCGTGCTAATAATGAACGAAAACTAGCAGGGGTCTTAGCACTAGACCATGATGTTAGGCTGAAGTAAGGTAAAAGCTCTCTGGCTTTAGTTCAGGTTTAGCCAACATTAACATTTATGGATAAAATGTTCTTTTAAACTTCAAGAACAGAACTTACTTAGTCACCATAGTCACCACTGGAACCTCACTTAAAGTGTCTCCAAATGTTTTGGTTTATATATATATATATATATATATATATATATATATATGCCGACGTGTTAATTCTGTTAACTGTATGACTGTGGTGTCGGTCATTGCCTGTAACGTTCACCACGGGAACAAAATTAAAACCATCACACTTTGCCTGTGGTTTCTGTTTCCTGGATGCCAAATTTTCATGTTCTCTCAAACAGTTTTGAATGAACAAAGGAAATGTTTGCAAACCAAATTCCTGCCTCGATGCAGAATGTCTCCATGCTCTGTCCTAAACCTCTAAATGCTGTTTTGTTTTTGCTTCAGCTTTCACAGTTTCTTACTTGTTTTCATTATTTTTTCAGATTTTTATAGTAATGAAAGCTGTCAAATATCCATGGAACTCCAAATCATGTCTCTATCCTATGAAATCTGCTAGACAGTGTCCTTTTCTGGCTTCTTTTGACTTAAAGCCTAGTACTATAAACTTTTTTTTTTTAAACTTAGCCAAAGAAAACAACAATAACTGACAAAGTATATTTGTTATGGTGTTTCCTAGACATGAAAATGCAACAACGCTCCTACATAGTACTGAAGTTTATGTTTATTTTCACATATGAAAATAATATAATTAATGAACTGTCAGATCATTGTTCTTACAGTACGAGGAGTAGCTAATCGCAAAACATAAGCTATGAAGAGGACGATGTGTTTCAAATATTGTCCAGTGATTTTCTTTGTGGACAAGACCACAGATCCAAGCCTTTATTATATTATGTATGTCATGCACAACGTAACAGATCATCTCAGATATACTGCCCTTTCAGACAACTGAAAAAATGTTAAAAATATTTTAAAAACTATTACTTTGAAAATTGATACTATTACTTGATAATTAGGCAATTAATAAATAAACTTGCTGTAAAAACAATTGAAAGCTTCATTATGAATTCTTTTAAAAAAACAGTTGTTTTCATGCTATATTTCTTTGATATTCTGCATTTATTTGTTGTTTTGCTCCATGCCAATTGCAAGCCTAATTCACCCCAGATGAGCTCAATTTAATGAGGTAACCCACCCTCTGCTCCGGGGACACCAGGGCCACTTGTAACAAACATATGCTTGTAATAATATGTGGTTCCACTTATGGTTCCAGTTGCAGATTGTTTAAAAAGACATTCTTTCTTCCATGTCAGTCCTCTATGCAGCTTTTGACAGAGGCAGTAAAACCAGCCGCTGGTTGGCCAAAGGAGCCTTCAAGTGCATTTTTTCAGTGGCTTACTCGACTCTGCCGGATTGCCTGTATGGTCCCTGGGGGGAGAGAGCCAAACAGGAGGAGCCACACTTTTGAGTCCAAAGATAGCCATCACTACTCAGGGATAGAACTGATTTTCCAATTTGACTCATCAACCTGTATTCAGAGCACTAGCAAATAACCGATCATTGATTTTACATTTTGACATAGGTATATTATTGGTATATTTTACATTAAATGAGTGTTTGTTGACCAGGATATTTCGTCAAACTAGTTAATGCCGTTTGATTCTTCTTGTGAACATATGCTAGCAGTTTTCTGGGTTTTCAGACACATTTGCCCACATTCCTTGGTTTATGGAGTTTATGACATTTGCTGTTTTTTCCAGTGTGGGTTGCGTATCTTCCTGTTCTGGACGGTATTCCACCTCGAGAGAAGCCAAAGGGAATGAAGTTTGGAATCATTCATTGTTCAGCCGTAACCTTCAATAACTTGTCTAATCCTCAGTAACACGAGACGTGGATGGAATCGCATACTGAAGTGGTGCTTATGGATGTAAATGGTACATTTATGCACATGGGGCTTGTTGTTCTTTGTCAGCCTAACAAAACCAAGTGGTGCTAGGCAACAATGCATCTGTTTACATCATATTGTCTCGAACATTTATGTTCCTTATGATGAATTAGTAACCGTGGGTTTATTTCTTTTGTCTTTACAGTAACAGGCTTTGTTTATCTTAAGAAAGACATATAAAGGCAGTATAACTCGAACATCTTAAAGCTGCTTTTGGTAATGCACTGCTTAAACACGTCATAGGGACTAAGGAATATCTCTACTGAAATCAGCATGAAAATAGTTTCTCCTAAATTTAACACTTAATTACCGAACTTTTACCTTAAACTGCTTCCATGCCTCTTTGGTTCACAAGCCCTTTTTGGATTGTTGTTGATAAGGTTAAAAACCCAAGATATAATGAGTGGGATTAAAAACACAAAAGTTTGTGATTACACCCCCAAGTCTTTAACATAAAGTAATTTTTTTACCATATGATTTTTTTTAATAAAAGCTGCCATACTCAGGTATTAGTTTCGTGTTTTTGTGTTTTTCGGCCCAGGCCCTGGAGCAACACTGCCCCGCACCATTTACAGTTCTCCTTTCATAGTTTCCTACAGGCCTGTGCTACTGCAGGACCAGTCCTGAGGGACGGCCCATAAACATAGACTTCAGACATTTAGTTTCATAGTGACACCAAATAAATATTCACAGTCAATCTCCACAGCCATAAAAATGCCTTTCTAGACAATTTATATAAATGAAATAAAAACTAAATAAATTACCAATTTCCTTAAGGTAGCAAAATTACTTATTTGGCTTGTACTTTAGTATAATCCTCGTATCATGACTTTATTGCATTTTAAAACATTCAGTCTTCAGCCTTTTTGTGGTCTATAAAAATAAATCTCTTCAAATTGCCACTCAAAAAAACTTGCTTTTGACTGGAGTGTCTCCAATGTGTTGTGTGGGAGACAGACACATATAAGAGGTATATACCATATATACCTATTTAATTTTGTCTCTTGGTCACAGATACAGTAAATATGAAGTATAAAAGCCAGAAACATATATTAAAGCTGTACATGTACACTGAGAAACGTGTTTGTGAGGATTATGGGAAAGGTTCACATTAGCATGATAACAAATACTGCTAGATTTGTTTCCATGGTGACATAAAGGCAAGTCGAATACTGTAATTAAAACCAAACATTTGATATTCTCCCTCAAAATATATTAATTCAGTGTAAAAAACAGAACAACAATTGCAAGATCAAAACACTTTCACTTGAAATCATATCACAATGCACTGATGCGCCATTTTAGAAAAAATACAAACTTGTTTTTATAAAATATGAGCTCAAGCTTAGTTTGTTGCTTGACAACATTTTAGGCATCAAAAGTTAGTTAATGCACAACCAAAGCGGCACACTCTTACAGTCTAGTTTACAATAACATCTCCAGATGTCATGCAGGAACATAACACAATACTATTTGTTCTCAAATCTGCTGTGTTAAAATCATGAAATATTTTTGTGACTCCACGCTTGTCACCAATCTCTGTTTCCATGCCAACTGGCAGATCTGTACTGCGACTACGCATCATCAACCATGACGTTTTTGGATATCCCACATTGCACCAGTGTGACACGTAGTTAAGGACACTTTAACATTCCACTCAAGCTGAAATTCAAAATTAATATCAGTATAAACAGGTTCTGATGGAAATACAAGCGTTTGACATGTTTGCCTTGCCAATAATGACTATCGCTGCCTCTTTCAGATTACTTTTATATATGTGACTCTGGTGTCTGTGCCAAGGTGATTAGTTGCTAAGCACTTGTAGGTCCCCGAGTCTGCTCTTGTGGGCCTCTGGATGATGAGTGTACCCTGTGGATGGAGCAGTTCGCTTCCCGCAGGACGTCCTTTTCCGGCTGTGGACAAAACGGATCGATCTGGCAGTTCCCAGGTAATTTCTGGTTTTGGTAATCCAATAGCAATGCAGTTCAGCTGCACAGAAGTTCCTGTTATGATCTTCACAGCTGGTGGGGGCCCAGTAGTGATGCGTGGTGGGAAAGCAACAATCACGACGGGCACGGTGAGGACGGCCTCTCCAGCTGTATTCTTTGCTCGGCACACGTAATTCCCACGGTCGTGGAGGTTGGTCTGACGGATGACAAGCGTCCCGTTGTCCATTAACTGGTAGCGGCCGGCGGTCCGGGGGCGGCTCAAGACATGACCCCCGGGAATAGTCCAGAAGATGCTGGGACGAGGGCTTCCGTCGACCAGGCAGTGAAGAAAGAGCGTTTCCCCAGACACGCTGCGGATAATTCCCCTGGGCCTTGTCAGAATGTAAGGCTTTTGTCCAACCTCCAGGACAATCAATTTCTCAATATAGCCAACCTTGTTCTTGGCAGCACAGCGATACTTGCCGGTGTCCTCTTTGCTTGGGTTATAGATGACAAAGGTGCCATCATTGCCCATTTGATGATGGGAACCCCTGTTAGAGCCTCTGGTGAACAGGGTACCATTGGGTAAAGTCCAGAATATATCTGGAGGAGGGTGTCCAACAGCAGAGCAGTTAAGTACTGTGGTTTTTCCCAGGCGAGTCACAAGCCTCTCGTTAAAAGGGTTTTTGAAGATGGGTCTCATGAGCTGGCTGGTGACCTCCAGCTGTACCACCATAACAGCCTCACCGCCATCATTGCGTGCCATGCAAATAAAATCCGCCGTGTCTGTAGGTCTAACATTGCGAATCTCTAAAGTTCCATTGTGATGGACGTTAATTCTGCTCCCAAAGTAAGGAGCCGAGAGAAAGATATTGTCCGGCATTATCCACGTAATCTTCGGTGGTGGGTCCCCTTCTGCCTTGCAGTCTATCAGCTTCCTAGAGAACTTTGTTGCTGTGTCTTTCAGCACCGTTCTGTTCTGGTAATAACCATTGATGACGGGTGGATTGCTGTCAACGTCCAGCTTGAACACTTTGCTCTCGTCTCCAGCCGCGTTGCGAGCCATGCAGACGTACTCTCCCACATCGGCTAACTGGACCTCTCGTATATCAAGAGATCCATTGACATGCATTAAGTATCGCTCATTGGATGCAGCGATTATGTCGTTGGATGGGAGCATCCATAGGATCTTTGGCTTGGGTTCCCCCAAGGCCTCGCAGTCGAAGCGGATGTTAACGCCGGGCTTCACTTTGGCGTAGGTTTGGCTTGGGGACTTGATCCGAGGTGGCGCGCTCACCACAGTGATGTGAACATGCATCTCATCCTTGCCCAGGGTGTTCTCTGCATAACAGGTGTAGTCTCCCTCTTCATCCACACCAACTTCGTTCAGGTAGAGCGTGCCATTATCAAACAAAATAAACCGTTTGGAGCGACCTCCTCTGCTGCTGTCTGCCTGAAGAGCGCTGTTCACCAAAGTACCATCGGGCAAGCCCCACGAAATCTCTGGGATTGGGGCACCAGAGGCCTTACAGTCAACCTTTAAGTCCTTGCCAAATGGAACCTGCTTCTTGCTAACAACCTTGGGTTCAATTTTCGCTGGCTTCATGGACACAGAGACCTTCATCAGTTGTAGATCATCTCCAACCTTGCTGCGGGCAACGCAGAGATAATCCCCAGCATCCTTCTCACTGACCGTGTCGATGATAAGGGTGCCGTTCTCCAGCACCTGGATGCGTCTGCCCATTCTGCAACAAAAATATTGAGATTTGATATTTTGGTTAAGATGATGTTTTTGATATTTTGAACTGCTGGACTGTGGTTCTAGGAACTCTAATTCTAAGAACAAAACTCTAATTCTAAGAACAAAACTCTAATTCTAAGAACAAAACTCTAATTCTAAGAACAAAATAAACCAAAATTAGTGAAATAAACATTATATGCTATGATAATGATAAATATATGTCATATATATGTCATGATAATCAAATCCCTTCATACTTTGAAAAGTGAATGAACAAAACACAGATAGCAAGTTAAAAAGTGAATACATAATATTGAATACTCAGTCCAATAGACTGTAAACAGGTTTTAAAGGTTCACTTTAAGTGCTCTCTTTCATTTATCTTTGTCAGTTTTGACAAATATCCAACACCCAGTATGTTTTCTCCAACTATGTAGGACAGTTAATGAATAAAAGGTGTTTGGGAGTTTAGCTGAGGCATCTTATACTAAATTAAAAACACTTCCCTGTCTGTGCTGCTGTGAGACATGGATGAGAACATGGATGAGAACAGAAAAGGCAAAACCCCACTGATCTGCAACCTTTGGGTGAAATGCAGCTGTGATTGCTAGAACATTCTAAATATTTATTTCAAACAGGTCTTTGCCACGAAACCCCAAGCATCCAGGTAATAAAACTGCAGTCATACAGAAATGTTGTATTCCACCGTATTACATATGGTGTTTAGTCTGTGCTAAACCTTAAAACTGGCCCTTGTTCCATTGCTGTGGCAATGAGAAGAGCCCCTGCACTGAGGTTTAAGGTCAACTCTCAGTAATATACTTAGTGCTAATATTATTACAAACATTAAAGGCAGCAATGAGACATCTTATTATTTATATAAACAAAGATAGAAATTAGAACACTGAAAACGTGATATAACTAAAACTAATTGGGGAAAACTATCAGCAAAAAAATATTTTATTTATTTGAATAAAAGTTTTAACAGAAAGTCTTTTGAGCTATACTTTATAACATCACAGTTATGTGTGTGTGTGTTTTTACCTGTGCCTCTGGTCCACAAGTGCTTTGGAGGGGAGCCTCCAAATAATCCGGGGTTTGGGATTCCCGATTGAGGAACAGTTCAGTTGAAGTTGACCACCATATTCCAGTTCAGTCCTTCGATTTGATGTCTCAACAATTTGGGGAGGAATTTCTGTTTTTTCCACAGATAGAGTAACCACGCGCCGCTCCGATCCAGTTGAACTTGTAGCAATGCATTCGTATTTTCCACTGTCAGAAACATCCGGATTGCTCATGTGAAGAGTACCATTAGGAAACACAGACACCTTAGAGTCAGTGTAAGGTGGTCTTACAACAGTGCCACCAAACAAGACCCAGTATATACTGGGCTGAGGGTCTCCTTGTGCTGTACAGGGCATCCAAATGTCTTTCCCAGTATTTGCCCTTATCAGTTGTTGTTTCTCCTCCAGTATGCCAGGGGGCGCTGCCATCACTTGCAACCGCACAGCAACTGTGTCTGCTCCAGCTGGATTACTAGCAATGCACTTGTAATGTCCTCGATCATAAACCGACACCTCCTGGATAACCAGAGTTCCTTCTGGTGTGACTGTTGCTCTGCCCCGTACGTTATCCTGACCTCTTACTTGAGTCCGGTTTGCCAGGATCCATGACACCAGAGGCACTGGTCTGCCTTCCGCCTTGCATTTCATCTCAACTGTTTTGCCAGAGTAAACCTTAACGTCTCTAACTTCTGGCTCAAGTATCCGTGAGGGGTAAGCTACCACTGACAGCGTGATCAGGAGTTTGTCAGAGCCGTAGTCATTCTCTGCCAGACATAAATACTGTCCACGGTCTTTGATGTTGGCATTCTGGATCAACAGTGTTCCATTCATGAATACCTTAAATTTACCCATATTGCCTTTAATGGTCAAAGAACTTCCTAAAATTAAGACAGACACAAAACATAAAAAAAACAATGAATGAAAACACTTTGTGTAAATCCAACAACACACAGGCTTACCACAAAAAAGTATAAAGTGATGTTTATATGTTATATATGTTAAAATGTAGAAGTATGACCTCATGCATAAAGAGTATAAAAGAACAATTATCCTGTTTTCAGAAATGAGTAATGACAAAAAAAACATATGACTATAATAATTAATGATTTGTCCGTCCTGTATCTGTACACAATCTATTGTGTATAAACTTTGCCTATGAATAACAGAATACAGAATGTACTTACCAGTGCTTGAGGAGAATCGTTTCCAGATGATGACAGGTTCAGGACTACCAGTAGCTTCACAGGGAAGGAAAGCGTCAGAATCTGACTGAACTGTAAAACTGGCTGCGTTTCCCCCAACGATTCTTGGCTTCAGTGTCATATTCGTTGGCTTCGATGTCATATCCGTTGTAGATGACACAAAACCAACAGTATGTGTTGGCGTGGTCTCATACCCTGTGGTGTGATCATAAGTATTTGGAATGCCATTAGTGGTACCCCTGTTTTGTGGAACTGAAGTGCTTGTATAACTCTCCTCTGCTGTGAATACAGTTGCTGTGTCAGTTAGAGAACTCCCAGCACCAGATCTCCCCTTAGATCCTTTCTTGTCCTGAGAAGATGAGGCTGCTGATTTGGGTTGTTGAAGACGGTCCCTGTATCTCTTGTCTGTTACTTTTGGCCTTGTTCTTCTCGATGATTCATATCTTCCGCCTCTTCTTGGAGGGGATTTGATGTTAGTGTTCTTCTGGAGCTGTGTCTGTGGTGTGGTGTGTGGCTTTACTGTATTTGTTGTCCTATAGGTTATTGGGTAGGTTGCTGTAAGTTCGCTGACTGTAGAGTAAGATTTTGGGATGGTTGTGGTTTTGGATGGGTTTCTCCACTCTTCACTGTCAGGTTTTGTAACACCATGTGACGTAAATACAGAGAATTGCCCCGATTCTCCAGCAGGTGTATACAAGGGCCTATATAGCCTTGAGATTGTTTGTGGTGCATTTGTGGTTTCAAATGTAGTAGTTTTCGTTGTTGGAGCACGTGTGGATGTTTTCTTTATTGGTCTTCTTCCTCTGAAACGTCGCCTATGGAAACCAGGTTTTCGATTTGGCCAATATCCGCCAGGAAGCCTTCCAGGTCCTTCTGAACTTGACTCAAGAGTATCTTCCTTAAATATAGTTCTAGATGTTGGTGGGATCAGCAAAATTGGAATAACTTGGGACACTGTCATTGTGGATAACCTTGATGCATGTGTTGGTGTGGTAACAGGCATGTATGATATAGATGGACTAGCAGTTGTAAATGTAGTTATGATTTCATAAGAAATCTGTGGTTCTGTGATGGATGAAGAACCTGATGAGTCATCGGAGGATATCTCTAAATTGTCTTGATTGACAGGAGGAGAAGCAGTCATGGGTGCAACCAGTGATTTTGCAGTAGGTAGTGTAGCTATGACTCGCAAGCCGACTGTGGTAGTCATGGTTTTAACTGGTGTTGTGCTCTGTGTTGTAGTGGATGTTTTAATGGGTTTTCTAAGTCTTTTAAGGATTTCCTGCTGGTCCTCTTTGTTTCCAAATAATCTGTGCCATGGTATCTTGCCTCTTATGACTTTTGAAGACTTAATGGTCGTGGTTGTAGTTGTAACAGGGGTTGAAATTGTTTTCATAGGACCTTGTGTTGGTTTTTGTTTAGGTGTATCAGACTTCAGTTGTATCTTAGGAATGGTTTTTGCTGAAGTAACAAAAGGTGTGCTTAGTGTTGTTGTGATGAGTTTTTCTGTCTTTCCTAAAGAGGGGGTTGGCACATGAGGTCTGGTTGTTGGAGTGTCAACTGCTTGCTTGTCTTCTGTCTTGGATTTTGCTGTACACATTCCTCTTTTGCCATGATCACAGTCTGAACTCAGCTCCACCATGTATGGGACAGAGGCATTTCCCAAAGGCCTTTTGAATTTGTCCAGGAAAGACTGAATATCCGTGATTCTGTTTGGCCGAATAATCCTGCGTCTGTTGGCAAAGTTACGCCTCCTTCCTGGACGTTTTTGATTGGGAGGAATGATGTGTATCTGTTGGTGTGAGATGATGGTGGATCCAGGAGTGAGATGTGGAGACTTGATCCTTTGAGTAGTGTGAAATGTGATCTCATCTTGTGCTCTCTGTGTGGTCGTAACTGCTGTAAAACTTGTTTGGCTTTCAGGGTCAGTAGATGTGTGGACCACAGGATTCCTCCTTTGTCCTAGATGATCTACTATGGGCGTCACATTATGGTTCTGGTAATGAACATATGGCATTGCCTCCACTGTTGTTTCTGGTATATCCCCAGAAAACTCCATTTCATTCATGGTCTCAGTAACTGAAAATTTTAAAGTAACTGGTTGTAAAGGCTTGTCTGTATTTATTTCAGGACTGTCTGATCTGAAGTCACTAGGACTAGCTGTATAATCCTGAGAAACAAAAAAAGGTGTTGTCTCATCTTTTTGAATTTCATAATTAGTAAAGGCAATGCTGGCATCTAATGGGATGGCATCAGTATAGGAGGATAAACCTGTTGTCATTGTGCTCATATTTTCTGTTGTCATAACACTGCTTGGATCACCTGTTACCGTCTCTGTGACTGTGTCAGTATTGTTCTCTGGTAGGTGATAAGTAGTTGCGCTACCATAATTATTTTCCGGACTTTTTGGAATTGTCTGGATTTGATTTGGAATTGTAGCGTAACCTTCAAACCCTGGATTACCTGAACCTACCTCATCGTCCTCAGAAAGCCCTTCATCAGCTTCCGGCTTATGTGATGGATCCATTCTATTTCTAGAGTTATTATTTTGAGATCTCTTGATAAAATCTGCTAATTTCTCAGGGTCTATTTTCCTGGATTCTTTGTTAAACACCCTTCTAGGCCACCCAGTACGTCTGCTACCACCCCGCCTATTTGCTGGTACCCTACGAAGTGGGGGTCTGGGTCTAGGGTAAGGTCTGTGTGAGGTAACTGTCCGTGATTCCTGACTAACACTAGTGGAGAAATCTTTGCTGTGAAGCGCAGTTTCTGTGCTTGGCTCTACATCTTCACCAGACCCGTCTACATCCACTGGTCTCACACTTTCC
Organism: Tenebrosternarchus preto; assembly: GCA_025802075.1. Taxonomy (NCBI): domain Eukaryota; kingdom Metazoa; phylum Chordata; class Actinopteri; order Gymnotiformes; family Apteronotidae; genus Tenebrosternarchus; species Tenebrosternarchus preto. Next base: position 21,396,833 of record JAOYMR010000003.1, on the reverse strand, counting down.
GGGCCATTACTTGAAAGAGTTATTAGAGAGACAAGCAAATCCACCCCTAAAGAATTAGCAGCTATACATCTGTAAAATCCTCTACACCTCTCAGTCAGTTTGGTTATACCCAGAGTGCCATTCTGATAGAGATTCCTGTTTAGTGAAGATTTGTCTACAACAGTGTTGTCTGGTAGGATCCACTGAACAGACGCTCGTGGGCTACCTGAAACTTCACAGTCAAGAAATAAGCTGTCGCCCACCAAACGTGACAACTGAACCCCATTGACATCCACTTCCTCTGTGTCTGGGGACAACACAATGACCCTGAAGGAAAGTACATCTGCATTAAGATAATTAGTACTAATACAGTGGTAGACACCAGCATCAGAAATGTCAGCTGATCTTAAAAGAAGCTTCCCATTGTCTTCTATAACAATTCTCCTGTCCTCACTGCTATATGGTGAACGAACTTTGCTTCCATCTGGTAATATCCACTCTATAGAGGGTTTGGGATCACCGTAGGTCTGACAGTGCAGCTCAGCCACACCTCCAGCTACTACTGAAGTCTCAGTCTTAGTCTGGTTATCCCTCTTGATCATCGTCCAGCCATAACGATCTCTTCTGACTTTATTAGTTTCAATATTCATTTCAACACTGGATGAATATTTGATATTTAGCGTTGAGTATGTGGTTGTAGTACGGTCGAGTTGTAAGCTAATGATACCTTGCATTAACCATGCAGGATTTGCCTTCATTTCTACCTCAATCTCTGTGAAAACCTCATCATCTACTGGGCTTGCTTGCTTGTATTTGTAGATCATCTCTGGTGTCATGGAGAGGAGCAGCTCTCTCTCAAGCCTCAGAGGTAAATCACTGTAAGTGGCCAGAAGACTCCAGAGCTGGCGAATATGCTCATAGTCAATATTACAGATGAGTGCCGTCACAACAGTTGCCCTCAGTGTTGTAACATTTTCGCCTTTCACTCCTTGGGTGACATTGATGTTGTCCAGCCCTTTTGGCCTCTGTACAACACAGGCTATGTTGGCATCATTGTGGAACTGGTCCGTAATGTTCATTTCAATCATGCCTATCGGAGCGATGAAGTCCTTAGGAAGAACTTGGGTGTAGTCGCTCTCGTCCATAGTGATATTCCTCTGCTTCAGATGGGGATGAATCTGGGGTTTAGAACATGTGTAGGCATCACCTGGCAGGTGAAGAAGAGTATGACCTCTGGATGTAACCGGCAGTTCACAAATCGGGCAGTGCTGTTCTCCAGCAAGCTTTCTCTCTCTCTTGCATTTCAGGACACCTGTAAAAAGATTTTTTTTTTGTCATAAATCATTTTTAAATAATATCTCTGTTGTTTTTCTAAATAAATATTATGTTTTTTTTAGTTTTATTTTATTACATCTTGATATTCTAAATTTACACTAATGTAAAAAAAAAATTCACAAGATGATTTAAAGTACCTTTAAAAGTCATTATATAATTTATTGGTCTTTTCAGTTTTTTTTAATTTCTTAACCCTTTAACTGCTGGTGTAGAGTTATCTTCTGCAACATTTCCCCCTCAAAATATCCTATTTAGTCAAACACTGAACTTTACGAGACAATCAGCTAAAGTTAATATCTGTAAATATAAAACTGTCGTTTGTGTTGATAGTCCTATTAATGAACTGGCTTTAAGAAGACTTTAAACTTCCAGATTGTGGGGTAAGAGAGACAGAGAGACTCAGATATGTAGGTTAAATAATACAGACATGAACTAATAAGAATATTAACAACAAAATAGAGTGAATGGAGTGGTGTGAAATGTAAAAAAGATAAAGTCCTACATAATCTCTTGTTCCATGTTTCAAAATTGAAGCAGTAAGAGATTGAAGAACTGAATGCACACTATAGATGTTATGGTGTACTCAAGGCAACAATGAAATAATGAAAAATATAAATGTGACTGAACTTCACAACAAGTTTGATCCTGGTTACGGCCATGATTTTTGTGTAATTTGTTTATGTTTTCTTGTCAGTGATATGAGAATCAAGATGCTGGCACCTGTCTGGTACCTGTCTCCTGGTACCTGTCTGATACCTGTCTGGTACCTGTCTGGTACCTGTCTCCTGGCACCTGTCTGATACCTGTCTGGTACCTGTCTCCTGGTACTTGTCTCCTGGCACCTGGCACATAAATCTGCTTCCAAATCTTTGGAACTAACTGTAAGGATGTTTTTCTGAGGACTTTAGAATAAAAGTTTTGTTGTAAATTTCCCCACTGTGGGATTAATAAAGGATTATTTTATCTTCACTGTACTTTGAGGAAAACACCAAGGAGAATATGGCTAAGGGTCATAAAACTGATCAAAGGGCTGACCCACTGTTCTATCACACAGTGACTCTGCTGTACCTGGGTTCCTCTCTATCCACTCTGCCAACCATTCCATCCGACAGTCACACGACCAGGTGTTTCCATTAAGGAATAGATTCTCCAACTGGTAGCAGCCATTGAACACAGTGGCAGGTAGGGAGGTCAGCACATTGTCTGATAAATAAATGGTCTTGATGGAAGAAATTTTAAAAATCTGGCTAAATCTCAGAGTTACAAAGGTGTCAGGATGAAGTTGTTGGAGTTGGTTGCCCTCGAGATGGACGAGTTGTAGAGAGGTTAAACCATAGAAAGCTTCTGGGTGGATGAATTCAACTTGATTATGGTCCATATGGAGGCGCAGTAGATTATCCAGACCAGTAAAAGTCTCCTTACGTAATTCTCGGACTCTATTATAGCTCATCTTTAACACCTAAGCAAAACCACAAAAAGAAAAACGTACATTAGTCTGAAAGGACCATCTGGAGTAACAAAAAACGAAATGTTGACTTGATGCAAAAAAGCTTTCTGCAGTAGATTTTTTATTGTAGATTTCAGACAGCAGCATGTCATCTCTGTGAAAGCACATGTTTCTGTTTTGCAGTTATTGCCTGTGCATTTTACCAAGGGTCAAACACAATTGTGAAAATAACTGTGAACTGTACTAGAGAGTAATGTGAACTATGAAGCTTCTTACATTTATTAAAATACATAGTATCAACATTCACATATGAAAATATTTAACTACTACAGTTTAGAAAAATGTCTTTGTAAGACAAGCTATGTAAGAATGAGCTAGAAATGGCCAGCATATAGTAAAGTGTTGTGTGCTGTGGTCAGCTGCTGAACCAAAACTGCTACTGAGTTTATTTTAAAGAAAAGAAGTAAAAAGAAAGAAACACAGAATGTCATCAAAA
>JAOYMR010000003.1:21361090-21372405 GCA_025802075.1 Tenebrosternarchus preto | reverse complement strand
GGTTTCAAATTCTCATTTCAAACGCTCGATATAGTCTCGCTCAAGTTATATTTAGCAAGGCGTCACCGGCTGACAGCTTTCCCTTTAAACTTCTAGCGTAGGTTACAGCCTACGGACTTCTCTTAACTCGAACAACTTCAAATCCATTTTCATGTTTTTGCAAAGATCATCCAAAACCAACTTTTGCAAGTTTCCTTTTATAGTAGGTGGCCATGAGTGACACTACATCTGGTAGTACGGCTACGGTGCTCCGACAGGAAACGCTTAGCACCTGAAGAATTCCTTTTACAATCCAGGAGAGCCCATCTCTGGAACTATGGCTACACCTCTCACCTCTCACCATGTACCTTTGAGCGAGTCAGTAATAAATCAACGTTTAAGTGTTCAATTAAGGCTTCAGAGGCGGGAGCGTCGAGTTCCGACAGGTTTTGACGGATCATGTTTGCTCATAACGACCAGATGATACTAACACGTGTTGTCAATTTGCGCTGGCTCCGTCCCAAAATTAATCCAGGAATTACACTTCGTTCGTACTGAAGTCACTGGTTAATAAACCAAACTCAGATTTTGTTTTTGCGTTCCGCGTTCCTTTTAAAAATGAGATTAAAAGGAACATTTTTGCTGTTGTTACTGGGAGCGTTCATGTCTTATTATGTTTATTCGCCCCTTCCTGAGGACATTGAGGAGAGATGGAAACTAATGATCATAGACTGTGTTTTCAGAAGTTTAAGCCACCTGGTAAGTGGATTTATGTATTTAAAAAGAAACATGTTCATAAATTGCTCGGGGAAATTGAATATTTCAGAACGTTTTAGACTGTCTAAATCATTTAAGTAATGTGTTTTACTACTGAACGGAGCTGCAGGATTCATTTGAGCTACAGTATTCAGTGAAATATCGTCAGAAATTACACGTAATTGTTTTATACGCACACACACTTGGACTATCTTTGTCTTTTTAAAATTATTATTATTATAAAGGCATGTTTAATACAGCTGTTTTAACGTGTCAAGAATTGTTGAGTAAGAATCTTACAGTTGAACAGGATGACAGTTACAGATTGTCAAATCGTAATCCTACAACTGCAGGCTTTGTTCACCTGATCTAATAATAGTCCCTATAATGGAAATAATCGTTTATTTAAAGTATTCTTGAACCCCTTAAATCCCGCTGTTCGTGCACGGACCTAAATCAGCAGTCTATTTTTAATCGGCCATTGAAGATTATTAGAATGTTTATACTCCGTATCGATTTAAATTAAACTTTTAAAAAAAATTAGCAGTTTAATTGATCCTACGTTAACCACAGATAAACAAGCAAAATGTAAAAGCTGTCGAGTAAAAGCGGTCCAACTTAACTGAATTTTTAGTTAAATACTGGTTTTCACATGCATCTCCTCAACGATTTGTTGAAATCGACATGTTACGCTGATAAATCAATTATTATTGGCCTTTTTATTAAACATTACTGATCGGTTTCTGCAGTTCAGCTACACATTTTCTGACACCCTTGGCGGTTTCATCGACACGGTTTTAAAACCGAGAAAATGGCTTGGGATAAGGTCAGTTAAAACACGGGACCAAGTTTATCTTCAGTACTAATGTGGAGAGAGAGCAGTTTACCGCAACGTCAGCGCTTAACAAAGGCAACACAGGAGGTGGTGTAATTATTTTCGAAGATAAAATGAATAACATTGTTTACAATAAACAAATAACATCCTCTAGGAGCAGTATTCTATTTCAGGATGGAGATTAATAAAACAAGACAACTAGGCAAGTTTAGTTTAACCGAACAGTCATCTTTTTATTTATTTATTTTTTTGTGGCCTCGGACGCATGCGTATCACGAGCACATCAATCACTTTAGGTAAACATTTCTCATCTCAACTATCCCAAAGTGACCCAGAGATGCGCTAGTTTGCAAACAAATATGGCTAATACAAGCGTATCACTCACTGCTTGAGTCCTCAAACGTGCGCATTTCAATTATGGGAATCGGACAGCAAACAAAAATGCTCTTTCTAGGCTTGTCCAACGACAATACGTGTTGCCAAAGAGTTTTATAGTATAATATTAGGGACTTGGTGCCATTTGACCAGTCGGCCAACTGTCTGGTCTCACACTGACGTCTGTGTTGGTTGCGTTTGGGTTTTCCATGGTCAGCATCTTCGTCTCTAACATCAGGGCCACAGCAGACAACCATCGGTTCACAGGTGACGTTCACCGCCCAGATGCACCCACCTTAGCTGTGCCAACCTCCTCTCTCTCTCTCTCTCTCTCTCTCTCTCTCTCTCTCTCTCTCTCTCTCTCCCCAGGCTGACTTCAGTGAACTGCTAGGGCTGAAGGACTACATGGGTGTGATGATGTTCGTCACGGTCGCTGAGCAGGTGGTGCCGCTGTCTGACGAGTATGTGCAGGTGGAGAACGAGCGTTTTGATGGAGTGGAGGTGATGGTGTATCAACCCAGGCACGAGCAGAGAGCTGGGGAATTGAGGAGAGCCATCATCTACCTGCATGGGGGTGGATGGTGTCTGGGAAGCTCCAGTAAGTCATGTCCCATTTTTAACTACATGACATTAGCCACTCTGGGCTAAGCTGTGTACTATGCAATGAAAGAGAGCTGACAGTATTAGGTTTGTAGAAGTAGGTTTATTTTTCGCACTGCCATCGGAGGTATTCAGATCACGGGGCTGTGCTCTGTGGTTCTCCATCCTCCCGTTACCTGGACAAAAGGAGCCAATCAGCTGCTTGAACTGTTCATGTACCTACCAGCCATTACAAGGTCCAGATTTTGGAGGGAGGGAGGGAAGGATGGGTCGATTTGATTTTTCATATCACATTATCGGAGTTTGAATGAAATGAGGTGGGAGGTTTCCACTGCCAAGCAGAAGCTGCCCTGAACACCAGCAACCCCCCCCTGGTTTGCAAAACTGGCTAGTTGGAGGTGTGGTTTCAGAAGTGAACTCTGACACACAAATGCACTAAATGCACCATTATCAGTATACAAGTCAGAGACCTTCAGAGCTGTCCTCACCCCTTCAGTCTGTCATCCTTTCTGGAGTTTGCAAAAGGAAGAATTGCACCATCTGGTGGAACTGTCAGATTTGCATCCTGACAGCAGTAACCGTCGGCAACCAACCGTTGCACGGCTGACACAACACGGGTAACGTAATCCGACGTGGGGCGTGGCGCCCTCTGGTCAGTCCGCGGTCAGCAAGTAGCAGAACGTCTACAGGAGAGAACAGCAAGAACTTCTGGCAGAAGACCACACTGACTAGTGCTGGGTTCTTCTCTTATCTCCGTTCCTTGGTGGTGTCTGATCTTATTTATACTATTTGAATCTCTTGTCCATTTGTCACTTGTTTCTCTTCCTGCAGGAATGGGTCCATATGATGACCTTGCCAGACGGATGGTTGCAGAGCTCAAAGCAGTGGTTGTTTCTGTAGAGTGAGTAGTCTCCCCGTGAAACAAAAAAGCTCCTGTTTTCGGTTTATCATTATTCATGTGACTGTGGTTTAACGTGATCTGTACCATATGCTGTGCACAGCATTTTTCCTTTGTAATATTGCATTTCTAATACGCGTGACCTGTGACTGAACCTCGACTGAAGTCTGGAAAAGCTCCTGAGCGGCTCAGGCTTTATGTCGGCTGTAACCCGAGGCCTCCGCAGCCGTCTGAAGTGAACGTGCTGCTCCGAGCTTGTGCATGAGTGCTCCTTCTCCACAGTCCACTTTATCCAGCCTCCATCACTTTCGGTGTTGTAGTTTCCATTTTCCCCGACCCTCCGAACACCCTTCGTGCTGAAAGCCCAACCTGCAGTTTGGACGTTTCGTATAGGAAGCTTCTGAGAGATTTAAGGCCCCAAGTTCAGATCATTTTACATACGTAAGGCATGAATAGTAGATTACCACACCACACAGTGGTAACATGAACTTTTACCACTGGCTTGTACCAGTTAATTCTAGACCCTCCTCTAGAGCACTTCCCCAAATTGGCACTTCTGTTTTGTTCACAGTAATCTCCATACTCCAACGCCCACCTTCACCCGCACCTGTAACCTGTTGCCTCTACTGTACTCTCTGTTTTAGCTTTTGTTTTGCTCTCTGATCATTAATCCATGTCTGATCATCTTCAGTAATCTTCTCTACCCTGTGTGCGTTTCGTCACTGTTATATTTTTAAATGATTTGTTGTCCCAGGGGGTGCTAGCAGTGAGCAGGTGCCTCTGACGCTTGATTTCAAGCTTTTCAATGAGTTGAACCAAGTGTAGTGGGGCAGAGAATCTGCTGATTGTGTGTGTGTGTGGTGGGGGGGGGGTGTGACTCCCCAGGGTGAAGAAATACTCGCTGCAACTTGCGATTTTTAAAAATGGCTTGTTCTTTTTCTTGTTCTTTTTCTCTGGTCTGTTAGACACCATTTCATGGGTTACATAAATAACAAGTGAAGTTTTTTTTCTTTTTCTTACTAGACTTAAAAGCTGAGGCGATGAGGAAAATAAAACAACAGGACTTGTATTACAGTTAAAAAGTGTGTTTTGGCATATTTACAAAGTGGAGGCCTTATTGGGTCAGTGTGATGCCTCAGTGAACGCCTCATTTAGAAAGTGTTGATAAGCTTGGTGTGTATGGAACTCTGTTCCCTGTGTGTGTGTGTGTGTGTGTGTGTGTGTGTGTGTGTGTGTGAGACGTGGAGGAATTGACCTGTGTCTCTGTGTAGGTACCGGCTGGCTCCAGCTCACCGTTTCCCTGCCCAGTTTGAGGATGTGTCCCGCGCGGTGAAGTACTTCCTCCATACCGCCATCCTGGACGGCTACAGCGTGGACCCGGAGCGGGTGGCTGTGTCCGGGGACAGCGCTGGGGGAAACCTGGCAGCCGCCGTGGTGCTACAGGTGGGGGTGTTGGAGGAAAACGGGCATGTTACCTCTGCTTTTTTCCCATCTACATTTTAACATAACAAATAGTAGATCTGAAATCATAAAGAATCCCTATTAATGAGCTGGGCTTTGCAGTCGGCCAATAAAATTAACATGTCCTGGCTGCACTGACCGATCATGAAGCTTCTTTACAAGGAGATGGTCCTCATTGTCTGGCCAGTGTTTGAGATTTAGAAGGGAGGGGGATGCTGAGGGAGATTTGGATGATCTGTAGGACCTGAAGGGTGGAGGTGTACGGTGGGCAAGTCTGACAAGTTAATGAAAACTCTGACCTCAGTTACAGAAGTTTGAAGGCTGTAGAACTAGATGGACAGTCGTGTTGCTGAACTGACGGAGGCTTCATGACTTTGTTCTGCTGAAGGAACGCTGTAGTCATGATGTACCTCTGGCCTCAGTTGCAGGTGGACACGACTCAGCACGTGAAACCGAAGGTTCAGGCGCTGATTTACCCGGTTCTGCAGGCCGTGGACCTCAACACTCCATCGTACCAGCAGAACCAGCACATGCCCATCCTGCCCAGAACCCTGATGGTGCGGTTCTGGAGCGAATACTTCACTGGAGACAAGTCTCTCTTCCGCTCCATGCTGGCCAACGTCCACAACGGGCCGGAATCGTCCGCCCTCCTCAGGTTCGTTAACTGGAGTGTCTTCCTGCCCGCTCCGTACCGACAGGCGTACGAATACGCCGCTCCGGTCGTGGCGGTGGGCGAGGTGGGCGCCGTGCCCGATGCCCCGTCCCGCTCCCTGGCCGACCCACGAGCGTCACCCTTGCTGGCGCCCGATGACGTGCTGCGGACGCTGCCCAGGGCCTACGTTCTCACGTGCGGGTACGACGTGCTGCGGGACGATGGCGTGATGTACGTCGAGCGCCTGCGTCTCGCCGGGGTGGACGTGACGCACGAACACTACCCGAGTGGTTTCCACGGGGCTCTCATGTTCACACTGTGGCCCACCGATTTCAGAATCGCACAACGGATGATGAACAACTATCTCCTCTGGCTCAAGCAAAACCTGTAAAAATTGCAGCAAATGGAAATATCTTCCTTCTGAGGCCCTCCTGATCTCAGACCAGGGTTGGATGTTTCTTTTTCAACTATGTATTTGTTACATTGTTTACATACATGAGGCAGAGAGTATGGGTATCACTCAGATATAGAGAACAGATTTTACTTGTCTCAATTTCACTGCCAGTTCTGACTTCCACGATAAAAAAGTCCATAACGAAAAGGTTTCCTATATCTGTATCTGCTGATTACTTGATGTCAGTTGTTCACTGATATTGTTAGACTCTAATCTCCAGTTCTGATATCAAACATATGATCTTGTTACTGGACTGAGTTCAGCGAGCAGTAAACTGACAGCTGGTGTTTGGTTTGTCTTCATCTCTCAGCCTTTTTAAAGTGAATTTTCACCTTGAAAGCAGTGACCCTTTTGGGCCTGATTTTCCCCACTTTTTTTTTTTTTAAAAAGTAGTGATTAAAATGTATTTCAAGAAAAAAAAATCTTTTTTTTGTCCTTCAATATCAAATGTCCATGTATAAAATCTGGATTCAAGCTGTTGGCGTTGGTGAATTGTTCTTTGTGTGGTCTTGGTGTAGAATCACTTCAGTCCAGTTTCCCTCCCTGTCACCAGGTGCTTGTCAGAGTGTGTAGGGCAACGAGATGCCTGTGTTAACATCTGCCCAGGTCATTTTGGGTGAGAGATGGGCTCGCATTTTCCTCTTGCTTGTCCCTGTAAGCACTGTAGCTGCCCACTCACCACTTTAAACCCTCTCCTATCCGTCACACTTACTTGCTGCCTTTATTGAATTTCGGGGGGGGGGGTCTATACGTTACTCTTGTGTAAATGCAATAAAAACCTGTTGAACTGTATTTTTTTTGTGCATTCTGTAAACCCAGACTGCCAGCTGCTTGCTCTTATAGGCACTGTTCTCTTTACAGTCCTGTAGCCCTTCTTTAGGATGTTATGCCAGCTTGCTTTTACCGAGGGGGGGGGGGAGGGGGGCAGTTCCTGTGGAAATGGGACACGAGGAGTCACCGAGCGTTGAGGGCGTCTGGAGCTTGGCTGAGGGATGTGCTCCTACACCTCTCCACCTGCTCCACCTCCACCCGACTCGCCCCCAGACCGAGGCTGAAGGTCACTCCTCTACCACCTCATACAGTGAGGGAAGTACATGGGTCACATGGTCAGTTATTTTGCCGTTTCGTATCCTTGGTTGATTCACACTACAGTACAGAATCTTTTGTTGAAATGGTTAACAGGCAGCTGTAAAATGATGGCGCATGGGTGATATTACTGTACTGACTGTAATTATGAAAACATGGTAGTGTTTCCATTTTGGCTCTGCAAATATTGTATTAAAATAATAAACGCTTCCTTCAGTATAATAGAATAATATTATTGGAGGATTTTTGGAAGCTTGGAGAAAATCTCCCCAATGAAATCTCTGTACAGGCTAAAGCTATATTCGGTGTCGGCATGCATCTCTTGATAGATGCTATGAAATTTGATGTTTGTCATAATACAGAAATATTTGAACATGTGTAGACAACGTTTCCATGAATACAGGAAACGCTGACTTCCAAATTTCTGCTTAACAAAACTACTCTGTGCCCATTGGACAGGAAACACTCAAGTAAATGTATTACTGCTTTAAAATAATACTCACGTAGAAGTAAACAAAGACTCAGATTTAATAACATAAGGAGACTTTTACACTGAATATGAATTTGAACAATTGCTCTTCTAACACAATCAGTTGTACAAGCGCATATATTTGGCCAGTTTCCAGCAGTAGTCTGCCAACACAGTGAGGCTCCACATTCCATAATATGTAAGTATACTGGAACAAACTCAAAAAGAAAAATTGTGAAAACATTTCAGTGTGCAAAAATACTGATCTAATAGTGATCTATGTGCTGATTTACCAGCCCATAGATCCAAAATCAATATGCCCAAAACATAAATATACAACAAATAACGACTGGATGTACTGGGTGTGTTTAAGACACGGCGTTCAGTCTGGGTGATCACTGCTTTCCGTTTTTGTTCAAGTCAAAGTGGCAAGAGAAACCAAGGTAAGGACCGATTTTTCCCCGAATGCGGCTTTGGTTGAGTCAGTATTCGGCCTATAGCAAGGAACTAGCTAGTTAACTTTATACGCCATGTGTTACAGCTACCTGAGGTTTTATTATCGGGTAGATATTGTGCATTCAAGCTTCACAACGGGTTTCGTGATTGGCATCATTTGTAAGAATATTCTGGAACTCAAGGTCGAGACGGCTGGCTGCACAACTAACTCCGCTGGATAGTTTATACGTAGCTGACTGTTTTTTATTCAGAGCATTATATCAGAATATTCTTGATGTCATATTACAACACGTTCATATTAATAATGCACATTAGGAGAGAGAGAGCACTGATTTTACGCACACATATTTGAGTCTTAAAGAAAGGCTTAACAGCTGCAGAACGCGCACATTTTCGTCCCACGCGAGATCGTTACGTCGATTTACTTCCTGTTATCCTGTTGGTTAGGGTAACCCTAACCCTAGCATTTATATGTTTTAGACATTGTTTAATTTTCGAAAGATTTTCCTTTGAGCAGAAAATCCCATAACACTGTAACCTGTAACAGCTCTGACTGTCTAAAAACAAGGACACTAAATGGCGACTTCTGAACCGCACCGCGTTTCTCTCGGCACCGACGATGTAATGAGGTCTGGTTGGCCTCACAAGGAAACCTTGCCAGAGCGAAATCTTGGCTGCAGAGAAGAAAGCGAAGTGCCTCAGAGGTTTGAGGCAGCCTCTATTCTTTTTTTTTTTGTATTTCATTACTGTTCTTTTTATACTCTGTGTTCCCTGGAGGAGGAGAAAAACAAAGATGAAAGATGTAATAACGTCTTCACAGCTGGCGCTGAGCAGGCCTGAGCAGTCATAATAAAGTGTACACTTAATGCCTCGGGTTGTTGTGGCAACCAGCGTAAATGTCACGCAATGAACGAAGGAAGGTCAAAAATGCACTCAGTCCCACAGATCACATGATGGTGTGATCAAGTTCAAAGGACAAATCAAGTTCTTCAAATCACATGTCAGTTGTTCACAGATGTCAAAGTCTCACATCGAGAGCATGACCCAGCTGATTTTCCCAGTTCTCTCTCTGTTGTTCATCATTCATAGGATTGTTTTGACATGGGTTCTCGGTGAGAAATTACATGTAATCAAAATCCATGGTGAAAAAGTAAAAATTACAGGCACCCAGCCCAAGAACTGCCAGATGTTACACTGGTGAAAAGATTCTGCTTGCTAACATTGATTAAAAACTTTAAACTCATAAGAAAAGTTTACACACAAAGCCTTGCCTTTGGCCTGGCCAAAAAGGTTTTTACAAAATGTTTCCCCCACTTTGAGCTCTGTAACCATCTGAGGCTAACCTTCAGTTTAGAGGTTATTCACAGTATGTTTTTAGAGGTTTTATTCACTACGGTTTTCTCTTTTAGATCCTTCACAGCTTTTCTGAGTTCAGATTTTTTTTTTAAATAAACGTTTACAATTACAGCATTTGGCAGATTTATTTCACTAATATCAGTGAATGAACTCCCTTGTTGCTGGTTATCAGACACACAAAAGAGTTTATAGTGTTGTGGATTTATGGTGAAATGCTTCTTTAAAAGTTTTGAATCTGCTATTGCAAAAGAAACATGAATAAGGGTCCTGAAATTCTGCTCTATAATGAAAATTTGGCCTACTTTGTCAACTTGTGTGAGATTGCTATAACCTCTTCCTAATTAGATCAACTTATTACAAGCAATTCTAGGGTTTTGGTGCATCAGATTTTGTGCGCTTTTCTCATCTCTCCACATGACATCTTCATGAAAATGGTTTACATTAACTGAGTTGATCCTTCACCGAGTGAAGGTCCAGACAAACCAGATGTTCTTGGTATTTTTTTTAAATTCAATGTTCAATATATATCTATATTTACTGTCAGGATTTAAATTCAGTCCATATCCCCATTGCATAAGTACCAACACTGTGAAGCATTATAACCCTAGCAAAGTGAAGCGCTTTGCAGTTGGTAGGTCACAAGGTTCAAACGATGACTAAGACCCAGGGATATGGAAGTGGTCAGCATTCCCGAAACTGTCAAGTTTACTCCCACAGCCGTGGCTGTCCGTCAGCCAAATGTAATGTAAATGTAAATCTAATGTTGATGGATGTCCATGTTTTTCGGGGAAACAGTAAAACGAGTGATTGATCTTCTCAACATCCATGCTGCATCTCACACCGTTAGGCTGTTCTTGTGCTCAGAACATGGCTGGCATTGCTGATGACGCACTGCTGATGGACGTTATCTTGCTCAGTCTAGTTCTTACAGGAAGAAATATGCTCATCTTGGATTATTAACAACTGCTGTTTTGTTTAGGGTGGGCTGATGACTCGAATCACAACAGTTTTTACAGAGCGAACAGCTAAGAACAAGACTGCATTAAAAGCAAGAGCACAAATCTATTAAAGCAGAACACAAATATATCAAGTGAAATAACAGCCACCTTACAGAAGTGAAAGGGTTAAAAAAGAATCCTGCATTTGTGGAATCAGAAAACAAAGTCTCAGCAGTGACATCATCATCAAAAAGAAAAAAAAAGTTAAAAAACAAACTCCTGCTCTGGGCCTCCCGGGACACTTCACAGGTTATATTAACATTATGTCAGCAGCTTTTTAAAAAGAAAAATACGCTTTTATAGCAAGAGGGTAAAGAACAAATGCTCTGCTGATCGGCCTCTAGTGGACATCGACCCCTAATGGCTGAAGAGAGAATAAAACCTGTTTGCTGCAACACTCGCTTACTGAAGAACTCAATGATTTATTCTAAGCAGTGGGGTTTTTTCAGCACAGATGCCTTTATCAGGTGTAAAAGAAATTGAATCCAGGGTGATTTAAACACAGAAGGAAAACAAATGCCATCTTTAGGTGACTTAATTGTGTGTCTTGACTGTTGTATTCACATATTTACCAAGCCTCTACTGTCCAAATGTCACGTCTGACGTAGTTCGGAGGGAAATGTGGCCCCCCCCACTACAACCTCATCGTCAAACCCGTCTTTGAGAGGATCGGCACAGATGTGAGCTGACCTGCTTTTCTTCTGGGGGGCGTCTCTGGTGATTTTTCCTCTGGGGTCTGCAGCTCTGAGGCCAGTGTGCTCTTCTCAGGGTCAAAGCTGACATCAGAAGCTCCATGTTTCTCTTCTATCCACAACTGCATGGGTGTACTGGGTTTGAAAGACCTTTACACTCCAGTGTACCGTGTTTGAAAGACCTTTACACTCCAGTGTACCGTGTTTGAAAGACCTTTACACTCCAGTGTACCGTGTTTGAAAGACCT
>JAOYMR010000003.1:21266643-21276783 GCA_025802075.1 Tenebrosternarchus preto | reverse complement strand
GTGTGTGTGTGTGTGTGTGTGTGTGTGTGTGTGTGTGTGTGTGTGTGTGTGTGTGTGTGTGTGTGTGTGTGTGGGGCAGATGGACGTCAGGACTGGGTTTCTCTTAATCAGTCTTTCTCTGTCCTGAAATTGCTTATCTTGCCAAAACCTTTCATGTTAATACTGCATGTGGGCGTACAGGAACAAACGTGGCCGTCAACATCACACAACTCCAGTTTGTTGATCTATCTAGGGTCTGGAGTTATTCTCTGGAGTTATTCTCTGGAATTACTATAGAATTCTCTGCATATATTTATCATACATCCTTATTTTTGTCATTTTTTTTCATGTCCATTCTATTTTAATTACTGCAGCGTTCAAGATTCTTTTTTATCCTGCTGGGGCATCATTAGGTGTTTGAGCTAAAAACCTGATTTAGTAATACATTTTTATCCTGTATACTATCCTGTTTTATCCTGTATACTATCCTGTTTATCCTGTATACTCTGACCTTTTAATGTGAAGCTACACATCAGCTGTTTGGGTTGTTTTCTTTGCTTCAGTTTTTCCCACTGCAAAAGTAAAGCTAAAGCTAATGCTGCCATGGTGCTAACTGCTATGTTAATGCTGTTATTGTAAGAATTATGCTAAGCTAATTGTGTCAGGAATCGTGCCATCACACTACTGTTGTAGTAGTAGTAACAAGACTAATATGCTGATGATGATGTAGAAAGATAATATGCTTGGCTACTGTTCCTAGTACATGCTAATGCTATTTTAAGAGTTCTGCTATGTTAATAGTGTTGTACGAATGCTGTGGTAACAGTGCTGTGTTTTGCTGACGCTGCTGTAATGAACACCCTGTCCTCTTTGTCTTGTTGCAGCTGTTGTTGCTCCTGGGTTGTTTCGCCCTCTTCTGGTCCCTGTACTACACCCTGGAGTTGGCGCTGGCCCACGTGGACTGTCGGAGGCTGTGGCGGCAGCCCCGGGGGTCGCGGAGGGCGGCCCGGAGCAGCAGGGCTTACGCCAGCCCCCCCGGCCCCGTGGACGGGCAGACGCTGGAGATGCAGCCTGTCCTGGAGGCCGAAATGCCCCTGATGGGGAGCGGGGGAGACACGTAACACTCAGGAAGGAGAAGTTCGACCTGTGCGCCTTAACCGGGCTCCAGCGGGCCGCGCTGCACGACCCAGCCCGTGCCAGGGAGCTCCCCCCGGGATGAAGAGCACAGACTCCGCCTCCCCACCGCAGCGGTGACTTCGATACAGTTTGATGGACCTGTGAGTGGCTGCTGTGCTGTGCTGTGCTCCTGCGTTGGTGCCTCTAAGCTGGGATTGTGTGTTACACATCAGGACTAAAACTCAACAGTGCGTTACTAAGAAAAGCAAGAGGACCAAGTGCCTGCTTCTGAAATCAACGAGTGGCATTACTGGCGTGGAAGGGTCTTTCCCCTCCCCTTGTGTGGGTGTGTGTGTGGGTGTGTGTGTGTCTGTAGAGAGGTGGGGGGAGAGGTACGTGTGTGTTCAGACATATGTTCTACATTGAAAAGTGCTATATTTTCATTAAATTAAATATGCTTTCCAGGTTGTGTTGAGTTGCTCTCTTGACTGTTCCGTTGTTACCAGGTGCTTTACGCCACTTTTCTTCTAATTTCCTTGTACAGTGAATTTTTCCCCCCCCCCAAAGTTTTAATCTAAAAACGTGGAATGATGATGTCAGATGGAAATGCATCTGACATGATGACACCCGTTTTACAGGCGTGGTCTCATGAACACGGATGTGCGCTTGAAACTTGAGTCTTTTTACTGAGGTAAAGTGTGAAGTTGCAAAGATTCAAAATGTAATAAACAGCTGGTCTGAACGGAGGCAATAAAGACTTGTTGGTCATCTGCTGGTGTTACTAACAATAGTAATAATGATGGGTAAAGGGGAGAAAACGTGTGAGCGTGAGCGTGAGTGTGAGCGTGAATTCAGTACAATGTTGCGTAATACTGCTTTTCACTGTGTGACAGCAGCCCTAGTGCTTCCTTTGGTCACTGCCTGTGTCCTTCTTTTACGTCTCTGTTTAATTACGTTCCTGGACAAACTTCGTTTACGTCTCTGTTTTAGTACGTTCCTGGCCAGACTCATTGACATTCTAACAATCTTTGTTACTCATTCGACGAAGTTAACCTTACTCTACGCTACACCTCAGATCAGAGAACTAGAAATGGGTACATTTGAGCATTTTTGTTTAGAAAATAAGAAATAACAGACGGAGGTGGAGTGAGACGAGTCTTTGGTTAAAAGACTCAGCAGACTAGTTGATATGTTGCTTGTAAGTGGTGTGTAGAGGTGTTGCTCCGTGACGTGGCAATAACCTTGACCTTGTAACAGACAGAATATATTCAACCACTCAGTTAATGTAGGTTAGACCATCACACTGCACTTTCAGCCTGCAAGCTGGTTCAGTTCTTTAAACATGTTTACTAAGTTCATTTACCGATAGAATCCCCTCTCGTCCCAATCAAGTGAGATAAAGCCACTTTTGAAGTCCTTTAATTAGACAAAATACAAAAAACTCAAGGCTGTCTGACATTTTAGAAGCTGCAGTTTCCAATCTTATGATTATTTGACTTAACATTGTTTTAGTTGTATATAACTTTCACCACCAAACAGATGTTTGCTAAAATAATAATGACATCCAGGTAATTGCAATCAAATGTTCATTGATGAGGTTTTTTTTTTTATTATTATTATTATTACACAATTTGTTAGCGAAAAGTTAGCGAAATTCTGCTACATTAATCATGCTCCGTATTGTCAGGGTGGAGTTTGTTCCTGCAATGACACAGACGTTCATGAAGCCCAGCAGATTTATTCAGACGTTCATGAAGCCCAGCAGGTTTATTCAGGCGCGGTGATGCTGGTTTCAGTTCTGATTTTTTCACGAGCAAAATTACTGTTGCATTTTTTTGACAAGTTTTTTTTTTTTGTTTGTTTGTTTTACATGATGAGTAGTAATGATGGTTTTAGTTCTGTACTTGATGGGTTTTACTGAATGAGACTCACTGGAGCAAGACTCAGCTTTGACGAGGTTCTGTAGGGGTCGGGATGTGTACGTGGGGATCGAAGGGTGGGTTCACGGGTTCATGATCTGCCTGGGTCTACCGTAGCCTGTCATGCCAGCTTGGGATGCGCCTTTGTTCGATCCCATCTGCAAGCCAATTACATTCTTCCCCGATTTCAGCTGGTCATCAGAAAAATCCCTCCGGTTCTCCTGTGCTTTCCTGCAGAGGGACACAAGAGCAGCACTGTGGGACACGTCCTCCCCAAAACCAGCTGCCATCACCGAGACCTGGAACATTCATGCGTGTAATTGGAAGCTTTGCCACAACTCACTTGAAGAACCAGTCTGGGTTTCCACGGAAAGTTCCATCATCCTTTGTGACTGCGATGCTGCCGAGAGCCATCAGTGTTCTCTGTACGGCAGCCAAGTCTTTTCCTTTGAGAACAGAAAGTATAGTCATTACTCCGAAAGTATAGTAATTAGTCCAAATGTATAGTCATTACTCCAAAGTATAGTAATTAGTCCAAAAGTATAGTCATTACTCCAAAAATATAGTAATTAGTGCAAAAAATAGTATAGTAAATAGTCCAAAACTGGCCAACAAAGCTGGTAACGGCAGAGCCTGCAGAAGATGGATAAACACAACATCTCCTGACCTGTTCTCATTCTCATCCACGGATGTGGAAACATCCATGATGGCTTTTAAGTGTAAGATGCACTCTGGTTCACTCACCCTCCCAGAGATCAACGGTCTGAAACATGTCAGTCTTGGTCACACCGTACACCTCTGCGGCGTTGAGAAACTGAGACACCTGCTCCATCTGTTTGAAGGCCATTGACGAGCTCTGAATCTTCTTCACAGGTTTGTCCCCGGGGTGCAGACTGTTGATGAGTTCGCTCAAGACCTGAGAGACATCAGGAGAACCACTAAATACTTCAGAGCCCTTAAACCCAGGTGCAAACACAGCCTAACTGAAGACACATTGTCTTGCACAATGGACACCATTCTGAAGTGTTTTGACTAATGTCCTAGTTTCACCAGTACTGGATACAGATTCAGAACAAACATGCTAAGTATGAAAACTGGTCCCCCAAACATCCTCTCCTCTGAGGATGATTCTCATCCTTCACTACCATCTAATACAGCTGTTCTATCTGAATCAGGTCAGCTGTCTGTAAGAAGACACCAGTGCCGACAGTGAAACGAATCACTCACGCATCCATCCTTCAGCCAGTCCTGGAAGCCCTGCTTGCCCTCGGAGGGTTTCCCCACTCCGGGGCCGCACTGAGCCATGATCCATTCCACCAGGCGCTGCTCCAGTTCGGGGTCGTACTTCTTGTCGATCTTATCCTGCACCTGCCGGCTCAGCCCGTAGGATGGACCTTTGTTGGCCATTCCCGCTGTTCCCTGCTCCGCACACAGAGATGCAAATGGAGGTCATGATCATGTGCATCACCGTTTTGGTTCAGTGTGCAGTTACCATGGTGCCAGACAAACACCTAAGAAGAGGCACTGTGTTTATCTACATGCTCCGGAGAGCAGGAATTAAAGAAACATAATTTCTCATTCACAACAGTGCAAAAGACATTATGGATGTAAACGCGTTATAAACACTGATAACACTGTTTGCATAAAAATTAGCATTTTAGTTTGCATAATGCACAGCAGGAAAAGAACGCTCTCGGTTTAGAGGCTCTCGGTTTAGAGGCCGTTGAACCAGTCGCGTCGTCGGTGGCCCTCCTGGTCGTGCATCTTCTGCCAATAACAACAGTTGTTCCTCTGAACCGCAACCAGCAATCGCACAACAGCCAGCAAGGTGTGTGCAAGCCGACACATCAAAACATCAACCCAGCGCAGCATCCCACACAACATGCATGTAACCAGGTGTGTGTTCTTAAAAACATCAGTCACAGCATCTTATGACCTCGAGTGCTTTTCTCTGAACATCTTTTCAGCCCTTTTTTGTTTTGTTTTGTTTTGTTTTAAATTCGGTCGAATTGGATTCGCTGGAGCTGAGCAGCTGTTCAAGAGGAAGCCCCCGAGAGCCAGCACAAGCAAGCCTGCTCCTGTAACCCAAGCCACCCCGGGCAAACACCCCGGCCATCGGCACTATCACCTGCGCTGCCATCTCCACGTCTGGGGGCCGCTGCTCTCTGGGCCTGGATGTCGGGGTGAGATCACATGGGTAAAAGCCTTTGGAGCTCGGACAACACCACATAAAAATGGCTGTTTGGGTTTGTTTCGTTTTTTTTAAGGTCTGAGATTATTTTTGCTAACGTGAGTGCACACCGTTGGCTTATGTAATTCAGTTGTTTTGAAGCATCAAGCCTCTGCTATTCATGGAGCAGAAGCTCCACTGAAACAAACCCCTCCCCTCCACTGAAACAAACCCCTCCCATCCTGTTTGCAGATCAGATCTAGTTTCTGATTATGAAGTGAACAAGTTAGACAGTGCTATGGAGCTTGTGTTGGTGAGTTCCTCTATCTGTCGTTCTGCTGTTCAGTTAGTAGTGTTATGACATCATGACCCAAGGTTCTGACCACTTTAGTTCTCCAGACTGAATTTTTTACACAGATGCAGAAGTTCTGTATTCAGTACATTGTTTCTCTGGGTTTCTCTAGCTGTTGGCCAGAGGGTGCAGAACATGTTCTGACCCACGACCCAGTGCCCAGTGGGAACTGGGTAGAGTATGGAGTTTTAGTGGTGGGTTTGTGTGTGAGTGAGACAGGATGGATATTAGACAGTTTGTGTGTATGTGAGACAGGATGGATATTAGAGTTCAATATTTTATTGCCTTGTTTTTCTTTTTTTTTTCTTTTTCCCTTTTTCCCACTGTTGCCATAGTTGCAGACTTTGTAATTCTGGGTGGAGGGAACAAAAAAATAAAAAATACCATCCGGCTAAGATCCTGTGAACTGTGACTGAAAACATGACGTAATGATGTCAGGCATGGAGCGGATCTGAAGTGGATCTGGAGCGGATCTGAAGTGGATTTGGAGCGGATCTGGAGTGGATCTGGAGCGGATCTGGAGCGGATCGGAAGCGGATCTGAAGTGGATCTGGAGCGGATCTGGAGTGGGGCTGGAGCGGAAAGCAGGCTGTCTCATCTCCCACCCAAGTGCTCCCGCTCAGCCATAAGATCCGAGCGCTCACGCCCGCCGTGAACTCAGAGGGGCTCGCTGCTTCGAGCGGGACCGGTTCTGCCGACGTGACCCCTCCGCCACTCTGTCCACGAGAGCTGCATAGGACAGACGTCTTCAGGAAGCTTCCCTGGTGCTTCAGAGCAGATCCTCCAAAACCTCTTCGTGTTGTGGATTGTTAACCTTTATGTGTCTTGTAGATCAGTCCAACTGGATCTTTGGAGTTCTGCTTCTCAAAGCTGGTGCATTTCCATGGGTCTGGTCTGGGTATTGCATGTCAACTAGAGATGACTGTGTGAGTGTGTGTGCGTGTGTGTTTTGCAGCTGGTAGTCAGTAGAATGTAATTGGCCTCAGTGGCAAATGAAATTCCCATTTAAATGCCTTTTATGGCACGCATCTGATTTGCATGTTTGCCGAGAGGCGTTTCACCACAGCCATGTCAGCTCTGTTATGAAACGGCAGCTGCCTCAGCCAGAGACCGAGCCCAGTATCCCAAAGCTGTCAGTGTTCCCAGTCCTATAGTTTGAAGTCTTACTTAATGTTACGTAGTTTTTAATGTTACAGATTTACACACCGGCAGAGGCAGGAAGTGTGATGTAACAAATGTAACGTGACTAGTTGTGAGTAAAACTGATGTGAGCATTCTGTAACATTAACTATAAGACAGATTATTTCAGAGAGAAGTGAAAATGTGTTAAACCACATCGTAAGATGGAATTTACAGTTTACTGGTCTTTTTTCAGACTATCTTTTTGTTTCATGTTCAGAGAAGCTGGCACACAGCTCACCGTAGCACCACCCGACATCAGAGATCATTAGGAACATGAATTTAGCATGAACTAGTGTGTCTTAGCAAATCCTCAACGAGAAGATAACTAGATGCCTCCAGGTTCCAATTGACGAGAGTCGACACAAAGATAAAGCCTGTACTGAGCAAACAGTACTGAGTTTCTGTAAATACCCAAGGGTGTAAACTGCAGCGCACAAAAGAGTCGAAAAACTTTGCACGCATTCACTCAGACATCTTCCTGTGGGAAGATAAGAAAGTCATACTCACTGTGGATGAGGGTTAGGAGCGAAGAACCGTTCCTCGACACGGTCAGGAAGACGTGTGCGTTTGCAAGTGTGCGCGCGTGGGTGTCCGGGCGCCAGTGTTTTATGCAAAACCCTGGAGTCCTGCCTCCGAGTGAAGCGCCCAGAAGAGTGGCAATGACTTCACCGGTGGAGAACTAGCAGTGGAGGATGCCTGTGGATGGAGGGAGCGAGTGAGAGGAGAGGAAACTTTAGCCTTTTAAGGACATGGCCTTTTTCTCTGAGCCTCCCTTCTCCTCTGCTCTCTCCCTCCCCCTGTCCAGCCCCTGCCTTGCCCTGTTTTCACTCTTCCTTTCAATCATACTCTCTTTCTTTCTTTCTTTCCTACTGCGCTGAAGAAGGGAGCCCTTATTTGGGAAGAGGCTGGAAAGTGGACAGAACTCTGGCCAAGAGCCTTCCGGATCGGTCTGGGGAAGAATTCTTCAAATACCTCTCTACATCACTTCATCGGCTCAGGACTGGGAGGAACGGAGAGGGTGGAAGGCATGCAGGCCTTGAGATGGATGGAGTATAAGAAAGCAAGAGTGACAGAGAGAGAGAGAGAGACTGGAAGAGAGAAAGAAAGAGAGACGTGGGGACAGTCACCTCTGAGGTTTAATGACACAGCTATTTGTCTGTTCAGAAGATAATAGTCACCTTACTGAAACAGAGGGGGTATCTAGGAAGGAATGATGTCAGCAGATCAGTATGTGCAAAAGACATACGATTTGGTTTACAGAGGATGACATGGAGACAAGGGGGGGGGGCAATGAAGGCATAATTAATCACTGATGACTTCGTGGACACACTGCTAACAAGACCTTTTATGTACACGACACCCCACACACAGCACGAGTGCAAATGATTAAGGTACAAAAGACTCGCAAACGATTACAATCTGCCAGGCGCGAGATCATCACACAGTAACAGGCCTGGTCCCAGATCAACTCAAAGACGCGCTGAAAATGATGACTTTTACACAGGATGCCTACATTCTGTCTTTTGGCGCTGAAACCATGACGATTGTGGTCACATGTACCACTTTCAGACAAATACCTAGAGGATGGACCGCCATCCAGAATTAGTTGTTAATAAACATTTAGAAGGTCCCAGATCAAAATATTACTGGCAAATAAATAACAAAGTGTAAACAATAAGGTTACGGTTTACCTGCCATGTTTAATTAAACGTTTAGAGTACCTAATGGCCTGTTATTCTTTTTAATATAGAACTTCTCTGGTAAACATATTCTGATATCTCAAACACCATCAGTTAAGTAGGTGCTTTAAGAAAACCTGTCATCTTTTTACAGCCTCAGTTTACATAGTCAGTAAACCTGAGAGAAAAGTTGAAAAACATTTCTAGTTACTCAGTTGATCTTAATTACTCTTTATTGTCAAAACAATGAAACACCATTTAGCAGCTCTTGAACTGACAACAGGACATAAAAAGAACTATAGTTAACATATAGTGTGGTAGTATATACTCAGTGTGTGTAGTATATACACAGTGTGGTAGTATATACTCAGTGTGGTAGTATATACACAGTGTGATGGTATATACTCAGTGTGGTAGTATGTACTCAGTGTGGTAGTATATACTCAGTGTGGTAGTATATACACAGTGTGATGGTATATACTCAGTGTGGTAGTATATACTCAGTGTGGTAGTATATACTCAGTGTGGTAGTATATACTCAGTGTGGTAGTAGGCTGAGTGAAACCATCTCAGTCTTAGTAAATGGAGGGAGGGGAGGGAGTGACTGCCTGTGGAAAGAAGCTGTTTTTTGTTCTGTTAGTTTTGGCTCTGATTGATCTTTTTCCAGAGGGTAGGAGTGAGAATAGATTACATCCAGGTTAGGTGTGGTCCTTAAAAATACAGCCGGCTGTCTTTTGAACTCGAGCAGTATAGATGTGTCTGGGGTGTGTTTGAGATGGGGTAGTGTAGGTGTCTCTGGGGCGGAGTAGGGCGGATGTCTCTAAGGTGGGGAAGGGTGGATGCCTCTGAAGCGAAGCTCTTCACTATAGGGTGACTCATGATTGTCTGTGATCAGTCCTACTATGGTGATATCAAATGTGACAGTGGTGTTGGTAGAGTGAATGGGGGACAGTCGTGTGTGAGGGGAGAGTAGAGCAGGGGCGGAGGATACATTCCTGTGGTGGACACCACCAGGGTTAAGGATGAGACTGGATGATGTCTCTCAACCTGCTGTTCTGGGGTGTGTTGCTCAGGAAGTCCAGAAGCCATGTGCACAGTGAACTGTGTAACACCCTGGATGCGTTTTTAAACCGGTTTGCTGAGGATTGTTCTACATACATCTTGTTGATGCTTCCAACATAATAAATAGGGACGTGGCTTTGTCCATCAGGCAAAAACCAGTGTAATGTTACGTGTCTCTGTCTGCAGAACAGAAGAGCCAGCTGCAGTTCTCGATGGTTCTAGACGGTTCTAGACCATCCTAGCTCTGAAAATGCTTGTCTAGATCTGCGGGTATCACTTCAGCTCTGCAGCTCTTTTTTCTTTTTCTGGGTTGCCCAATATATTTGTTAATCAGTTAATCAGTATATTTCTTAATCAATTACAAATCTGATTGCCCTTTCATTAGCTATTTATTTAAATACCTACAGTTGTAATACGGACCAATTCTGGTCAAACCTACAGGTCAGTTACAACAAAATGAAATGTTCCATGATTCAGGCTTCGGTGCTCTAGAGCGAAAACAGATGGAACAGATTCAGGTTTCTGTGCTCTAGAACAAGAACAGACTGAACATGATTCAGGTTTCTGTGCTCTAGAACAAGAACAGACTGAACATGATTCAGGCTTCTGTGCTCTAGAACAAGAACAGACTGAACATGATTCAGGCTTCTGTGCTCTAGAACAAGAACAGACTGAACATGA
>JAOYMR010000003.1:21241886-21258924 GCA_025802075.1 Tenebrosternarchus preto | reverse complement strand
CTTGGTTCCTCCCAAGGTTTCTTCCTCACGCTCTTAGGGAGTTTTTCCTTGCCACTGTCGCCCTGGGCTTGATCACTAAGGGCTTGGATTCTGACACTTGTAAAGCTGCTTTGAGATAAGATTCGTTGTAAATAAACTTGATTTGATTTGTACATCTGCGGTAAAAATGAACGTGTGGTTGACCAAACCTGACCCAGTCCTACAGAATGTGTCTCCAGAATGTGTCTCCAGAATGTGTCTCCAGACTGTAAGTTTGCAGAAGAGCAATGAACTGAGTCCTGATAGATTTTCAGGTGTAAGATTCCACAGCCCTGGTAAACATTACATGTTGTTTGTGGATTAGCTATGTAGCAAAGCTGTTTTGAAGAACATAAATACATTTGAAATAGCTTGGAAAATAATGTTTAAATACTAATTTAAGATTTTTTAGGTATGCTAATGTTTACGACACATTAAAGAAATGTTTGTATGTCGTGTGAAATGAGCATTTATTATCGCATATTTTCAGGTCACATATTTGTTTTATGAATCTTGAACATGAAAGTTTACTTGAAATTTCAGGCATGACTACATTGTGAATGAATCATACTGGGGGTGACGTTTCTATTTGAGTAAGACTGTAAACTCATAAAGACAGAAGGGAAATGACTGGTACTGAAAAATATTGGACAAAACATGTGGCAGACAGCAGAATCTTAAGGACCATCACAGTGCAGCAAATCTGCAAAAAAGGGTTCAATCCAAACCACAGGTCTAGTTGGGAGGCAAAACAGAGCTCCAGAATCCCCATCACTAATTCCCCACTGTTGCACTGTTATGCAGAACATTTAAGACACAGTTTAACCTCGTGAATCCCAAGAGTACATGCGAGGAGAGAATCGTGAATGCTCCCTTTTTTGGTCCTTTATCGTAGTAACCAGGGGCCACATTTTGCGAAGTGAATTCCAGTTTAATGGTCCAAATCTCTGATCATCAGAAAGACGGGGCTGATTGTAATCTACAGATAGTCTGGAAGTGATTTTTAAGCGCACAGAAACAATAACCGTGCGCACTGCGAGACAGAGAAAACCTGCAACATTGACGATCAGTTCCTTCGGTGGCAGGTATTCAGTGCCATATTACCTTGAGCATCAAAAACTTTACGAAACGAACCCGTGCCCTGTCAAATGCCGCGCGCAGCTGACGCGAGCGTGAGTCGTGCTGAATGGAATTTCGTTCGTCAGTCTGTACGACTCGAGCGCGGCGCGCGTGCGCGCTACTTGAGAGGGATTTCGAAAGTTGTCGGACCTGTCAGACCGCTCTGTCACGGGAAGTTGCATGGAGGGGGTGGGGGTGTTTTTCGCCGGAAAACAATATGTTTTCGCTTGATTTTTTCCCCGTGGTCGTCTGTGTCTGTGAGCTGGTGTTTTAAAACAGGAATGCGATCGGCATATTTTCAGTTGCGGACAAAGAAACAAGGCTGTTCGTTTCAAGCGAAAGTGGCGAATCGTTCATTCAGCGTCACTGTTTTACCAAAGGTAAATAATGTCTTAAGAAATTCAAACGCTGATTTCCTAACGTGTGCTGTTGGCTCGGTTGTTAATAATCATAATATTTTATAATAATTATAATCATATAATAATTTAGTTTTTTCTTTCGCTATAATAACTTCGATAACACTTATTCGATATGTACATTAAAGTGTACTACGACTAGAGTTCCTCTCTCTCTTTCTCTCTCTCTGTGTGTGTTCTGGATGCAGATACGGTGATCTGCTATCGAATCATTTTCACTTCCATCTTCATGCTTGCCTGCTTCTGTTTTAAATATATAAACAAACGCAGCATAAGATAAGATAAAGTAAATAAAGATCATATAAAGTAAAAAAGTGTTTGACGTAATACCTTTTATCATTACAGTAGTATAGAGCGGACACGATCATATCTGAATGAAGTTTGGTGTTCCTGCGTACATTCAGCTCGGTTAAGACTTATTCACATAGAGACTTTAAAAGAGAAAACGCGTAACGTAAACATTACTACTGTTAGAATAAAACGTGTTGTTTGTAGAAGAGAATATTCATGATCAGTAACACGTGAGCGTTTGGTGTTCCTAGATCAGTATTTTAGTACATTATGCTGTTTTCGATCGTTTTAGAAGGTCTCCCTCCCTTACAGCCGTTACGACCTTCTCAAGCAGAGATTGTCTCGTATGACTCCCGCTTTCCATATTCACCTATTTTTGCATAATCGCAGGCTCTATCTCACCTCCGTCTAATTTCTGTATGGATGCGACGTTTTGTCGGTTTGTCTGCTGACGCTGCGTGGAGACTTGGTGAAGCGCCTAACGCAACATGCACGCGTGGGATAGGAGCAGAGGTACATACGCACGCCAAGGTAGCTCGCGCTCACCTCTGACAGAGAAGCCGACTTTGCTACAGACAGAAGTTATTTTTCACACTGACGTATTCCGCGCAAAGAGCGTACTCGTTTAGTCACCAGTTTCAAGATTTCAAACTTTACTCGTGCTTTTTATAGCCTGTGATCACTTTTTTTTCTTATATGGTCACTATTTACCACTACTGAGTTTAGTTAAGTGAACGATGACGCTGTAGCCACGTGATCTGTGTGAATCCTCTCGCTCCCCTTTCTGCTATCTGACTTCAGTCCATTCAAAAACCTTTCAGGTACCATGAAAATTATTACTTTTAAATGGTATTTTGCCAATACATGTTAAAAAACACCTGGTACACATGTTTAAAGGAGAAAAATAGTTAAAAAAAAATTAATAAATACAATTCAGTTCAAGGAAAAATGGGTTTGGTCTGATGTGTCATGCAGCCCTTAAGAAATGGTTCGCCATCCTGCTGTACGGAATAATCTTCTGTTCAGCTCTGTGTTGTGAGAAGACCTCCCCACAGTGTTTGAGAAGGACCAGATACCGTGTGTGTGTGTGTGTGTGTGTGTTTGCATGCACATATGCACTCCCTCTCCTGACAGTGTTTTTGGGACGTTTGCTGATAAACTGGGTCTGTTCATGCTCTCCCCACAGCCTGTGTAAATATTGATGGTTGTATATCCTGCCTTTTCTCTCGCAGATGCATCAGAGAGGCAGGAAGTCCTGGACCAGCCAGCGAATGATCGATTAATGGTCCCTTTGTTCCCCATTCACCACCAATAGCCACACCTCTTCCTGTTGATCATATCTGTGCAGTGGTGAATTCTCAGCAATATTACAATAGAGTTTGGATTATTGAAGAATATTACGATAGAGTTTGGATTATTGAAGAATTGATGTACTCTCAAACCTGTTCCTTAATGTTCCTTAAAAGGCCCCTAAGGTTTGAACATACCAAACCCCTTTTGCCTCACTGGGCAGACTGGACAGATTCCTCCGTCTGACTGCAGTACCTGTCAGTTACTGGAATGACATCAACCTTTCCGAACTGTGAGGCCAGAAGTCGAGCTTCTCTCCCACAGTGTGGCTCCGAGGCCTCTGGTCTTTTAACACGAAGCCTGTGCTCTCATCTGTCACGCAGCCGTGAAGGATGCAGGTGTAGAAGACCCAAACCCAAACCTGAACCCGGGGCTTGGCGGGATCATGGCTCACTTCAAACTGCAGAACGTGGAGGACTTCTATGACATCGGAGAAGTACTGGGCAGGTAGGTGTAGAATACACTTTCCTTTAAAAATGAAACCAGAAACTACCTGTATCTGTCATAATACAAGTGATAGCATTAGAGGTAGAGATCTACAGAGTCATTAAATGATTCACTCCTTAAAGATGATCAGATATTATCAGAGAAATGTTCTCCTCCCCCCGCCACCCCATGTCCCTCCACCCCTCCCTCCACTTCCCTCCACCCCTTTCGTCTCGTCGGCAGCGGGCACTTCGGGCAGGTGCGGGAGCTCACAGAGCGGGGCACCGGGACACGCTGGGCGGGGAAGTTCTTGAAGCTGCAACGCAGCGCGGGCAGCCGTCTGGGCGTGGAGAGGCGTGGCGTGGAGCGGGAGGTGGAGATCCTGCAGGCGTTGCCACATGCCAACATCATGGCCCTGCGAGACGTCTTCGAGAGCCGTGCCGAGATAGTGCTCGTCGTGGAGCTGTGAGTACGAGGGGCGGGGCCAAACCCAGAGCAAGCAGGCGGGGCCAAACCAACCAGCCAGGATCACTCACACACAGTTTCTTCTTTGGACTTTTTCAGTTCAGTTTCTTTAAACCTGGTGGCAGAGTTACTGTTACTGAGTGCTGTTGCTAATGGATGTGATGGACAGTGCAGGGTATCGGATTTCCTTGGAGATCCTTGACCTTGCTGACAATACAGACAGTGCGAGACTATTTAAAGACAAAGTCTTTGTGTGTGTGTGTGTGTTTGTGTGTGTGTGTGTGTTTGTGTGTGTGTGTGTGTTTGTGTGTGTGTGTCTCTGATTCTGTGTTTGTACATATGATGCATCACTTTGCAAAAAACATTTGACATGAGGTGTTGATAAGACTGTTCTGGAGCCTGTTCCTTGCCTGCAAGCTCTCCCAGAGATTGTTTGGTTGTTTCTGTGACATTTGTGTTTGTGTGTCCTTATAAGAAGGACTGTTTATAACTCTTGCAGACTGTTACAACTGTTGCAGTCTTGTTCTAAACCATCTATGGTGTTCTTTGATTTATGGAATTCTTGGCTCCAAAACCCCATAGGGTTCTGGGATCAGTTCTGGGGTCAGTCATGGGGTAAAGTTCTGGGATCAGTTCTGGGGTCAGTCATGGGGTAAAGTTCTGGGATCAGTTCTGGGGTCAGTCATGGGGTAAAGTTCTGGGATCAGTTCTGGGGTCAGACCCCTTATTTTGCTTTAAAGTGTTATTTCTCAAGTAGCATCAGTGTCTACAGAGTAAGACAAAGGGGTCACTTGGGGACACTTGGTCATAACTTGAACAAAGACTCGGTTGTAATTTTGAACGAACAGGGAAATGTTTCTTCCTTCTGGTTTTTTTTCTACTTTTGTTTTCTTCCTTCTAATGAGGTTTTTTGTTGATCCAAAACATTTCAGTGACAAGTTTATGCAAATAGAGGGACTGCAAAAAATATGCAAAATATAGTTACTGAATATAAAAGACACATTTCCCACCATCCCCCTCCCTCTCTTTTTCTCTCTCCCCCTCTCCCTCTCTCGCTCTGTCTCTCTCTCTCCATTCCTCCCTCTCTCTTTCTCTCTCTCTCTCTCTCTCTCTCCATTCCTCCCTCTCTCTCTCTCTCTCTCCCCGTGTTTAGCATCAGTGGAGGAGAACTTTTTGACTTCATCGCTGAGAAGGAAAACCTCATGGAGAATGAAGCCATTGAATTTCTGAAGCAGATCCTCAGTGGCGTGGCCTTCATGCACGACAGGCAGATCGCCCACTTCGACCTTAAGGTGAGCAGGAGCCAGACACAGGCTTCAGGGATCCAAACACAGGCACAGGCTTCAGGGATCCAAACACAGCTGCACCTCCTTAAGATTCTACACTGTGATGGTCCTTAAGATTCTGCACTGTGATGGTCCTTAAGACTCTGCACTGTGATGGTCCTTAAGATTCTGCCGTCTGCCACATGTTTTGTCCAATATTTTTCAGTACCAGTCATTTCCCTTCTGTCTTTATGAGTTTACAGTCTTACTCAAATAGAAACGTCACCCCCAGTATGATTCATTCACAATGTACTCATGCGTGAAATTTCAACTAAACTTTCATGTTCAAGATTCATAAAACAAATATGTGACCTGTGAAAATATGCGATAATAAATGCTCATTTCACACGACATACAAACATTTCTTTAATGTGTCGTAAACATTAACATACCAATTTTATTGTAACAAATTTAAGCAAAATCCAAAATAAATCGGATTTGTATCCAATTCTACAGGCAAATTCCAAGACTAATCTTTCCTATTATTTACCGCTAAACATTTTGTTTTGTTTCATTTCATTCTTGACTTGTTGTGCATTAACCAAGTACCTGAGGGAATGGTGGTTTTAGCCGTCCTGTAAGACGTGACAACCGATAAACTGTGAAGGGTCTCATCTCATTCACTCGATGACGACTGGCTCACAAGTCCCATGTCATTTTCCTAGACCTTTTTTTTTTTGCAACCAGTCAGCTTCAAGTTTGCAGAGAGGCACACGTTGTCTCGTTCGTATGCAAATGAGTCAAATGCAAATGAGTTATATGAAAGGCATCGTTGGATCGCTTAATCATTTCTACGGTTATTTGTGATTTATAAATCTGTTGCACCTGTAGTTGTGTTCATGTAGATATTCATGCTCTTGTTTTTCTAAATCATTCACACAGAATCACTCATTTCCTAAAAAGACAATTCACACTCATTTTATAAATGAAACACCTGGTGTGACGTTTTACTATAGTGGTTTCTCTTATGCTTTGGAGGCCAGATGTGGACCGTTTCTCTGCCATGTATTTCCTCCTCTGTCATGGAGGGTTGGAACTCCTTCACATCCTGTAGACCTCTTGATGGAATCTCGAACTCCAGTGATCCAGACTGCAGCTTTAAACGACGAGCAGTTCTGGGCATTTTTACAGTCGTTCCCTGTTTGATCCATATTTTAATGATGACCTAGTTGTTCGTGTAGTTAATATTCACCATTTTCACAGTTTGGTTTAGGTCTTTGTCCTGAACCATGTCCGTGTTGTTGTGTGTGCTGGGAAAAGCAGAGACCCACAGAGGAACGTGAGAGGAGCAGCGGGTCGTATATCTACTGAAATGCTTCAGTCCTTCAGATGTAATTGACAAGAGCAGCTTGTGCTTTCTGTTTACTGTTGTTAGTTTAGATAAAAAGGTGCATTTTTTGGATGTTGTAGAGGTTTTCTGTGTCAATGAGTAGCAAAAGATCTAACAGTTAAAGAGTTAAATTCAAACTGGTTCAATGTTGTAGTGCTGTAAAAAGTTAGAAGTCCAGAGGGAGTCGTTTTTGTGGAGAACATGAAGGACCGCAGGACTGCAGACCAGCATCAACCTTAAGCTTCCCACTGGGAGACACTAATGTCCCCAGTTCACTGGGCTCTGAGAGATGTTCGACTCACTTAACATTTTTAAAAGCATTACAAAAATATTTTTAGTTACTAATTTTCTTCCTAGTGTAGGGATTAAATGCATGATTGAGACATTACATATGACCCGGAATGCTGTGGAATGTTTTGGAATGCTGTGGAATGTTTTGGAATGCTGTGGGGTGGAAATGGGTTGGATTACATTCCAAATCTTTTCCACCAGCCGGAGAACATCATGCTGTCTGAGCGGAGCGCAGAGCACCCTGAGATCAAGATCATTGATTTTGGTCTGGCTCAGCGTCTGAAACCTGGGGAAGAGTACAGGAGTTTGTGTGGCACACCGCAATATATTGGTAAGATGCTCCATGTGCATCATGTGAGTGCATCTACATGGTGTCTGTGTGTGGGGGGGTGTATAGTGTATGTGTGCATGTGTGTCTGCATAGTGTGTGTGTGTGTGTGTGTGTGTGTGTGTGTGTGAGTATATATAGTGTATGTGTGCATGGTGTGTGTGTGTGTGTGTGTATGTATAGTGTATGTGTGCATGGTGTGTGTCAGAGATTTGCATGTGGTTTTACATCAATTCTGTGTTTTGCTTTCTGTGTTTACATGCATTCTGTGTTTTATTTTGTATTTTTGTGGATACAAAAACACCTCCTCACACACTGGGGGACATTTGGCTTTTTATTTTCAAATACATAATTAAGAATATCTTTAATAAAAAAGAGCCAAAGTCAAAGAGATCTGTGGTTACAGAGCTCATAATGTCATAATTAGGGTTAAATCTACACTGTAGTACACAAAGCAAACCCTGTTAACCCTGGAATAAAGAAAGCAGAACAATTGTTTGTACACACCATCCTGCAGCAGTGTGTGTGAGCAGGGTGTGTGAACACACACCACACACCATCCTGCAGCAGTGTGTGTGAGCAGGGTGTGTGAACACACACCACACACCATCCTGCAGCAGTGTGTGTGAGCAGGGTGTGTGAACACACACCACACACCATCCTGCAGCAGTGTCTTGGCTGTGTGAACACACACTCACACATCTGGCTCATGCAGTACAGGTTAGTTAAAAACAGGACGCACCATGATTGAGGTTTGGTGGTTAGGGTGTTGGGACTTGTATGTCAGGGGTCTTTAAACAGGAAGTTGTGACATCAGGCTTTAAACAGGAAGCCGTGACAAAAGCTGACTGCAACCATAAGCGATGGTTGAAGCAGCATAACTGCTCACGTTCTCCTGAACCATGTCTCATAGTGTCTCATAGTGTCTCATAGTGTCATCATACTGCACTGTTTTGAATTTCTTTGTTTCTCTCTCTC
This sequence comes from Tenebrosternarchus preto, assembly GCA_025802075.1. Taxonomy (NCBI): domain Eukaryota; kingdom Metazoa; phylum Chordata; class Actinopteri; order Gymnotiformes; family Apteronotidae; genus Tenebrosternarchus; species Tenebrosternarchus preto. Next base: position 21,250,587 of record JAOYMR010000003.1, on the reverse strand, counting down.
TCTCATTGTCCTTTTCTTTTTTTCTCACTCTGTTTCATTCTTTCTTGTATCTCTTAGCTCCTGAGGTGGTAAATTATGAAGTTCTTAGCATAGCATCTGACATGTGGTAAGCACTACTGTACATCTGATTATAAGCACTACATCTGATTATAAGCACTACATCTGATTATAAGCAGTGTGTGTAAGGACTGAGAGCTCTGCTCAGAAGTGTGTTTTATGACCACTTACTATCCCTGTGCTGTGTTGTGTTTTTTTACAGGAGTATGGGTGTTATTACCTATATACTGTAAGTTATTTGATAAACTAACCATGAAATCTTTTGAACAGCCATTCTAGCTAAATTTATTAAATAAATGCTCATACAAAGGTCACAAGTAAAAGCTACTGGGCATGTTGGCCCAAACTCAACCTCAATATTCATGTACTCGATATCAAAACTGTGAACCTGAGGAGTTAACCGCGTTATAAAGATGTAAATAAATGTTTAAAATCATGTGTTCGGTTCAGTTTTCTGAACATTTCAAATCCATTCTGTTTAGATTAAGTGGAATGTCGCCTTTTCAAGGAGACACAGATGAAGAAACTTTAAGGAACATTGTGGGTATGAAGTATGAATTTGAAGATCAGTACTTTAGGGACACAAGTGACATGGCTAAAGACTTCATTCAGAAGCTGCTCCTAAAAGATCCAAGGTAAATCCAGTGATTTATACTGACGAAAATCCCAAACTTCCATATTGATAACAGGTCATTTTAGATTCTGTGATTCTCTTTACACAGTGAGAGAATGACTGCAGAGGAATGTTTGATACACCCATGGATCAAGGTGAGACACGACGATGATGAAAATAATACTGCTGTGACAGAGTAATAGTGGTGTGTGATAGAGTAATACTGCTGTGTGATAGAGTAATAGTGGTGTGTGATAGAGTAATACTGGTGTGTGATAGAGTAATACTGGTGTGTAAATTTGGTCTTATTCTACCAATAAACTGAATAATATCTGTTTATGGACTCTCTATTCTCTATCCCTCCCTCTCTCCGTCTTTCTCTCCCTCTCTCTCTCCCTCTCCCCCCTCTCTTCCTCCCTCTCTTTCTCTCTCCCTCTCTCTTTCCCTCTCTCTCTCTCTCTCTCTCTCTCTCTCTCTGTCTTTCTCTCTCCTTCTCTCTCCACCTCTCTCTCTCTCAGCCTCTCACACGTAAGCAAGCTGCTAACAGGAATCGCTCATCTATCAACATGAAAAACTTCAAGAAGTTCAATGCCAGGAGAAAATGGAGGGTTAGTGTGTGTGTGTGCGTATGCGTGTGTGTGTGTGTGTGTGTGTGTGTGCGTGCATGTGCGTGTGTGTAGGTGTGTGTGGTGCAGTCTGTTAAGAATTTCAACTTGTCAAAACAATATTGGCAGCACACTGCCCCCTGTCATATTATTTATGTATAACAAGCTTATGATCACAGCCCACTTTTTGGCAGGACCATTTTTCTTCCATTACACTGCTGAATTATTGGCTCAATATGAGCTTCACTTAGGATATCTGGACATTTCATTGACTCAGTTCCTTTCCATTTGGGAGCCAAAATGTGATCTGATAGCACTGAAAGCCCAGTGCCTGTGAGAGAAGAGTCACGGCAGTGTGTGATCTGTTTCAGATGTCCTATAACATGGTGTGGGTTTGTAACAGACTGTGTGTGATCTGTTTCAGATGTCCTATAACATGGTGTAGGTTTGTAACAGACTGTGTGTGATCTGTTTCAGATGTCCTATAACATGGTGTGGGTTTGTAACAGACTGTGTGTGATCTGTTTCAGATGTCCTATAACATGGTGTGGGTTTGTAACAGACTGTGCCGCCTACAGCTGCTATGTAAGAGACCCAAAGAGGATGTGGAGCTGGTAAGGGATATATAAGAGTCTTTAATACCCAGGGGGGTGGATGGGGGGTCTCAAAACGTTTTGAGACTGGCACAAAGTTTGTTGCTTCAGTTTTTATGGTGGTAATTTGCATTAACTCTAGATTGTGAAGAGTGATCAGATGAATTGCAATTAATTGCAAAGTCATTCCTTGCCATAAAAATTAACTTCATCACAAAAATTACTGCATCCCAGCCACTGCATTTCAGCCCTGGCACAAAAAGGGCCTGCTAACATAATTTCAGTGAACTTCTTGATAACTCAGGAGAACGTGTTAACAACGACAAGGCTGATATCACTCTATTGTGCTGATTAGAAGAGCAGACTGGCTGCTTTAAAAGGGGTGGTGGTGCTTGACGTTTTCTTCTGTTACCATGGTTACCTCCAAGGAAACACATGTACTCATTATTGCATCAAAAGAGCTTCACAGGCAAGGACATTGCTGCTTGTAAGACGCCACCTAAATCCACCATTCATTGAATCATCAAGAACTTCAAGGAGAGAGGTTCGGCTGCAGTGAAGAAGGTTTCAGGGCCCCAAGAAAGTCAAGCAAGCATCAGAACCATCTCCTGATGAGAATGCAGCTGCAGGATTATGTCACCATCAGTGTAGAGCTCAGGAGTGGTAGAAGGTAGGTGGGAGTGCATGTACACACAGTGAGGCGAAGACTTTTGGAGGACGACTTGGTATCAAGAAGGGCAGCAAAGAAGCCATTTCTCTCCAAGAAAAACATCAAGGACAGACTGACGTACTGCAGGACGTACAGGGATTGGACTGCAGAGGACTGGGGTGAAGTTATTTTCTCTGATGAAGCTCCTTGAGTCTGTTTGGGACGTTTGGAAAAATGATTGTCCAGAGAAGAAAAGGTGAGCGCTACCATGAGTCCGGTGTCATGGCAACAGTGCAGCATCCTGAGACCATTCATGTGTGGGGTTGCTTCTCATCCAAGGGAGCGAGGACAGTGGCAGAAATAAGGAATGGTAACAAAACATCCTCCAAGAGAAAAACATCCCTCAACAATCCACTTATCTTAGGTCAGTGGTTAAGGCTCTCCACTAATAACCAAAACATTGCTGGATCAAGCCTGACTTCTGCCAAATTGCTGCTTTTGGGCCTTTGAACAAGATCCTTAATCCTCAATTGCTCAAACAAATGTATACAGTCGCAATTGTAAGTCGCTTTGGATAAACACATCGTCCAAATGCTGTAAATATGAAGAACAATATCCTTTCTAGCATGATGGAGCACCATGTCACAAGGCAGAATTGGTTTGTTCCATGGTTCCATTTTGGTTCGATGGCCAAGAAGCTGCCCAGAAGATCTTAATCCCGTTGAGAATCTGTGGTCAATTCTCAAAAAGAGGGTGAACAAACAAACACAGAAACTGTGATCAACTCCAAGCATTGATGAGGCAAGAATGGGTTGCCATCAGTCAACATTTTACCAAAAATGTCAGTATACTATATAAACATCTGATAAAAGAATCTAAAAAAAAAACCCAGAAGTACTAAACCTTGTGAAAACCGCAATTTGTTTCAGTCTCAAAACTTTTGGCCGCAACTGTACATCAGTCCATGTGTTTTTGGCCTGGTTCTGCCCTTAACATTCCCCAAACAGGATGTTCATTGTTTGTTAATCAGTTTGGTTGTATGGTTCATTGATAAAAATGCAGCGATTGTGTCTTTGGTCCCCACAGAGCCTGTCATCATATATTATATGAGACTCTGTCTGTTTTGTCCCCTCAGAGAAGCTGTGAGAGTGACCAAGAGGACATCGAGATCAAGCCTGCCTCCCTTATCCGTCGCAGGCTGAGCAGCAATTCCTAATATTCACCACTAGAGGGCACCCTCTAAACGTGTGCTCTGTGCCACTTCGCTCAAATGAAGTTTTGCAGACCCGTATTTCAGCTTCTACTGGATCGGATTTTATTGATCAAGTATTTTAGTACGTATATAGTTAGTAACCAAGCTGTGTGCAGCTGTCATTGCACTTGTTTCTGAGCATTTCTTTTTTATAGGATTTTGACATCCACGTTTTTATTCTATGTGTGCATTTAAAATGTTTTGTTAATGAAAGGTGGCCTGTGAAACGACTAATGAAAAAAAATTGAAAAAAACGACTTTTAGTAAAAAGTAAATAGTACAGGTAGTTAAAGTAAATAGCACTTCAGAGTGTAGTCGTTTCATACGCTTGATTAAAATGAGAAACAGCCCACAGACCCACAGCAAACCATAGCGTTCCTATATGACTAAAATTAAATATTCACATTTTAAATACACACATGTAGGGGATGGTGCCCTTGTTGCTGGTGCTGTTTGTAAACGCTTGGTGTTTGGTTTACATTTGCATGTTACTTGTTTTTTTTTTAGTTTAGTTTATAGTTTTTGAATGACATTTCAGTGGGGTATTTTACAGGGCAGACAGTACAGCTAGTATGCTGATCCTTGAAGATTTCTCCAAAGTCTTGTAACCTTCTAGATGATCTTAATGATTAGGCGAAGTGGAAGCTCATGGAATGTTTACAGCTTCTTCACCTCCCTGCAGTGCTGGGATTGGGTAATTACACCCTGTGCTGTGGGGAAACCGCAGTTGTAGCTAGTATTGGTGTAACATGAAGGTAAACCATAGCATGTCCCCCAGTGGGTCATTTGAAGTGTAATTTGAAGACTCAGAATTCATGTTTAAACCAAGTTCAGAGCTCTAAATGGAAATGTGTTGTTTTGTATCAAATAAAACATTTGTGGAAAAAAGTCTGGATTATTTTCTCGAAGAGTTGAATCTTAAAAAGCAAGTTTGAAACCCACCTGCAGTCATGTCGCGTCTATTCTAGTAGGATCTACAAAAGGTTTAGACAAAAGCTCTGAAACGTGACACCAAATGACATCTTGTTTGTCATTACAGGTGGAGGCTGTGTATTTGTTGTCATGTACGTTATGGTAGCCATGTTCCAACTCTTCATTAATACTTGGGTTTTGACCAGAGGAGTTTTCTGTGTATATCAGAGTGACAGGCCACTCTCAACCCAGCAGAGACACAGATGAAGACCATCAAAAACTCTGTGTGTGATTCACTATCTCTTCCTCCACTGGCCACTACCATGTCAGTTTCACTGCTGTGTTGAGAATGGTTCACTACCAAAATAACAGCCAATCAGCAATAGTTCTGTGGACAGAAACTGACCAGTGACGAATGAAATAAAAACTGCCAAACTGTGCATGGTAAAACTATACTGTATAATAAAAAAGATAGGTGTGTTAGAGTGTGTTACTAAAATAGACCTCTAAGTAACTGTTGTGCATGGAACAAGGATGGGTTGTAAGCTTTCTGTAAGTGTTCTGACCTCAGAGAGATATGCTTGGGTTGTAAATAGTTATTCAACAAATTTAAATACAGCTGGATATTTTTATTGTTGTTTGCATTTACAGTTGCATACTGTAGCTTACAGATCCTGTGTAGACCCTGTTTAAGAATGTTCTGTTGAAGATAAATGTGATATGAAAATGCTTATTTACAGACACGAATACAGACATTCACAGAGAGGCGTTTAAATACAGATACAGGGTTTGAAACCAATATAGTCAAGACAAAGTCGTTTGCACCTGCAGAGGTCTACGAGTAGTGAAGGGTCCTAAACAAACGAAAACTATGGATGTTATACAAACAAGTTACCACAAACAGAAATGCAAATACTGCAGAGAGGGAAATCGTTGGTTATTATTATTTGCTGTTATAATTTAGGGCACAACAGCTTTTAGCGCGTTTAATGCAAGTAAAATGTCCCCTTTGTCTAATCTCACTGAATGTCACCGTTCCTGTGGGATGCGATGGTGATGTGTTGGCAGTGGATGGCATCACAGGTCTGGGTATCGCGCATTCTTACAGAACGAGGGAGGAAGGCGAATAAAGGAGCTTTTCTCTCTGAATTCCAAACGCTGCCCATGCTCGAGGACCACGGTTCCTCGCTCTCTCCACCAAAGACGCCGGAAAGGGTACGCGCAAAGAACGATTGGTTGCCATGGCTCAATTCCCAACTGAAGGCGTCTAGCGTGGAGGAGGAGGAGTCAAGGTGACAAGTATTAATATCTATATAATATCTCTATATAATATCTATAGCTGTAGTTCTATAGTTCGTGAATCGTTGATATGAAGACTACCATATAACGCGATGTCATTTAGAAACCAAAACAAGCCCTTAGGTTCACAATAATGCTTTCCTTCACACACACAGACACAAAAAAATCAAAACAAAACAAGAACTTAAGAAAGACGCAAGGTCCTGTTTGGAGGAACACACCTAAGAGAGCGTAGGAGGGGCGATTCGCTTCCACTGAGGCGAACAAAAAAAAGACGAACTGGTTTCCGCGATGGAATCAAATGCCAGAACTCGACACCTTACAGGAGCAGTTTCGGCCACATACTACATGGACAGTCCTTCTCGAGTTTAAGGGAATACGTGAACATGCTTGTAATGACCAACTGCAATTACGGCGCGACTGCCACCACTGGATGGAGTAGTCTGGGGAATTAATCAAGTCAGCTGGTGAGGCTTTTGTAGTGCGTCCACCAGTCTCCGCACAGTACAGGTGAGTCAGGAGTGATCCACGCATGTTGGTTTCATTGGAATAAACTGAAATGTCGGAAATACGCGGGGTTTTGTCTGCAAAGTGGAAATATCGTCTCTGAGCGACCTGAACATGATTAGATTAACAAGGAAGAACTTCAAGACATCGTGTTGGCGAATTGTTGGTGGGACTGAAATGATAAGTTATCAGTGTTATACTGTGTGATTCTATAAGTGTATGTTATACTGCAAGTTATACTATAAGTAGTGGTATAAGTAGTTATACTATAAGTAGTGGTACTTATATGAATGTAAGAATCAGTATATTGCTTATATTGCATTATCAAACGGTCATTGTTTCCCTGTTGAGATTCTTCTAAATTCTGCGTTTTATTAAGGAATCACAGTGTAAATATCGTCAAAACTTCTGAATCCACTAATACGCGCTGTGCCTTTTGGAGCTGCCGTTGGCTGGGTTCTTAAGCGCTAGACTAATACGGATGTGTTCCTTTACTTTTGGTGTTTGCTCGTGGGTCAAGCTGTAGCCTAAATTGGCAGGTGTTACATCTGTTTACAAGAGCAATTACCGCATGACGAAAGATCAGGCCGTGAAGAGTAAAGACTTTTCGACAAAACAAAATCTTGATTTGATTGTTCGCGACGAGGTGGGAACATTTGGAGCTGGAGAAGACGCGCGTGAAGATCTTTGTCATTGTGTTAATGGAGGACAACAAAAAGGTGAAGAAAAGGTGGCTTTGCTAGCACAAAGGGAGCAGGAGCTGCTAGAGGAACTGACCCGAAGCACTTCCTGCATACCTGTCTGTATATGTCAAAGCCGCGCGAGTGGTAGTCTACCCACGGCGCGCCGGCAGCCAGGCCCGGTTCACCACCTCCGCCCGTGCGCCCTGATCCCTTCGCCTCAGGCCATACACGCCCACGCGCTCATGCCTGCTCCGCGAGCGTCCGGGTGACAGAGCAGATTTGGCCCTCCTGCATTAACCCTGCATGTTTACAAGAAGGTGGTTTAAAACCCCCACATGGGGGTGGCGGAGCGGAGACGTGCCCGCGGTCGTGTAGCGCTCTAGAGGCGGGTGACGGGAAGAAAGCGGAGAGCGAGCGACAGAGTAGCGGCAGGTGCGCCTATCCTTCCCACACTCCTTCCGTCTGCTTCATCAACCCTCATTACTTAGAACACGCGCGTTGTGGAGCATTATGTCCTCGTGCTACACTGCCACACCCACGCACCTGTCCTCAACCTTAATATTCCTCATGCAATTCGTGTATTTATTTTACAAAGTCTAAAACAGGACACATTTGTCATTAGCACGCCCTCCTAGACATATTATGCGTGATTTCCTTCGCTATGCGACTCTCATATGATGTTAACATGATTAAGAGTCCTTATATAAGTGAATTAGAACATACGCACAACACACGAATAAACACTAACGGTGCAACATTTTGCTTACACTAGTAATACCCACGTGCACACACCCACGTGCACACATCCACAGAATAAGGGTGTGTGAGTGAGAAATGTGGATAAGTGGTAGTACTCTGAACACGTGTCCCTGTAAACAGAGACATCTCAGCACACCTGCGGTGAGGTGTAACACCTTCTGAGGGTGTGTGAACTGAACTAAGAATCATGTCTCTTTTTCCATGTTCTCTTACAAACATCTCCTGCCGACACACACACATACGCACGTATACAAACACGTACACACACACACACACACACACACATACAGAGATTTGCAGGCAAACACACACATATGCACAGAGAAACAAACTGTGAGGTGTAACTGCATGCTTGTTTTCTGTGTTTAAGACTTACACCTTTCAAGAATAATGACATTTTGCTAACACTCTTAGCAGGAATATCACAAAGCATCTTTTAATTCCAACAAATGGAAACCCATTACCATCTATAGGCTACAGGCCAGTAATCACACTCAAAGCTGTTCACTGTGTTTGACTTACACACTCACTGATGTAGATACGGTGATGTCTGTTTAGTTACCAGTCATGCACGGACTAGATACCATTGTTACCAGTCATGAACGACTAGTTACCATAGTTACCAGTCATGCACGGACTAGTTACCATAGTTACCAGTCATGCACGGACTAGTTACCAGTCATGAACAGACTAGTTACCATAGTTACCAGTCATGAACAGACTAGCCAATGAGCAAGTGCTGTTTTGGCATTAATTGTAGTGGGTCCTCTTG
>JAOYMR010000003.1:21203801-21223489 GCA_025802075.1 Tenebrosternarchus preto | reverse complement strand
CCCCCCCCCCCCCCCCCCCCCCCCCCCCCCCCCCCCCCCCCCCCCCCCCCCCCCCCCCCCCCCCCCCCCCCCATAGCTGATGAAACAAGAAGACAGACATACAGAGGTGTGTGTGGCACCAGTCACAGAGAGAGAGAGGACGTGGGAGAGGATGATAGTTTAAAGATGTAATGTATTTCAGTAAGACATGGGTGTTTCTTTTCCAATGTTTACTTTTTTTTAGTTTTTAGTGTGGGATGCAGCTATACTGTGAGGACTGTGTGGACTGTAGTGTTCTGTGTGTTTGTTCCCTGCACAGCGAGTGAGCAGAGGTCCCCTGCTCCGTCGCCATGGCGTCCAGGAGTGCATCCTCCTAGTTACCCAGCGCATCACCAAGTACCCCGTGCTCATCCAGCGCATTCTGGACAACACAAAAGGTAGCAGAGCCACCTTTGAAAGTGATGTTCGCTCTCGTTACCATAGCCACACCGCATCTTACTTTAACCAGTACTGTGCTGTGCCCCTCCTTCAGGCAACGAGGACGAGGCAGCATCTCTGAGCCAGGCGCTCCTCCTCATCAAGGACCTCCTGAGCTCCGTGGACCAGCAGGTCCAGGAGCTGGAGCGCACGCAGCGGCTGCAGGAGATCCGCTCCCGGCTGGACCCCCGAGCTGAGACGGAGGTGCGCGGGGGAGGGGTGTTCCGTGGGGGAGAGCTGCTCCGCCGGAGGCTCATCCATGAGGGGGCGCTGCTCTGGAAGAACACGCAAGGCTCCCGGCTCAAAGGTATAGTGGTGGTGTCTGTGCTGCATCTGTGTGTGTGTTTCTCGTTTTGGGTGCGTGAGTGTGTGTGTGTATAGTCCTTCATAAGAGTGTTTCTGTTTATTTTTGTAGATGTGCAGGTCTTGTTGATGACAGACATCCTGGTGTTCATGCAGGAAAAAGACCAGAAGTATTTTTTCCCGTGTCTGGTGAGTCACAGTTTAATCACAGTCCTAAGTTTAGGCCTCAGTGTCTGAATACACAGAATTTTTTTTCAGGATTATGGTACAATGTTTATGGCTTTATTATGATATAATGGTATAATGTTTAGTAACATACATATAATTTATGTTACTAGAGAAATGGATTATATTGTATCATATTGTCAGTCTCTAACACAAAAGCCTTTTTGTTGGGAAATGTTATGAATCACTGGAAGAATGTCAATCAAAACATCTTCTCTTTTCATTCTCTCTCAAAGGACAAGCCCTCAGTTCTGTCTCTGCAGAACCTGATTGTCAGGGACATAGCCAATCAGGAGCGAGGGATGTTCCTTATCAGTGGCTCCACCCCTCCAGAGATGTACGAGCTCCACGCTGCCTCCAAAGAGGACAGGAACAACTGGATGAAAATCATCCAGGAGACAGTGAGCAGGTGAACCCAGCAACAACACACCACACAACCACCCCAACAGCCAGAAGCTCCTCCACCCCCAGTATTACATACATTCACACTCTGTATCTCAGACTCTCTGTCCCTATGCCACACTCAGGTGTCCCTCCAGGGAAGATTTCCCTCTGATTGAGACAGAAGACAAGGCCCTCCTGCGCAGACTCCGAGGTCAGTACCAGGAGTCTCAATTCAGTATTAGGAGTCTCAGTTCCCATTTGCTACAGCACTGTTTTGCTGTCTGAACTGGGAACTCTAATCTCAGTGGTGAATTTGTCTGGTTAGCTAAACAGATTCTCTAAATGCTCCCCTCTCCGTCTCTCTCCATCTATCTCTGTCTCCTTTCTGTTTCTGTCTCTCTCCCTCCTTCCTTATCCATTCTTTTCTCTTTCTGTCTGTCCATTTCCTCTTCTCTCTCCCTTTCTCTCTCTCTCTCTCCCTTTCTCTCTCCCTCTCTCCATCTCCCTCTCCCTCTCTCCCCCCCCCCTCCTACTCCTCCCAGCTGATATCCAGCAGAAGGATCGGGAGGTTCTGGAACTGCTGCAGGAACGTGTAACCCTGTTCTCAGACCTGGCTGAGGTCACTGGAGGTCAGGAGGTCACCCTCCCCACCAGCTCCCGAAATGTGTTCCGAGCAGACACTCCTCACGCACCCCAGGCTGAAAGCTTACTCAATAATGCCATATCTGAAGGTACAACGAGACACGATACAGCATATTATCAAAATCAGTGTCATGTTTTAGTGCACTGGTGTTCAGATTTCACCGTCTGTTCTCCTTGTGCCTCAATCCAGTCGACAGACTGAGTGAACTTCTTCTGGGCACAAACCTCGAACATCGCCAATCCTGCAGTTCCAACAATGACCAAAACCACACAGAGGCGCCAGTGAGCAGTAAGTATCCGGCTTGGTTTGCCCATGACATTATGAAGAAGGTGCCTGTTTAACAAAATCATAGAACTTATGTTCCTTCCTACAGATGGAGAGACGCCTTCAGTTAATGGGACTCACGCTGGGATCAGCCCATCACAAAAGGTAAGGGTGTAATTCTGGTGATGGATCTGGGGCAGCCTGCCAGTTGCCTCTATTTTTCCCCAGAATTGAATGTTTGCTGATATTTAAGTTACTTGTAGAGCAAAGAGGATTTTCAGTGGAGAATCCTCATTATGTAATGTGGACCAATACTAGAAAACTCACCCTTGTAAAGCCAGTTATGTCATTTTGAGGTACGCTGAACTCTAGATAAGTTTTATTCTTTCTACAGGACAGAAATGGTAACCAGCTGCAGGACAGGACTCTCAATGAGGTTAGAGTCTAGAACATCACACATTTGAACCTTCTACCCTCAACATGTTCCCTGAGTAAGCTGGTAAATGTGACACTAACTCTCCAAACGGCTGTTTGTGTGTTTTTAGGAAGTGTGTCAAAGACTGGTCAACCTTAGCACCCACTTACACGCACTACAGGTCAGACTCCAAGAAACCATAGCAACCAGCTTTCTGCATCTTTCTTTTGCTCTTTCCTCCTCTCTTTTATCCTGCGTTCTCTGTCTATCGCTTCACCTGTCCAGCCAGTAGTAGGTACCATGTTTTTGCAGTGCATCTGCAGACAATTAAAGTGTCTTTCTTGTGATGATTTGATTCTAAAAGCTTCTTTGTCTTCCCGTCTGAACTCTACTTCTCTCTTAGATTATTCTATTCTGTTTTAAAGAAGTTTTTTGGGGTTAAAGGGTTGCCAAAATTTTAAGCATATCTCCTGCCCCCATTTTCTTTGTGTGTCTCCCTCCCTCCCTGTCTCCTTCTCTCTGTATAGGCAGCGGTCATCAGGCAAGACTCCATCCTGGAGCTGTGCCTGCGAGATGGCTCCACCCCCTGTTCGACTCCGCCTACTCCGACCTCTGGCCCATTGGTCTTTGTCCCGACCCGCCTGAGCCGCTCGCTGTCCCGCGACGCCCTGCTGGAGGGCGTGACGGCAGGTGTGGCCGGCGAGCACGCCCTGCTACAGCGCCAGTTCACCTTGCTGCAGGACGAGTTGTGCCGCCTACGCCCCCTGGAGGGCAGGCTGCGCGACAGCGAGAGGGCGCGGGTGCAGCTGGAGACGCAGCTGAGAGAGCTGCAGGACAAGGCGCGGGAGGGGGTGCGGGACAGTGCAGGAGTGGCCACGGCAAAGCAGGTGAGTGCTCGGGACTGGCAGACTGGAAAGGTGTGTGTGTGTGTGTGCATTTCTGCCCAGGGTATTTAGTTTATAATGCTTCTCACATTTTCCTTCCATCAAGGCCTCAGGTCAGAGAAGACGAAGTGATGGACCAAAGGCTCCCCTCGCCCCGTTGGCCTGCCAGGAGGCTGTTGACCAGTTGGATGGTTTACAGGAAGGCAGTGAGGAAGAGGAGGACTCTGATGAGGAGGAAGAGGTTCGGATTTCCCCCCGGTCAGACAGTCCCAGAGGTGAGGCAGCCTGCCCTGCATCATGTGCTATGTGCTCGAAAAAACGTTATAAAAACATAACCATTATAAACGTTATTGTGTCCATACTGTAGCTCTGCTGTGTTTGAACTGTAGCTGTGTTGTAGCTCTGTTCTCTTCTTTCTTTCTTTACTTTCTTTCATCTCGTTTTCTACTCTAGTATCACGCTGACATCCTGGGTGTGTCACTATCCTGTCTCTCCCTCTGTATTTCTTCACTGTTTACTCTCTGGGTGGGTGCATGTATTCGGGCAATATTTAACCCTCTATCACTTTTCACTTCTTTAAAGAGTGACAACACACAGCAGTGTCACTGCTTAAACACCACCACCTCACACACACACACACACACACACACACACACACACAAAGACCCCGCCCCCAGCCTTTGATCATTGTTGGCGTTGTGTCTGACCCAACTTTCTCACTGTGGACAGATCTGCAAGACATCCCGGAGGAGAGCGAGTGCGGGGCGGAGACTGTGGAGGGCGAGGCCGGCCCTGACTCCGCCCACAGCTAACACCGGCCCAGCCCCCCTCCACCGCGTGAAGTCGGTCGGAGACCTGGATCTTCTCTGCATGATGCGACATGACGCCTCTGCTTCCCATCTCAGTAAAATGTCTCGCAATAAATAACATGAGAGAGAGCTTGTGCTGTACTTTTTGAAGGTTCTGATTGATCTGATTTCATTCGTCCGATTTTGAGATACTTCCTGTTTGACACAAGGAAGGGAGTGGAGAAGATTTTAAGGGAATGCTATGGTTAAAGTGTGGAGTTAACCATCTGCTAGTAAAGCAGTGTTCATAATTTATATCTAAAATTACCTCTTTGATGAACTCTACCCTACTACTGCCTTCCATTTTATTATTTTATTGTTATTTGTATTATCATTCAGCCACAAATGACAGTGACTGAAATCAGAAGAGACTGAAAATACAAAATAAGAAGGATGAACTTGTGTATTGATGTAAAAGCGATAAGCTTGACTCTGAAGTACATGCAATTTTCCCAAAGACCATTGTGAAACAAGGTCTTTATAAAATGATAACTGGCTTTGGACACTTTCCCTGCTAGGCAGGGAATACTTGAAACCTGCATTTAATTCTCAGTGACCAAATGGTTTGTAGCCTTTCAGGAATGCATGCAAACAAAAGGAACGTTAGGAGAACGTAGGAGTTAGGACAACGATTACAAAATGTGATAATTTCAAGACGAGACAACGTAAAAGACCAAAGTCGCTTCTAAATGATACCTTATTGGAATAGAGTAGATGAAAAGTAATATGACTTGTTTAAGCCATGTTTGGTGAAAGCATTTTCATGAAGGACATTTCCTGCCCACACCCCCAATACCTACAGAGGTGGTGCGACTCATTGGATGGGGGTGCTAACGACTAGCCTACTGGGCTAGTTTTTTTTTCCTGCTATGTATATTATGTATCTGCCTGTACAAATATTTGGAATGTTTTGGAGGGGAAACTAAAAAAGAAAACTCTTCGAAGTGTATAACGTGTAACTTTTTCTTTTTATTTACTTTTTGTTGTAACTATTATTTTTATTTCGTAAACTTACTGCTTGTTTGTACTGTGTTGGTTAAATATATCGTAGTAAGTATTTCTGAGTCCTGGTTGTTTCTGCCTGTATGTGTTCCTGCATATCACTCCCGGCACATTCATCACATCACCTGAATGTCACCGCTGAGGGTCGGAGTTTAAACGTTTGTTTGGTATTTCGTTCTCTGCAGTGGCACCATTCCGTGTAAATGGGTGAGACTGTCCTTATAATCTTCTGTGGACGTTTTTACGCGCCTCGGGCAATAAACGAAAAGCCCAATGTTTGACGAAAGCCGAGTTCACATCACGCCCTTATCAGCAAATCTAAGTAGACAGCGCGAGTCGAGTCCAACAGTCGTTTACCTGCGCGACCCACCCGAGACAGCGGCTCGAGCTTACGTTCACCGACGTTCCACGACACGGTTCGCGCCCACGGTAAGTAGTTTACTAGGACAGGTGCAAGCTCGCTTTGTGGTACTTTCATATAGACTATATATGTGTACATTTTGGGGAAGTTGTAACATCTCTTATTAGTCTTTTTTTGTTACTCATCAGACATTTATGTACTGTTAACTGTTCCGGAGTACTTAATAATATTACTAATACTTAGTAATATTTACTCTGACAGCATTTCTCGGGAGCCACCAAACGAGTTGGCTGTATCCGAGCTCATAACCCATTATAAACAGTGAATACCTGGTACATTTATACTGGTAGCTGGGTTAGTAGACTTATCCTGCTTACTTGTGCTCCCGACTGATCTGAGGAACCTGGCGCCTGTGGTGTTTCATTCACTTGAAATCAGCCGGAATTAAGTTAATCTTTGAAATGTATGTTTTTAAATAAACAGTTGAAGTACTGCTGCACTCCATTTATTTCCTTTTTTAATAACTGAACTGGAGTCGCGTGTTAATTTTCAGACAGCACTGAGACATGGAAAGCTTTTGGGAGTCCATGGAGTATATACCTACGGATACATCTGTACGTAGCCACGGATTCACCATCTTCAGTAGCTCAAAACAATTCATTCGTGTTTTTTTGTTTTGGTTTGTTAATTCGGTCATTCATGCGTCATTGCAGATGTGGTGGGGAACCCTTGGCACTGTACGTCCGTTTTTACCTTTCGATCCTGTAGCGGACGCTCACCAGATTTACGCTGCCCTGGAAAAGAAAGGTATACACATGCAAGCCATTGAACTACTTTGGTTAAGCTGTACATTCGACTCATTAACATATTTAAATTCATTTATTTCCAGAAATAAAGATAGGTCAGTGTTCTTTGGCGCATGCGTAATTTTGTTTGTACGTGTTTAAGGCATCGATGTCATGACACTGGTGAAGATTATCACCAACAGAACCAATGCACAGAGACAGAGTATAGCTCTGGCCTATCACAACCTCACACAGAAGGTAATGAAACATCGCTGTACCATCAGTAGCACTGCGTACGTTATGGGGACTTTCTGATTGTGCTTCTTTGGTTGCTGTACAAGGTAATGAGAGGCATGTTCCCTCTCTGCCCTCAGAACCTGAGTGGCTCGCTGAAGAAGGTCTTGTCTGGACCTCTGCAGGAGCTCCTGCTAGCGCTCATGATGCCTCCAGCTTTCTTTGATGCCTATCGACTCCAGCAGGCCATGGAGGTGAGACTAAAGATAATAAGAACATCGCCTGGTGTCGTTGCTAACGGCCTGTGTGTGTGTGTGTGTGTGTGTGTGTGTGTGTGTGTGTGTGTGTGTATCACAGGGTCTAGGCACAGATGAGGAAGCACTTCTGGAGGTGCTGTGTACCAGATCTCCCAATCAGCTTCGCGATATCACAGTAGCTTACAAGGAAGGTGAGATATACGGATGAGCAACAAATGTAGTCAGGATAACTGGTGAAGAATCAGCCAGACTCCATCCTGTCACACGTTTCCACAGCTTATGGCCATTACCTGGAGAACGACCTGATCAGTGAAACCAGCAAAGACTTCACTAACCTAGTGCTGGCAATACTCAAGGTAAAGATGATCGTTCAGCTGGATTCTCACCCATACAGCCTGAGCATGACGCTAGATGTTTACCACACAAAAGCCTCTGGTGGGAGTGCACATTTATTATTTACACACAAAGTTCAGTTTGTACCAGGGACACAACAGCACTAATATATAAACTATATATGTCTCAAAGTAATGATCTGAGGTCTGTTTGGTCTTCCAAAAACAACAAACAAACACCATTAATACCAATGAAGATCATTATACTATGGTTATGGTATATAATTACCATTGAATACATCTTTACGCCATTATTTTTTTTAAATATGAAAACCATTAAATATTCCATTTACTGGAAGCAGGTTTATGTTTACACACAGAACCTCGAAGTGTTACATTCTCTATGAAAGCAGACAAAAGGATGTTGTCTGGTGGAGAAGCTGAAGATTAAAACCTGCAGAGGGCAGGTGTGCAGTAGAGGGAAACTTACTCTTCTCTGTCATCTCAACAGAAGGAGGAGTTAAACCAGCAGGGTGTGATCGATTACCAGCTCATCGACCAAGATGTCAGGGTGAGCCTCACTCTCTCACTCTTACTTTTCTATGACTTTTTCATTCATAGGCAATAATAAGTGTGTGTGACTGTTGAACACGGACACTTTTTGTGTAGAATCTTAACAATGGTGTGAGTGGAAAAAAATCTGACCCCACCCCCTGGATCCAGATTCTGACGTCTCGCAGTTCAGATCATCTCAACAGAGGTAGGGCACTTCAGGATTCTGTGAGCAAACCCGACCCAGCTCTTACCGTGTGATTCTCTCTGCCTGTACGTACTCTAGTGTTTTCCATGTTGGAGGACCTGAGAGGAGAGGCAGTAGATAAAACCATACAGAATCATTTCTCAGGAGACCTTCGACTTGGCCTGCGCATTCTGGGTGAGATATACTTGACCACCTTTAGCCTGATTAACAGTAGAGACTCCTACAATAAAATATACACACGTATCCACTATATACTTATATGGCCCAAATGTATGAAAGTAACCAAACTATGCCACCTAGTGGCAGACAAGGATTTTACCAGCCCAGCCCAACAAGAGCAGGTCAGGTAGGAAAAGCAGCACAAGCACAGATGGAAAATCCTCCAAGATAATGATTTATTATTACAATTTATTAGAATACAAAAATGCTCAGACAACTAATGCAAGATAACAAGCCATCATCATCCTCTGTAAGACCCTCGTGAAAAGATCAGAGCAGCATTTTAACAACTGACCAGAGCAGCAAATGAAACCACCACCTATTTTAACCCTCCTTAAAAACAGCCACCAACCAGGGCTGAGAGATTGCCCACCCAATACTGCCAGAATAATTTGTCCTTACTGCTGCCATTGTGGTGATACTAAATTCAGTCCAATTAATAAATGTAATCGAATATTTTTTACTCGGTGCCACAGCAAACTAAAAACAAAACACACGTGAAATCATCACTCAAAGCAAATCTTACAAAGCAAAATCGATGCAATAACGCTTACAAATGAACAGAAAGCACCATCTATCACAGGTTTGAGATGTTTAAGTGTTCAGCTGTGATGTGCTGAGCGTTTGCAGTCCAAGTGGATAATTACTTGCTGGTGCTCCAGTGTGATGTGGTGAGGACCCATGTGGACTCATTTCTGAACCATGTGACGTGTTTCTACAGTGCGTTCCATTCAGAACACACCCCTCTTCCTGGCCCAGCGCTTACAAGCCTGCATGAAGGTAATTTCAGAGTCTCTAGAATTTTGCCAGCTGTGTGGGTGTGTGACTGTGGGGTTGTGTGTGTGGATTTGTGACAGAAAAACGCTGTCGTTCGAGGCATCATGGTGGCTCGGAGTGAAGAGGACCTGCTGTGGGTGAGGGTTGAATTCCGTAAACTGGCCAGCGTCTCCCTCTACACAACTATCCAGGTCAGATACACACTTGCTATTTCTCCAATAACACAAACATTCACATACAGACTCAAACACTGGAATATAACTGACAATATCCTCACAGAATTTATGGATTATGTGCTTCGACCTAAACTGTATTTATACGTATAGTGTATATGTGCAAGAAAGGCCATTTTAACTCATTCAGCTCTATTAACTCATTCAACTCCTAGAAGGAATTCAAAGGGGATCTACGGGCGGCTCTCCTGGCACTGTGCCGCTCTGAAGATACCTAATGGAGCATTCGACCGCTCAGTGCACCACATGGGACACTCCTCTTCTGTTCCAAGCCTCTCCTGAAACGGCCACACTGCTTTCCGTTAGAACTTTCCATTAGAACGTTTCTGGTTGTCTGGATCCACATGGACCATGTATGGTATTTCCCCCCAACCAACGCTATGTGCAGTAGAGCCAGAAGGTCCTTCATGCCTTCAGTGTCAGTGATGGCACTGTACTAATATACAATAAGAGTCCAGTACTAATACACATTAAGAGGGCTTGAATCTGGTTCATTTTGTGGTTCTGCCTTCCACTCAGTCTCAACACCACAGGTGTCGCTGTGGAAACATTAATCTTCTACTGATTTTCATTTGTTTGATTTCAAATTTGCTGTGTTTTCATCCAATAGTTAAACATGCAGTACATTATATACATGATCTGTTTTTATTTGTTGATTCTATTATTGTAGTTACAAGTGGATTTTCCATTCTGGCTGACACTTTTATCCAAAGCAACTTACAACTGTGACTGAATACCTCTTGAGTAATTGAGGGTTAAGGGCCTTGATCAGGGACCCAACAGTGACAATATGGCAGGTCCTCTGAATATGAGTTGAGTACCTTAACCACTGAGCTACACAGTTGATGACACGTGTTAGTTATTGTTTTGCTTCTCTTTGCTTGTACAAGCCTCGGTGCTCTCAGACACTGTCCAGTCCTGGCTCCACTGTCCAGTCCAGGCTCCACTGTCCAGTCCTGGCTCCACTGTCCAGTCCTGGCTCCACTGTCCAAACTCTTGTCCATCTTGCACTTGTTTTATCATCTGTTTTTGTCTCACTATTGCCACCTCATTAAAACACTGCATGTCAAACATAAGAAAATGGTACAAAGCAGTTAATGCATTTCAACTTTGTACTTCTGAAACAATAACATTTTTGTGCTGAAGGTTATTGGAGATATTTGAGGTACATGATATATACAGAAAACCTACATTTTAATGATGAATTGATTGTACTGAACTAACTGGATTGAAATTACATGTCTAGTTTCAGGCATTTTGCTGGTTAAAACTTTTTGTGTTAAATTAAATACATTTTTTTTAACTCACGTGCATTTAAATGCACATCAATACTTTAATTTTTTTCCAGGAACAAAAATACATAAACTGAAGAAATTACATAAAAATAATATCTCAAATATCTCAAAACGCCATAGCAACCTGCTGTTGGTCTGTCTTCCCATTTATTCTATTTGTAAACATTACCCAAGAATAATCTCAATAGGGTCACTTCCCTCTCCCCAGTGTGAAAGGTCTATATGACCTCATCTTTACACACACCCACACCCTAAAAACGTGAACATTTATCATCGAGAAGAAGGCGTTGGTTCTAAAGAGGCTCGACAGATCAAGTGCGGGCCAAGGCAGATGGCAGCAGAGGAGAGGAGCCAAACAGATGGTCCAGGGTTAAACCTTCTCACACATGCACTAGTCCAGAACAGAGAGCAACTGCAGGATGAGCTCGCCATCCACTTGGCTCTGTTATTTCTGCATCTGCTCGTGTTACTTTATGTGCAGAGTTGAGGAAATAAAGGCATTCTGATGGGACAAACGACTAGTTTGAGGAGGTCGTTGTAACATCTGCTGAGCGGTCTAAAACTGAGAGACTGTACTCCTCACAGGACAACTCAGGGTGCATACACCTCTGGAGAAGCTAATGCTAATAACAATGCGGCCCACTCGCATTAAAACAGCTTCAGATTCAGTTAAAACAGATTAAGACGTTCACTTTCAAAGTGACAATTTTATTTTTTTATACAACGCCTGCATTTCACCTATACTCACAGAAACTAGTAGTCAGAGGACAGCTAACACAAATTGTGCTTGTAGTGTACATCTACTAAGCAGAGCTCTTCGTTTCCAGAGCAGACATTTATTGGCGTGTGTTGGTAATGCACTTGATTGACCAGAGCATTTAATATATGTAAAACATACATAAAGCTTTCTTTTTACATGTTAAAGATAACATTTACATACATCAGTAACCGTATATTTTTAAATAATATTTCCGCTATTTTTTAAAACCGTTTTAAAGACTTTTAATTACATAATGGAACGGAGGACTTGCGCCACTTCCCGTTTACAGGGCGGGGTAAAGCGGAAGTGGCTTAATATGAGGAAGACGAAAGTGGGCTAATGAGTTACTGGAGAGAAAAAGGAGGGTGAGCGAGAAGGAGAAAGGACCGAAAATCCGTGTCTGATCACGCCTTCGCGTGCTTTTCCGTTGGCTCTGGGTTTTTTTTGGTATATGTAGGGTAATAGAATTACAACCCTTCATTTTTTTCAAAAAGGAAAAATCTACTCTATTCTGGAAAAAAAAAATCTGTTTATCGCATCCAATAGTGTCGTTGGCTAACAACACTGAACCGTTGACAAAGCTAGCTAGCTAACCGGCTAACCAGCAGGCTCGCTTTGCAGTATTATCAAAGCTATATAAAAAAAAGATTGTCACACCGAAAGGGCTTTTTATTGAAGCCAGTTGGTTATTTGTAGAAAGGTCACTGCGGCGGATTTTTTTTGACATTAGGTTTAAGTTGTAGGCTTGTGTCTGGTCATCGACACAGTTTCTACTCCCTATAGAGAGTTTTGAAGTAGCTGCAGTCTGATGCTCTGATTTGTCGTTAGCTAACTAGCCAGTTAGTCTGCACTAATAGGGCATCGCTTGAGAACAGAAACTCTAAATCCAGATATCTACATATTAAATAATCTAATTTTATCCCGCTAACTTGCTACACTGATTTAGTCCAACCATCTGGATCTACATAGATAGCCTGCTAGCTAGATTTTTTTTGTGTGTGAGAGGGCTTGCTTAAAAAATTCAAAGAAATGGCTGGAGTAAACAGTGTTGAAGCTGTAAAGCGCAAGATTAAAGTTTTGCAGCAACAGGCGGACGAAGCCGAAGAGCGGGCTGAAGTGCTGCAGAGGCAGGTCGAAGAGGAGAAACGAGCGAGGGAGCAGGTAAACGAAACATGCATGAGTACAGCACAACGGGTAACGCTGCTTCCTACCCTGAGAAACGGCAGGCGGGTATACTGGTCGTCCTCCGTTTTAAATTGGTGGTGCTCTTGCACAGAATCGCTCACCATGGGTAACTAGTTTTTTTTTTTTAGAGCTTGCAGTTTTTGTAGCTGGTGGTCAGTTTTGAGCCTTCAACTTTGTTTCAGAACGTTACACAATAGTTGTTAATGGGTAACTAATGCTTAACCGAGTGGTTGAACAGTTTTACTGAAACGTGTGTTTTGGATGTAGGTCTTAAAAGGTCTCGAGAGAGGAGAGACCGTCATCAAATCCCTAACCTGCCCGTTCGGTGTAATGATCATTTTTGGCTTTCCCGGTTAAGCCAATTTAACAACTGGCGCCTCGCGTTTAGACGAGCGAAATTGGGCCATATTCGAGATCTGAAATCCGGTTTATGGTGAACGTCGAGAGAAATACAGCGTTACCTCGGGGCCCAAACACGAAGCTGTTTGACTGGTCGGTTTGGTTGCTTAAATAAGAAGGCGGCGGCGGCGTCGTCATTAGGTTGTATTTGGCCGTCGTGTTCTAGGTTAGGATATAGCAGATGTACAGATCAACAGGAAGTGTGCTTGCCAACTGATTGTAGGCCCTCTTTTGGGCAAGAGTCAGAAAGGAAGTGATGCTTTAGCTGCTGTTGTAAGGGTTGTGAAAAATTCTCGAGCGAAACGGGGCCAAGTTCACTGCTACTCTGATTGGACAGCTCCACATCGTGATATAGCGCCAGGGTTGCGAAGTCTTATGAACATTAAGGAATGGGAAGTTATTCTGAATGTGTGTGATAATCATCCCCCCCCCCCGTATTAGAGGTGGGCTAAAAGAGGTAGTGAACACTTGCTGGACAAAAACATTTGCATATTTCCATGGTGATGGAGTATGAATTAAATGGGGCTGAGTTATGTTGGCGAGAGGTCCGCCCCCCTTGCAGACTGTCATTGGTTCCTATGTCATCACCATGGCAGCGATGTTTCCCTGTCCTGATCGCAGTCATCCTCTTTCACACAGGCATGATCACACTGCTGCTTTTGTTGGTCATATTTAGAACTTTGCTTACTGTGGTTAATTCCAAGCTGCATATCTCAACCTACTTATACATACCAGAGACTCCCATCTGCTTGTGGTTCTGGCAGCATAAATATCCTCTCCCCCCCCCCCCTGTAATTCCCATCCATCTGGCTCCCATTTTGCCTTTCTGAACTGCCCTTTTTGTTTGAGGTTTGTGCTTGTGTTCACGTCCTTGTACAAGGCTTCACTGAGAGGAGGTTTGCACTGGTCTGAAATGGCTCCAGACGCTCCACCAGCTTGGGATGAGGGCTTCTCTTGTCTCTTCTCATTCTGCGCCTGCCTGTCTTCCTGTGCAGGCCGAGGCTGAGGTGGCCTCGCTGAACAGGCGTATCCAGCTGATCGAGGAGGAGCTGGATCGAGCCCAGGAGAGGCTGGCCACGGCGCTGCAGAAGCTGGAGGAGGCGGAGAAGGCCGCTGACGAGAGCGAGAGGTAGGTGGGTGGGTGGGTGAGTGGGTGGAGGTGGTGGGTGAGGGTGGCTTGGCCCCTGTACAAACCAGACCCTCCAGCTCTGTAGGTTTCCGACCACGGCAGCCTGCACTTCCGTTCAGACAGCAGCATGTTGTTCTACTCTGAATAAATGGAGTAGATGGATTTGCAGCCTGTTGTACTCCTGCATGCTTCCCACGGGATGCTGCCTGATCTGGCGAGGCAGGCTGTGGTGTTCCAGTCCTCAGCTTATGGATCCTCTAACACGCGGCTGCATTGTGAGAGAAATGCCTCTCAGGAGAAGGCAAAACCCTATAGTTTTGTGCAGTGCCCTACAAACCGATGTGTGTCTACAAGCATGGAGATGATTAAGAGCCCTTGGTTTTTGATTTTCCAATCATTTGTAATTTGAGCATGCGAGTCTTCCTGAAGTCAGAAGGTCTCCCACAGGTATTTTTACTGCTGTTCGTTAACTGTGAGAGACGGTCTGCTGACTGGGTGATGCGGGTCTGTCTGTCTGTCTCAGAGGCATGAAGGTGATTGAGAACAGGGCACTGAAGGATGAGGAGAAGATGGAGCTGCAGGAGGTCCAGCTCAAGGAGGCCAAGCACATTGCAGAAGAGGCTGACCGCAAGTACGAGGAGGTGAGGCTCTAACCCCAGCCTCCCCTTTGCCTTGCCAAGCTCTCCCCTGTTTCTGTAATACTGTGTGTGTGTGTGTGTGTGTGTGTGTGTGTCCAGGTGGCTCGTAAGCTTGTCATTATTGAGGGAGATCTGGAGCGTGCAGAGGAGAGGGCGGAACTTGCCGAAGCGTGAGTCAGGCTTTCAGCCATTTTATACACACACACACACACACACACCTCAGTAGTTCTCAGTGGCCTAGATCATACAGCGCTGGAAAATGGTTCCCACCCTTTTTCAGCTGGCCAGGCTATTTCAGCCACACACGTTCTACACCACTGACTCAGTGCTTTGTTTGCAGTGGCAGCATACAGACTGCAGGCTTTCCATGTAGCTACGGCCTTGAGGCTGTAATTAACATCCTCACCACCACGGTACCAGTTTTTTTGGTACCGTGATTGGGCCAAGCTCAGCCTGCATGTGCCGGAGGGCTCCTGCATGAGGGCTTCCTGTCCTGAGTACATCCAGTACATCCATCAGGCAGAAGCAACCCCACCTTTATGCCCCTCCCTTTACAACTGCTTTCAGCTCTTTCTCTGAGCTTCAGACCCACCATTACAGTGGCACATATAATGTCTTGACAGTATTTTAAATATGGCTTTGTTTTATATAAACAAAGGATTCCCAGGGTATATTTTTGTGGACTCCATAAAAGTGGGAGTGACTAAACATTACCTGTGCTTCCTTCTTCTCCATCTGCGTGGCTGATGCATGCGTGTTCCGGAAACTTCCTCTGCCCCACCCATCCCAACATGCATGCGCTTTGGGTCACATGACTGCCCCACCCCTCTCCCTCCCGCCCTCCACCTCCCTCCACCAAACAGCAATAAACGCCGATTGGAGGAACTGCTGAGGAATTACGACCAATCACTGAAGAGCCTGCAGGCAGCCGAAGACAAGGTACTGGCCCGGTTCTGTTTCCCAGTGGGTTCCTCTTACAGGTCCCGGGCCTCAGTGCTGCACTGAGGGGCACAGGGCTGTGATGGTTTCAGAAGAACCAGAATCTTTGTGCTTTAGTACCAGACAGCGAAAGGGCAGATCTTGAGGGCCTCTCAGGGAGAAAGGTTTGAGGCAGGTGTTCTGAAGAGCCCCGCCCCCGGCCCCGCCCCCGGCTGCTCTCCGCCGCTCCTCCCCCTTTCTCTCGTTACTCCCTGCTCTCCC
Organism: Tenebrosternarchus preto; assembly: GCA_025802075.1. Taxonomy (NCBI): domain Eukaryota; kingdom Metazoa; phylum Chordata; class Actinopteri; order Gymnotiformes; family Apteronotidae; genus Tenebrosternarchus; species Tenebrosternarchus preto. The sequence continues at coordinate 21,207,501 of JAOYMR010000003.1, read as the reverse complement.
CCTTTCTCTTGTCCGTCTTGTCGCGTGCCTCTTCGCTACGTGAGTGATCTGTGTGCAGCATGCATGAAGGCACCTGTGCTGAAGACTCTCTCACCACCTCACGTAGGCTTTTAGATCTTTCACACCATATCCACTGCTTTGGCTGTGTGTTCGTTTACCTACACCAGTGGCTAAAGTTCTCATACTGCTGCTCTTCAAATGGTTGTTATTACAGGCCAAGATCCAGATGATTCCTTTCATTTGAATAGTTATTAATTCCACCCAGATCATGCACTAGCAAACCCACAGTGGAATCATTGAGACCTTTTATCTGTTTTTTTTTGTTTGTAAATTTGTCTCTCTGTTCTGCCATCCCATTACCCCGTCACTCATCTGTGCCTTATTTACTCCCATAATCCTCTTCTCTTGCCCCGCCCCCTTCACTGTGCTCTTTTCACTTCTTGTTCCCCAACCTCTAACCCTCCTCTGTGTGTCAAATTCCCCAAAACAAAAAACTTAAAAACCACAGCAAATGTGCGGAATTGGAAGAGGAGCAGAGAAATGTGACCAATACCTTAAAATCTCTGGAGGCCCAGGCTGAGAAGGTAGGAAGGCGGGAGGGAGGGAGGGAGGGAGGGGTGAATTCTGCATGCTTTTGTATCATAGTGGACACTCTTCACCTCTATCTGAGGTGCAGCGTTTGGGTTTACGCGTGCGGTTGCTAAGGGTCTCGGCGGTCTTTGTGTCTGAGTTTTTTCCGGGACCTGCTAGGGGCCTCTGAGCTTATCACTGTCGTCCAGGAGCGTTCAGGGTGTTTATCAGAAACCAGGCGCTGTCTGCCTCGACCTGCCCTGAGCCTCTCCGCTCTGCTGGTGTAACACTGCTGAAACAGGCTCTCTTCTCCCCTCGGTTATTACAGAATATTTTTTTATATTGCATTATAATAGATTTCCTGTTATGAGAAAAATTCAGATTTCTAGGTGATATTAATTTTTTTTTAAATGTATTTATAAAATTTTCTGCCCAACTATTTTTGTGTGTGTGTGTTGCTCTATGGTTCACTCCGTGCATCTGTATCCAACCCCACATAGGAACCAAATAAGTTGTCATAGAAACTGCTAAGCATTTCCCACATTTGGAACAGGCTCGGTGGGCGGAAGTGTTAGAAACGTAGAAAACGTAAGGGAAGGTGTCCAAAGATGTTTCCTCTAGCTCGGGCGCATTTCGTATCATGGCGTTTTCCTAAATGGCTGGGCTGTTTGTAAAGGGTCTTTTTTTGTTTAAGGCATGTTTTGTTGAAGCTCACACCAGAACCTGTGCATACCTGGCCCAGGTGTGCTCGTGTGCATACCTCCCAGCGCTGTGGCGTGGCTGGAGCAGCCAGGTGTTTGAACTCCACACAGGAGCTTTCCCCACTGAATTGGCAGATTGTACCAAAATACCAGTCCTGCATTTATGAACTTATTTGAACTTGTAGTAAAGTGTCCGCCAGAATCCGGCGTTGTAGCGCGTCCTAGTTCGAAGCGTTCCGCGCCTGGTGGGATCGGAGGGTCGCTGATCGGATCGACGGTCTTTGCGCGAGTTCGGACGAGCTCTCGGGACGAGTAGCAGGGAGCAGCTATACGGACTCCGTTCTGGGTATCGCTCGGCGCGAGTGTGGTAGATGTTGGATTGGCGGCTGGGTCCTGAAGCCCGAGGGTGAATCCTAATGCGTCGGACGGTTCTGTACGACTGCTGGTCTCCTGGGGCCTCGAGGGGGACCATGCTGATTTAATACCATGGTTTTAGTTCTTTCTTGCCCTTTCCTCCCTCACACATCGATGAAGGCAGAGCATGTGCGCTTTTAGTCTTGAAGCAAGCGCTGGTTAGAGAGGCTCGCTTGTTAAAGTGCGATGTATCAAATACCCAAGGCAGTTCGTTGGCTTTCTGTGGTGGGGTGGTGGGAGTTGGTATTAATCTGTGAGAATATGGTCGCTTGCCCTGTTGCTAGGCGCCAGGCGGTCTGGAACTGGGCGGCGCGTCGGCTACGAGGGGTTCTCTGATTGGTTGCCACTGTTGTCTTCTCCTGCAGTACTCCCAGAAAGAAGACAAGTACGAGGAGGAGATCAAGATCCTGACGGACAAGCTGAAGGAGGTGGGGCCTCGAGTTGTTCACCAGGGCACCGCCCACTCCGCTCAGCGTAGCTGCTCCTCTCCACAGCTGTAGGGTTTGTGCACTGCGTCGGTGAACCGGTGAAGCACAAGTGACTGAGACCAGCCTGAACCGTCAAATAACTTTTTGGAAATCTGGGTGCACTCGTGATCCAGGAACTCGTGTGAACGTGTGGGCGAATTTCTCACTGCAATTCTGAGTCGCTCGGGCTTAACCCACGAGTGGCCGTGCTTCTAAGCCTTAAGATTTAAAGACGGCGTTTGTTTACCGTCCACGGCGCTTTGATTCCCACCTGTCGTGATGAACGGTGAAGTCCTTCTGCTCAGTGAACCTGTTTGACGTGTGCCTGGTTTTGCCCCGCAGGCCGAGACCCGGGCGGAGTTTGCAGAGAGAACCGTGACCAAGCTGGAGAAGTCCATCGATCATTTGGAAGGTAGGCCCCGCCTCCGACCTGCCCTGGCGTGCGCAGGCCCCGCCCTCTCCCTGACCGCTCCGTGTACGCCCCCAGGTGAGCCGCACGTGCCGGCTGAGGTACGAGGCCATAGGCGAGACGTCAGAGTCGACCTTGACCTTACTGACGCGACCCTGATGTAAATACCTCCTTGCGTGCACGTGTGTGTGTGTGCAGTGGAGTGAGCTGCATGCGAGATTCCCTTCCTGATAGGAGACCCCGCCCACAGTTTGCCCACGTTCAGGATGGCGCAGCGTTGAGACGGACTCGTAGTGTTGGAATTCTTGCGCTGTTCCGAGCGTCATCTGTAGAGACCAGGCTCGTCCAGGCAGCTCCGTGGAGTCTGTCTGCCTGCCTGCTGGGTTTTTGTCTATACACTCCTGACCTGTAGAAGCTGCCTAAATGAGCACTGGTTCAGTTACTGTGCCTAGAAACCTGCCGCTTCTGCCTCCAGACGTTCGGTTCTCCGGTGCGTCTGGGTGGAGTAAAACTCCAGTCCAGTCGGATCGTAGCACTGGGTCTTTGGTTTCCCTCAACTTCCCTTTTGAGTCATTGCGGACCAGTGTCACCATGACGATGACGCAACAGACACACTGACTTCCTGCCTCTCTTTTCTAAAAAGGCACAAGGTGACCGTTTCTCTCTCTATTTTAGAAACCGTTATGCGCGCGAGCCGAGTTTCGCGTTTCGCCGTCCGCCTCGGCACTCGCGCGCTGAAACCGCGAGCACGTGCGCGTGGACCCGGGTCCCGACCCGGCGCAGCTCCTCGTGCGGGAGCCGTGCGTCGCCGTGGCGATGACCCGCCGTTACAGAAGCGTGCGCTCTGCCGGTGTGGCTCGAGTGGCAGGTTCTGCATGGTTTCGGTGATGTGTGAAGAGTTGCTGTGAGTGATCACATCCCTCCACACGTCTCCTTAGTCTCGACGGACTGATGAGTGAAACCCTCACGCTTCTCACTCTTAATGCTGCAGCGATTCCTTTTATTTCCATCTGTTCTGCCTTGTTTCTCCTCCCTTGCTCTCTCTCTCTCTCGCTCTCTCTGTCTCTCTCTCGCTCTCTCTGTCTCTCTCTCGCTCTCTCTGTCTCTCTCTCGCTCTCTCTGTCTCTCTCTCGCTCTCT
>JAOYMR010000003.1:21183887-21203701 GCA_025802075.1 Tenebrosternarchus preto | reverse complement strand
CTCTCTCGCTCTCTCTCTGTCTCTCTCTCGCTCTCTCTCTCGCTCTCTCTCTGTCTCTCTCTCGCTCTCTCTCTGTCTCTCTCTCGCTCTCTCTCTGTCTCTCTCTCGCTCTCTCTCTGTCTCTCTCTGTCCCTCTCTCGCTCTCTCCGTCTCTCTCTGGCACAGAAATTGTTTGGTTGGTTTTATTTCTGGGTCTTGTTCTCGGTCCCGTCCCATTTGCCCCCCCCCCCCCCCCTCCAGCCATGTGGTGTGTTGCCTGGTATGTCTGGTGATACGTGGGGATAGAAGGGGGGGGGTTGGCAGGAGATGTTGTATTTTACCATGGCTGTCTTTCTCCGTGGCTGATGACCTCTCCTTATCCACGGCTGAATACCTCTGCACATGTCGGCAGCCCCTCCGTTCGTACAGTGAAGCTGTACCCTTAGAAACAATCGCCCACGATGCAAGGCGGAAACATACCCCCACCTCGGCCACCTACTGCTTACAGACGTACTAAAGACGCGTCGTGATTGAGTTTAGAAGATTGTTGCCAAGCTGTAATGTTTCACAGCGCTTGACATTTAAGAAAGGACACGCTCACATCTGTTCACGGTCCCTGGAGCACCGTTCCTAAGGGAGGATCCCTGACGGCATATGGTCATACAGGAGAATAGAAAAGCATCCCTACTGTAAATCTCAGGCTGGGTGGGTTTGTTTTAGGTGCTTGTCGTGACCTTGCTTCTCCCGAGACCTTTGAAGGGTCACTTCAGTGGTCGGTGACTGTTTCTTCCAGGTGCTTTGAGGTATGGTCTTCAGGTGAAGAGTTTAGACGGGATAATGTAAAAATTAAAATAAAACTTTACAATGATTTTTTTTGTATTTTTAAATGAGTTTGTTTGGTTTTGTGGGTTTGCAACACGCTGGTTCAGCTTTAGCTCACAACTGGATTTTAGTTTGTTTTGTTTTAAATTTGCTGTTGCATTATTGGTCACCATTTCCAAAACACTGAACAAAAAGGTTCCCTTTACGCATGAAGCACAGAGGCTTCAGCCCTGCCCTCTTCAGTGTTGAACGTTCACACGCTCGGACTGCATCACCCATGTGCAGTTATGGGTTTATACAACAGGGAACAAGTCTGGTCTGTTTTTTTGTTTTGTTTTTTGTTCATTGGAGATGGAGCTTCCTCTCACCACTTTGTCTGTCTGTCTCATGTTCTGCAGAGAGACTCGCGGAAGCCAAGGAGGAGAACATCAAGATCAACGCCACGTTGGACGCCACCCTCCAGGATCTCAACAACTTCTGAAGCCCGTACAACCTCTGACCCTCCCTCCCCCAAAAAAGAAAAAGGGAAAAAAATACCCACTTGTCCTTCCCCTCCCCTCCTCTCCTTTTGCTGGGTGACTGTTGGCATAACAAGAGCAGGTTGCTTTGGTTTTTGTTTTGTATTGGTAGCACTTGTTTCGCTTTGTTGTTTTCCTCTCCAGCTACCACTTAGTTATTGAAGAACCTCTCCACCCCCCCCCCCCCCATCCCCATTGTCTTTCTACTAGCTTTTTGTAGGCCCCTCCCCCTTTCTGTTAAATAGATTGGCATCTGCTGAAGCATCACAGTCATGTCTTAAGCTTGTGTGTGCTGAAATACTCTTGGCCATTCATTCCTGCAGTTGTGTGCGATTAGGTGATGTGGTGCAGAACTGGGCAGCTCGTATCTTGGGACCGTCAGGTTGGCTGGTTTTCTCTCGTTGGGTTTCTTGTTCCACGGTGCAATATTAATGCAACCAAGAGTTGGACGGGTCGCGGTGCCGAACCCGATTGTCTACGGCTCATTTTTGTACGAATACTGAAGGTTTCTCCTAGCCAGCTTGTTCCAACGCTTTGTGAGCTCTGTTTGTTTTTCGCCTCTGCTGGTGCCACACAGGACCATCGTCGTTTAATTTAGAAAAGGGTTTCATGGGATGAGGCTCTTCATGAAAAGATCTTTCTACCTTTTTGTTTTTATTGCAGAAAGAGCCACAAAACGTTCAGGACCAACTCTTTAACGGTTTCCACATAACCTTTCCATTTCTTTCTCGCAGAGCATCTCTAGTTTAGGCGCAGATCAACAATGGTGGGTTGGGCCAATGGGCCAAATGTAGTTGAACCATGTTCATTTTTTTTTTTCCAGCCTTTGGCCTCCAGGTGAAGGATGTTTTTTTTTTTTGTTTGTTTTTTTTTTTGTTGTTTTTTCCTCCCCTCCAAAGGTGACAGAAGGGTTGTAAAGAAGGGAGGGGGTGGGGCTTCACATTCCACTGCCAAAAATGGAGATTATAGGGCCAATAAGGAGGACATGAGAGCTGATCTGAGCATCTCATTAGCATAGGTTCAATTATTCTCTGGAACAAAAACCTGAAACCAATAGAAGATAAATAAGCCAAGAACCTTTTTAACTGGAACATTATTTGTGACGTTAAAGATGTAAACATTTTGCTATCAAGTGTCCATTGTAATAATGACGCAATCAAAATTCTTTTTTTTTTTTTTTTTTTTTAAATAAAGCACCATAATACCGATCAACTGTTCGAGTTTGTTGGGCTTCATTTCTAAAAATTCTCCATGTGCCTACAGTTGATGTGTTCAGTTGTGTAAGTGCTTAAGACTAAATTCCTAACTGAACATCTTCCAAATGCACAACAGCTGATGTGAAAGAACTGCACCAGAACAGACAGTGGCACAGTGCTTCGGATCTGTGTTGGGTTCTTTCACTCGCTCCTTCTGAGGGCTTTGCTCACTCACCCCCTTTATTTTTAAGACTCCAGGAAGCTGTGGTTTTTTTTTTTTATTTAAGAAGCTCTATTGTATATTATTGTGGTCACTGTACTTAACAGGTGATTTCTTGATGTGGTCCAAGTAACACTTGATCCAAATGTTCATTTAGTTCTAAAGTAGCTGAATAAGAGTATAGAGGGTTCAGAGTGTGCAGGGACTGGGCTTCAAGATAACATTTAATTCAGCCACTGAATTCCCAGTAAATGACTTCTGACCTCATAGTGGCCATCTGTGAACATCAATACTTAACTAGAGAATTTGAAGAACTGGAGTCTGTGTGATGTAGGCAACACATTCAGGTTTCACTTCTTGAATTGATTTTCCTGCAGCTTTGCACAACATTCTATGGCCCTGATACCACTGCAGTAAGAGTTCTTTTAAAAATAAAAGTTTGATTTTCTTCTTGGGTTTGACCACAGGCTGTTTCCATTGCAGTATCTGGTGGTTAAAAATAAGCCTGTTTATTTTTTTTCTTCTTCTTGAAAAGCAGAAGTTCTAGATGCTTTTGCGAGGGACGTCTACTTAACCTGAAAAACTACACATGAGGAATGTGACAAAATGTCTTAGGCTTTCTTCAAATGGCTCCTCTCTGACAGGGTGCATTTAAGTTTGAGGAAAAATGGTCCAGAGGATCTGAACAGCTGTGCCCTGCTGAAATGCCTACTGTGTAGTAAATGCTACATGCTTCATTACAGAAACAGATGAGACTTCTCATGCTTCTGAATGAAACAGTCCTCTCATTACTAGCAGACATTGTCCAGAATAATGTGTTACAGCAGCCCCGTGGGCGAGTTACGTCCTCGCTGGCAGGCTTGTTTAACGCCGTCCTGCTGCATCCTCGCCTTTGTCGAGGACAGTAGGTTCTCCAGCTGCTGATCGAGTAGAGCAGAGTCTCTGTCGTTGGTTAAGATCCAGTCAAAGTCCACTCCCTGGTCTAGGCCGCATTCAGACTCGGCATCGTCTACTCCTGGAGAGCAAGAGATGGATAGAGTGGTAAAGTCTGGGCCGTGGAGAGACGGTGAGCTGCGTTTCTGTTTACTGTGGTTTATGATTAGCGTTTAGGACCAGTTTTCACCAGTTAAGCCTAGATTTTTAAAAATTACCAACGGAGATTCACCATTGGTGCTGAAATTGAGTCCAAGACTAGACTTGAACTACGTCTGGGAATCCATCCTTTATGTTTGTGAAAATATTGATCTATAACAATAACGGTTCCTTGAAGGGCTATGGTCGTAAATTAAGACACTCAGTAATATAATGAAGTCTCTCCTTTACAGAACGTGGCCTGTGATATTTATGTGGTCAGTAGTGCTCCTCTCTCACACCTGGAGTGAACCTCCAGCCCCTCTGAGTTCTGGTCTGCTCTGACGCCTCCACTCGGACGCTGACGCACTGGTGCGGATACTCCGCCCAGAACCACTGCAAGTCCGACATCCGCCGACAATCACTAACGACCTGCGCCAAGAAAGTTGGGTCAGGTGTGCAGAAAACTGCTGATCTGATCAGACTGTGTGGCTACAGTCTGTAGTATGAACTGGAATACATCAACATACAGTCTGCATCAATTATTTTTAGCTTAATTACGCTGAGGTAACATGCATATCTAATCCAAACTAGTAGCTGTGCTTTGTACAGTTTTCAAGCCACAGATGAACGCTTCTAACTCACCCACACCGGCTGGGTAACGCTTCTAACTCACCCACACCGGCTGGGTAACGCCCTGAACGGCCAAATGGCAGAAAAATCCAGAGTCCTGCTGCCTCTTGCTCTCCCCCCACCGGATCATATCGGCCCGATACTTCTCCTTATATTGACCAGATCCCAGGAGTTGCTCGTAATTAAGACCGTGATCCTAAGGAGATAGAAATGAAAAATGGTCTGTATCATACAAAGTGACGTTTTAAAGTTTTGTGTATTAAGTGAACAGATGTGGTGAATAGCTGGGGGGGTGCTGACCTGCGCGTACTGTTCCTTGAGCGGACCAGAAAGTCTAATTATACGGCATAGATTTGGCCCCAGTCTACAAATATGAGCGTAGTATATGAACATTGTAGCCACACATGCCAAACAGTGAAACTCACACAAAATGGAGAGAATCATACCGTTTTTGTATTAAATCAGTAACATAGTCCTTCCCCGACTTTCGCTTCCCACTGAATAACAGAATCATTTTAGGCTGTGGAGATGTCATTATTAGAATAACTTCTGCAATGAACAGGTTTTATTTTGCGTTTCCTGTAGGGTACACGTGAAGGAAGAAAACTGTTTACCGTACAATACACGTAAGATGGGTTTTAGGTTAAAACAAATACGTAGGATGTTAATATTACAATTTACCAATATACCAGTCTTATTTACTAAAACAAAGTTTTATCCCAGTTTGTGTATTCAACAGTCGTACCACTTAGATTCGTCGTGGAAATTCATCGTTATTTTCTGAAGACGAGCCTGACTTTGGCTTTACGGTAATCGGAAGAGCGTCACGCCATCAGTTCACTGTACTTACGACAATCAGAAAAAAGGAAAAAAAAATTTGCATAAGTTCGGTGGTGGCGTGCTTCACAAATCTGAATGTGGTTTTTACGCTGAACTGAGAAATATTTTAGAATACATTTTCTGGATAGAAAGTGTGGTGCTAAAACATTGATATCGGTTTTTAACATAAAAGTAGTAAAACATATTAATAATGTTCCAGCACATCCGTAATGTTTAATGCTCTCGTTTGTATTGTGATAGGAGACTTGTATTTAGGTAGTTTGGACAGCAATAACCCGGAAGTTATAGAACTCTTGCGCTCGGCTGTTTGTCAACAAGTGTCTTACTTTGTTTTGATTAAACGCTGCACTCTGAACAGTAATTTATACAGCTAAAGGAAGTTTTAAATAAATGTAGGTTTCAGCTACCAGCTGCAGCCATGAACGGGAGCTCCAATCCTCTCCTGGATAAAGAGGAACATGTCCTAAAGCTTGGGGAGAGTTTTGAGAAACGACCGAAATCCTCTTTCCACACAATAAGATGTAAGTAACGGACACCGAGTTTTTGTTGGTTTACCTACACAGGTTAACTAAACAACCACCCAACCAACTAACTACCCAAACTAGATACATCAGAATATTAGCTATCTATCTAAGGCCTGCTTTCTTTTGTGTTATTCCGCTGCCGTTGCGACTTAAATGAGTATCAGCATAAACAAAAGAACCGAAGACTAATGGTAGACTAATGGCTAAATTAGTCGTTGTTAGTTGAGCAAGCGAATTCATTTTTGGGGTCACCACAGCACCTAGTCTGGCTCTTCGCAAAGACTCACTCGAGTAATGAGATCTGTACGCAGTGGTTGCGTTTCTGTGCCTGGATTTCGCGGTGTTTAACCAACGTCCAGTGCTGGAAGTTTCAGTTTAGAATTCTTTCTTATTACTTGCTAATTTACAGTAAGATTAAATATTAGTGAAGGTCAAATAACAAATTTTTTGCGTTTAGGGTGTTTTTTTTCTCCATGATTGGTGAATGCTGCTTTAATAATATTCTGGGTGTAATAATCCATACAGTCATATAATTATATAGCAGGGATTTGCGACGTCCTGTGTTTACAACTAGGCCCTTCCTTCCTCAGATGATTTTAAACCAGCATCCATCGACACCTCTTGTGAGGGCGAGCTGCAGGTGGGCAAAGGAGATGAGGTCACCATTACATTGCCACACATACCAGTAAGGGCACCATTTCCCACACAGTCTCTATAGTTACGTGGTTTGTTCTCTCTCCCATGACTTTTAACTACCGTGTTCGATTATTATTTCCCAACGTCCCAAGGGTTCCACACCTCCTATGACTGTGTTCAAAGGCAACAAAAGGCCGTATCAGAAAGACTGTGTTTTGATCATCAATCACGACACGGGAGAGTTTATTCTGGAGAAGCTTTGCAGCAGTATTCAGGTCAAGAAAACCAGGTGAGGATTCAGAACAGAGTAACGGCCCACATTTGGTTTGGCTCCATCTCTTTTGGGGTGTTTGGTCTCAAGTTCAGACAGGTCTGCTATTCACCTTCCTTTCTCCCATCTGTGCACTTTGGTCCTGCAGATTATGGACAGATCATCCAATTGTTATCTTGGTTGCAAAAAATAATACAGTGCTTTCTGTATGACTTCCTATATGTTAAGATGAAGTGGAAAACAATTAGATTGTTTAGACGAAAATCTTAGATTTGTTGAATCACACGTACTTTAATTTGTCAGTGTGCATCATATAAAAACGTTCGAGTTGTTAGATTGGTTGTTAGGATGGCATTATGTAAATAAGCACTGTAGGTGCAGTCCCTGCTGTGGGTGGTGTTGGCTAAATGTAGCCCCTTTGTTGATGTGGCAGAGCTGAAGGCAGCAGTAAAATTCAGGCTCGGATAGAGCAGCAGTCAGTGAGAGCCAATCAGCCGCCGCCCACGCAGTTCCGCACCCCCACCAAGCCTGGCGCTGGGGCCAAGACCTCTCCCACCAAAGATAACCCCTCCCCTGAGCCCCAGCTGGATGACATCAAAAGAGGTGAGCCCCTCCCCTCCAGTGACCACGCCTCCTGTGCGCAGAGGTCTGATACAACGTACTTTCAGTAGATCTAGAGCAGTGCTTCCCAGAGTCTGTGTTCGAGAGCCTTTGTTTGCTCGACTGGAACGTGACTCAGGGATGGTTGATGGTTTCCATACAAGTTTGTATGGGATGTGTTAAGAGAGTAAAGTTTGCAGTTCAGTACTTGCAGCAGTTCTATACCTGGACTTGGGAGATACTTGTATAAAGAGAAAAGCTGCAAGGTCTTTGACCAAAATTGTTTTCTTTATTAACCTCATTCTAAGCTCTGTCTCTCTCTCTCTCTCTCTCTCTCTCTCTCTCTGTGTGTGTGTGAACTTCTGTGGGACAATAATTACGTCTGTCTCAGAGCTGCGGGCAGAGGTGGAGGTGATCGAGCAGATGAGTAGCAGCGGTAGCAGCAGCTCCTCCGACTCGGGTGGAGACGACGACAGCTCCAGCAGCGACGGTGAACAAGAGACCCCGCCCCCCCATGGCCAGCCCCGCCCCTCGCCCACCCGAGAAGGCATGGCCAACGGCACGGTCGAGCTACAGGGCAGCAATCAGCTGATAAACACGCTCAGTGAGTGTCTTGAGACAGCCAGGCGCAGGCCAGGCCCACTGACCTGCACGGCACCCGCAGGGTTAAAACAAGGTCACCTGAAAAGACCTGCAGTGAATGACAGTTAAAGTTAGCATGACCTTAGTTCTGTGACCTTTTGCGTGAGTGCTTTTGTTCTAATTTGCATCATATCGCGTATTAATTGATTGATTATCTGTTGGTAACTGGTTTTTGGCATTTTTCTCCAACGTAGTGTTTATTACTTCAGACTGACATGACGTACCCTAAAGCCTGGAGTTGGTATTGAAGTGGCGGCTCTGTGCTGAAGCGTTGTACAGTGTTGTTGTGGTGCTTCTCTCCTCAGGGAACGACCTGCAGCTGAGTGAATCTGGCAGCGACTCTGACGATGACTAATGGCTTCCTCACACCCAGCGCTGTTCTGTTGCTCTCAAAGCACCACATCCTTGCTTTGGGATGTTGTCTGTCCCTTTTACAGTTCTTTGTGTTTCACGATCTTATGTGAAGTAATCCGTTTTCAACCCCCTGTCAACATTGGAGTTCAGAGTGGATTTTTATTAGACGTGTATTGTGAAGTTTTAATGAAGACCTGGAGTACGTGGCTTGGTGTGAATAAATCTTAGCATAAGTGTTCAGAAATACTTCACCATAAAGGTGAGGGCTATTGTACTGTTGATGTGTGTGTGTGTGTGTATATATGTGAACTGTGTTCATGATGTTTACCTTAAGGGACGCCATGGTTTGTTTCTGCCTCGCCGCATCCTAACGTCGGAGTTTCAGCTGAGGCAGACGGACAACAAAAATGTACGTTGTAGCTTCTTGACGGCTGTACAGATTTTAGCCTAAATTGTAGCTTCTAGGTGCAGTATGTGGGTAGACCTTAACCTGAATGTTCATGTAAAAACCTTGATGAATGTGGGATACAAATAATTGTGCTTTGGGAGGGTCTGATTCTTATCACCCGTTCTTGCCTGTCTTGAACTGGAATATTTCTTTACCCGTCTGAATTGTCCAGTATTAAAAGAGCAATATGGTGCTATTGTATCGTTTTGCTTATCTACTGCATCTTGATGGACTGTTCCTAGTGTCCTCCAGGTTACAGCGGCCCTTCCTGAATCACGAGGCCCTTGGTCCACTGGTCACCATTTTACATTTTAGTCCTACCACCATTAAAGGAGCATCAATGTTTCTGCACTGAGAGAAATATAAAAAAAGTATAAACTGTTAAAAAGGGTGAATGCAGATTTTCTAATTGTTACTGTTGAATGTTAAAATGTGACTCTTTTTCTTAGTTTTTTGTTTTTTTAGATTATCTAGCTTTGCCCATTTTCCCATATGGGGTGCAGGATTTCTTCAGTATTTTCATACAGGGTTTTAATCAATCAGAATTTTGGTGCTGTAGAAATTTGATCTAATTTTCTTGCTATAAATAAACCACAGTGCTTTGTAAACCCCTTTCTTATCACCTTTGTTTTCAATATTTTAATGTTCCCTTATTCTCACCACAGTGTTGATTCAGTTCTTCAGTTCTGTTCACAAACCCCTCTTCTTCATTTGATGGAGATTATGTATGCACACCTATTTTTTGTTTGCAAATTTCCCATCACCCTTTTCTTTCATAAACTGTTGTTACTTTACCACAAACCGTTCTGACTGGTTTTGGGAAGTTCCTTTCATGTTAATGTGACTGCACAAGGCAAAGTCCATAACAACATGGTTTAATATTTTTTGGGTCATGAAACTACAGTGGCCAGCACTCAGCCCTCAACCACATTCAACACCTGTGCTTTACCTCACAATTACACTTTTGACGAGATGGATAGAAATGTTCCACACACACACATTGCAAAATCTTTTTTGAAAACCTTCCCAGAAGTGTGGAGACTGTTATAGCTGCAAAGAATGGGCCAACTTCACATTAACAGCCATGGTTTTGAAATGGAATATCCAACAATCGCATATAGGTTACCTGTCTACATACTTTTGTTTAGTTCTGGACCCAGCTAACAAAGTAAATGACCAGGGACTTTTATTTTGGCCACCTGTAATAACTGTTGCTATGTCGTGCTTCACGCACTTGTTGTATCGCTAGTGTCAATGCCATGACAACAGTGATGTGAATACACGCTTGTATGCAAGGTGTGCGATGTGGGATCTGAACTGCTATTAACTGTTGCAGGACATCTTCTACTGGCATCAGTCAAAGGTAGACTCTGACATTTCCAGTTTATTCAGCAATATTGACGTGCGACGATTAAGGGACCAGGCGTCTTTAAACAACTAAATCACAGCAACTGCTTTTGTTAGCCAGTGAGTGCATAACATAGCAGCTCGCTACATGTTCTGCTTGCTTAATGATTTCACAACACGGCAGCTGCTCGTTGTTTTGCGCTGTAGCTTAGCTGGACATTCACAACAGAAGACCGTTTTGAGAGGTGACCAGCATGCACACACACACACACACACACACACACACACACACACACACACACACACACACGTTTTGCTCCTGTGCAAAACTGCACGGCTCACAGATTGAGCTGCACAATCGCCAGTCGTGGTACTGTTTGATTTTAGCTAAGGCTAATCTAACAGCTAGCCCTTCACCTAACATGTCTACCTAGCCTAGCCTAGCCTAGCCTAGCCTAGCTCCACTCACCGCACCAGACGGACCGATAGTAGTTAGACAACACATTCAACAGGTTGGCAACGTGTCTTTCTTGCGAGAGTTTTTGTTGTTTGAAAATGAATGATGGAAGGAAAAAAAAGTTTACTGACTGCAGCTCACGAAAGTATTCTTAACTTTTTTAGTATTCTTAAATGACAGACTGTCCTCGGAAGAGGTTCCCTTACACACAGTTTATTTCGTCGCTCATTCCGGGGGTGTAATCGCTGAACTGCTTCTCCTGGCGGAGGACAGAATAATCCTTCTCAGCAAGTACATTATAAGCAAATCTAAGCTCTTCTTTGGCTCCTCTAAATGAATACTGGCAGACGACCCACGTCATCTGTAGCTACTGTCTTAGTGGCATCACTTATTTAACCCATAAAATTCTCTGTCCTCGTTTTCTATTCCTCATTATTTACCCCGTCTCGTCCCGTTGCCCTTGGCCCCATTCGCTGTCTGTTCTCTGGTGTTTTTCTCTCTCGCCTGCTGGGTCTCATGGATTATCCGTCTTGTCCACCTGCTCTCCTGTCAGCATGTAGGAAAGCCGCTTGGCTACTACAGAAATACACCGGTGACATGAAACACCTGCTGTTATCACGTTGGTGGCCCAGCAGAGTTCGGTTCACGTCCCTTACTAAAGGAAACAGACCGTCTGGTCGTTTACTGGCCACTTCATCACTATGTGTCCAAATTCAGTGCAAAACATAACGACTACAACAACAATTCTGATGGTTAAATCCAAAGAAAATCTTCCTCCCTCCCTTTTGGCTGCATTTTCCAAATTCGGTACCGTGACCGTTCCTCGTTCTCTTGCCCCGCAGCGGCGGGATGTCCCTGTTCAAGGCTCGGGACTGGTGGTCGGCGGTGCTGGGGGAGGGAGAGGAGTTTGACCAGGGCTGCCTGTGCGTCGGCGATGTGGACAACAGCGGCAGCGGCTACGGTATGTGTCGCGCAGGCTCGCGCGTCTTACGCAGCTGGACGCGAACAGGACGGAAGCGTGGGTGACCACGAGACCAAAAAAAATAAAGTCATCACCGTCAACATCTGGATGTTAAATACCAATGAGAAAACATTTGAGATATAAAAACATTTTAAAAAAAAACCGTGTAGAATAAAGAAGGGGAAATGTAATAATAAAACGCTGCTCACGGCTGCTCGGCTGCCTTCTCTCCTGCTCCAGATAAGGTCGTTGTGGGCAGCTACATGGGCGTTCTCCGTGTCTTCGCCCCCCACGCCAGCCCGCCGGGTGAGGGCCCTCCGGCTGACGCCCAACTCCTGGAGGTGCAGATGCGAGACCCTGTCATCCAGGTGGAAGTGGGCAAGTTCGTCTCGTAAGTGGTGGGAGCTCGGACGTGTCTGTAATCACTTAGTCACTATAATATAACGATTACACTCTCAGGTATTTGTAGTTGAATAATTACTCTCTCTCATGTATTAATAGTTGAATGATTACTCTCTCATGTAATAGTTGAATGATTACTCTCTCATGTTATCCTTGGTCAGTACACATGAATGTAATGGAGAGCTCCTTACACAGATCCTCCTGCCCTCCTTTACTGTATTTTTGTGTGTGTATTCAGTATATTTCTAATGTTCTGTATATTTAGTATGTGTATTAGCATGCCAGTGCTATAGAGTGCTTCTCTGCACCTCAGTACAAGCATTTCAGTGCACGGATGTCCTGACATGTCATGCAATTGACTAATAAACTTGAAACTAAGCACAGGACTGTCCTGAGCTGGGTTGCCGGTGCCCCGTAACCCTGGTTACTCTTTACCTTGGTTACCTGTCTCAGGTGTGTCACAGGCCGGAACACAGTGAAAATGGAAATGAGCAGAGAGTCCCAGAGGAAGCTGTGTTGGACATCACTGTGTTGGACATCACTGTGTCTGTTTCTCCAGGCACAGTGATGTGATTGAGAGCACTGCAGTCAGAACACGGCTACTAAACATTCAGTACTCAGCACCGCTGTCAGGATATGGGGGACTAAACAGAAAATGAGCAATTTGATTGGGGTCAGTTGGGTAGGACATGTTTATTTTATCTTATTAGTGTTAAACACGACCATGAGAAAGTGTTGCTCTAACAGCCTCCTCACAAGGACGCTGTCCACCTCTTCTCCCAGATAAGTTTCTGCTTTTGCTCTGTTCTGCTCTGACTGACCGCAGCTTCAGGAAAAGAAAGCTGTGTGAATGCTGTCTGCTAGCTTTGTGCCAACACACAGGAGGTATGTGGGGTTTTTTTGGGTGTAGCGCTACGTGCTGTGGTTCAGGGCCACGTTTAGAAATCGTTTGTTATGTTTTCCGCTCCCCAAAACAACGTCTCACGGGTCGAGCATCTTGATGGGTTCTTGGTGGAAACCACAAATTGGTCCCAGTCACAAAGCTTGGCTGTGATTGGCTGGGGAACGCTCCCCTTCTCTTTCAGAACCAGAACCTGTGCTCAGTGATCACCCAGCCAGGGAGCCTCCAGACTCCCTGATTACCCACAGCTGGCCCCTCTCAGAGCGCTTTGGTCCGTTGCTTCAGATCTTGGTCCTCCTGGTCTGGTTCGATTTACTAAGCATTTGTCTCGGTTTCTCCAGGTGTTCAGAGCTGCTCCACCTGGCTGTGCTTCACCCCAGGAGACTCTCTGTCTACGCCGTGTCAGGTGGGTGTTCCCCCTGCCTAAAGTCCCGCCTCCTCTCTACCTAAAGCCACGCCCCTTCCCCTTCTACTGCACTGCCCTCTCTCCCGCCTTCTCCCTGCCTAACACTGGCCAGCTCAATACTGAGCTCCTTTATTAACTATAAAACAAGGAGACGACCCTTAACAACACCCTTTTAACATTCGTAGAGGAACACATGCATTTTACATTTGCATATTGTGATTTCAGCTTCTGGCAGATTCTCTTAGATGCAAGAGTAACTTGAGTATGTTTATCAGCATGTGAATCTCTGGGAGTTGAACCCATGATGTTGGTGCTGTTAGTGCTACCATGAAAACCACTGAAGTTTACCAGTGACCCTGCATCTCTCTCTCTCTCTCTCTCTCTCTCTCTCTCTCTCTCTCTCGTTTTGGCTGTGGTCGTCAGGCATGGCTGGGAATGTGGAACACGGTGACCAGTACCAGCTGCGGCTGGTCTACGAGCACAGCCTGCAGAGGTCAGCCTGCAACATGACCTACGGCCCCTTTGGTGGGGTCACGGGTGAGCATGCAGATCAGAACACCCCCCCACACACACACTCAACACCTGATCTCCACAAGCAAGTTTCTCTGATGGTGCTGGAAACGCGTCTCTGTCTGTGCACTATACGCAGACTTTTGATCCTCTGGATTGAAAAGTTTAAAGGAACACACTCGCTTGTACAGGGAAAGCAGAATTCATGCAGGCAATACCATTGTTGACCACAAGGTGACAGCAGAGTCTTTTTTTAGGCGATTTGACGTCTTTTTCCAAAGAGTTATGCGTGTGTGTGAATCCATGCACTTAAGGTGGTACAATTCTGTGTCAGCTTTAGAAAAACATACTAGTAATTGTTCAAGAGGTAGGCATAGGCTTGAGGCTGTGTGTGTGTGTGTGTGTGTGTGTAAGAGGGAGAGAGAGCAGGGTAAGGGGAGTATTAATGAGTAATAACACTATGCTTTTTCACTGTCCTAAGCCCCCAGTTCAGAGTGTGGAAAAATTCAGGAAGCAAATCCTGGCCCTAATTAATCACGTACATGACGATGTTAATGGAGTCCCTTGAGCTACAGAAGGTCCGGCAGCTCAGAGCGCCCCGGTGGTTCTGAAAGGACTGCACTGTATTTGGCTGTTCAGTCTGCAGTGTGGCCCAGTTCTGACCCAAACTCTGTCTGGGCCCAGCCCTGTTATTATACTGCTATTATACTACTTTAAACGTAGCCCTGATATTATACTGCTATTATACTACATTAAATGTCATTATTTGCTTCTGGACATTCCAAAAATCATTAACACTTGCTCTCATCTTCTCTCTCTCTCTCTCTCTCTCACACACACACACACACACACGTATACCCATTCTCATTAGTAGTGTTCTCACTGACCCCTCCTGGGTGAGTGTGTGATTTTTGCCAGCACAGGGGGGTTTATTATGCTCTTGCCCATAGCAATTAGCCACTTTTACGATGCACTGTGGTCCGCACTCACACACACACACACACACACAAATATACACGCACATACACTCCAGAACCAACGTGAGGCAGCTGCCTCCATCTAATGTGCCTGACCTCGGTGATTGTGGTTGCTAAGCATTTTCTCGTTGCCATGTTGCTGACGGAGCTCTCCACCCCCCACCCCACCTCCAGGTCACCACTTCCTCTGCGTCCAGTCCATGGACGGCATGCTGATGTTCTTTGAGCAGGAGAGCTACGCCTTCGGACGCTTCCTGCCCGCCTTCCTGCTGCCAGGGCCGCTGTGCTACTGCGCCCGCACAGACGCCTTCATCACCGTCTCCTCCACCCGTCAGGTGGAGTGCTACAGGTAAGGCTCCTCCCACACCCTGTGAGCCCAGCCAGTCGTATGGCCAGTCCCATTATGCACTTCAGTAAGACACTTAACCCTGAGCTGCCCCAGGGGGCGCTTCACTGCCCACCACTGGAGAGATATCCGTTCAGGCCAAAGTGTCGTTTCAGGGACTTTTACTGCTCCTGTGTTCAGTGGTCTTCTGTCTGGAACCTCTTTCTGAATGTCAGAGAGAAAGAACGAGTGTGTGTGCCAAACCTTTATGACTGAACTTCCATATGTGAGATTAAAATAAGCCTGTACTGTAGCAGAGAGAGACAGAGTGAGAGAGAGAGAGTAAGGGAGAGATGTACAGAGAGTGAGAGAGAGACAGACAGACAGAGAGTGAGAGAGAGAGGGAGTAAGAGAGAGACAGGCAGAGAGTGAGAGAGAGAGGGAGTAAGAGAGAGACAGACAGAGAGTGAGAGAGAGACAGAGAGAGAGACACAAGACGATGTTCTCGTGCTCCTCTCTCATACCACGACCACATCCGCCATCTCCAACGCGTTTTAAATAGAACCGTGACAGAGAGAGGGCCGTGGGGAACTCTGGGTAAAAATAGGGCGTTGGATGTCACAGCTGTTCGCCCAGCCGAGGTTGTGTAGCGTTAAGTGGACGTTTTTCCGTGTCCCGGGTGTCCACTCTGCGTTTCTCTCCGCCCCTCCCGCGCGGACGACCGCCGTGGATCTCGGCCAGACGTGCGTCTCCGGCCTTTCCGGCTGTTATCAGGCCGACCGAGCAGACATGGAGGAAACGGTGATGTCACCCTCCGGCCGAGTCCAGCGCACGTGTCCAACGTCTAATGCAAATAATGAAGGGGATGCCAGGGGTCTGGGGTGAGCGGGAGGGGCGGAGTCATGCCCTGACTCCTGGGAGGGGCTGTCCAATGAGACATCTGCGATCGGTAGAGGGCTAACTGCTGGGCGTGGGCGTGGCCGTGGGCGTGGGCGATGGAGGGGCTTTGGAGGGAGGAGCTTTGGTCAGACAGGGATCATCTTTCATATAAACTACTTCTGCTGTTTGTGTGAGTGTGTGTATGTGTGAGTGTGTGTATGTGTGAGTGTGTGTATGTGTGAGTGTGCATGTGTGAGCGTGCGTGTGAGCGTGTGTGTGTGTGTATATGATCAGTGCAGTGTGAGATGTGGGAGGGCGTTAATGGCTGTTGTACCTTGTCATCAACACCTATAAATTGAACATTGTGGGGTTTTTGTGTTAAACTGTGCTTTGGATTGGCTTGTGTCCCGGTAACACAAATGTACATCAGCTCTCTGACTGATCTCAGACCTGTTCCTTCCATTTAAAACCCTTAGAGTTGAGTTATTGTAGCAAATGAACAGGAGCACTAGGGATCCAGCTGGGAGAGGAGGAGCGTCCAGGGGGTCTTCATTCTCCTCGGAGTTTGGCTGCCTCTCATCTGTCCTGCACGCACACGCGTGTGGAATACACACATGCATGCGAGGGTTTTCACAAACACAGACAGCCAGATGCTCGCTGGCTCGCAGGGGTGGAACCCTGGGGGGCACCCGGATGTGCCACTCACTCCCAGAACACGTGGTGGACTAACGAGAGAGAAGCATCTTCCTCCCCTCTTGGAGAGCCACACCTTCTCCTCCTCCACGGACCGGCAGCAATCGGGGCCACACGGCTTCTGACATAAAATTGTTTGTTTGTTACAAACAGTTTACCAGATGTATAATAGTGAATAAGAAATAAGAAATAAAATTGGTATTTCTAACCGAGAAAAGATATCTGTGTGTGTGTGTGTGTGTGTGTGTGTGTGTGTGTGTGTGAAATAATCATCCGCCATTAGAACTGTTGGATTTGGCCTGAACAGAGTGTGTACAGGCAGAGGGGAGTGTCTGTGGTTTGGTTGTCATGGTAATGCCAGCCTGATTTTCTCTCCTCCTCAATTTGCAGGTACGAGACACTGGCGGTTGCCACGGACGCAGACACCCGTCAGGACTCAGAGCAGCGGGGCAAGAGCTCAGGAAAAAGACTCACGGTCAGAGCTGTGTGTGTGTGTGTGTGTGTGTGTGTGTGTGTGTGTGTGTGTGTGTGATCAGTCTAGAATGTTCATCAGCTCTTTGCGTGTATGAACCTGTGTCCTTGTGTATGTGGCAGGCTGACTGGACCCTGGTCCTGGGTGAACAGGTGCTGGACATCTGTGTCCCCTCCACGCCTGCCTCCACCTCACCCTCCACCTCACCCTCCACCTCACCCTCTGCCACTGCCTCCACCTCCGTCTTCATTCTGGGCGAGCGCAACCTGTTTTGTCTCCGAGATAACGGCCAGATCCGCTTCATGAAGAAGCTCGAATACAGTCCGAGCTGCTTCCTCCCCTATGCCTCAGGTAATGGTACGGTCTGACCATGGCCAGCCAACCCCACCACCCCCTCCCCCCACGCCCAAATGGCGCGGTTGATCCGGATCCTTCTTGCTTCCCGAGCTGAACTGAAACCGTACGTTTGGCAGCTACCAAGACGAAATGTCCTGACAGGCTGTGTGTGTGTATGTTTGAACCCTGCACACCGTGTGTGTTTGAACCTCCGACGTCCCAGGAACTCGTACTCGATTGCTTCTGACGGTGTGGTCAACATAGTCCGCGCCTGGAGCTCCAGACCCGCGATCCTCCAGGACGCCTCTGTTTACACTTCGTCTCGGATTTATCTGATAAGATGTGTCGTTCCTGCTAGCGTGACGGCAGGCGTCCTGAACGGGCTTCACCACAGGGTCTCTGTGTCTGAGCCTCTCGGGACGTTGGAGTGGAAATATCTGAGTAAACACTCGGATTCCAGCCATCTCTGCTCTCTTGGGGTAGTACAGCGTCTGACGCGAGGGGTTAGACCTTAGCATAGCTCATTTTAACTCAGTGGGTCAAAGACACTGTTTAGCTTTAGAAATGCTAAGATTGGGGTGTAGAGCCCGGTGATATAGACACACACACACACACACACATACACACACACACACACACTGGTGGTCAGAAGAACAGGGTCTTGTCATTTGGAGTCGTCTGCTGGATTTTTGCTTTGAGGGAGAAAGAGAGACGGACAAAGAGACAGACAGACAGACTGACTGACTGAGAGACAGATTGAGACAGACAGATGCAAGGAGAGATCAGGTCTCTGATAAAACAGTACAGATCACAGATCCACGGTAAAACCAGTGTAGCCTGGGTCTGTGTGTGTGTGTGTGTGTGTGTGTGTGTGTGTGTGTGTGTGGGCGGCAGCGGCGGCAGATGTAGAGGTCCGAGCTGACATAGCCGTCCTCCATAATTCCATAATTCCTTTTTGGAAAGTGCGAGACTGGAAAAGCCCTGGGCGTTTTTGAAGTGGGATTTGAGAGAGAGCTGGAGCCTGTGTTTAACCTGACCTCCCTGACGCTGCGCTCTGCATGAGACCACACACACACACACACACACACACACACGCACACATGCACACGCACACACACATGCACACACATGCATACATGCACACATGCACACACACACACACATACACACATACATTCACATACACACACACACAAACGCGCATACAGACACTTGCACAGTTCAGACTCTTTCTCACTAGCCTTAATCCTAACTTCCAACAGCTGGTAGGTTAAAAGAGAAAGTATGTATCCTAGTAGGTTAAAAGAGAAAGTATGTATCCTAGTAGGTTAAAAGAGAAAGTATGTATCCTAGCTGTTAGAAGGCAAGTCAAACCCTCCCCCCTCCCCCCGTTTCCATGGCGCTCACTTTCTTCCTTTTCCCCACAGTTGCCGAGGGCACGACCAACCTCCTGCTTGGTAACCATAACAACATGCTGTTGGTGTACCAAGACACAACCCTCAAGTGGCTGGCTCAGCTTCCCTGTACGCCCGTGGCTGTGCGCGTTGCCAACCTCCCGTAAGTGCGCCCCTCCTCCCTCACCTCAGCTCCGCCCTCGCCCCGGCTCCGCCCCCACCCGGGCTTCTCCCGTCACCACATCCCCACCTATGCCCTCCGTCGAGCTCCGGCGTTCTCCTGTCCAGTCGATGAGGTCATGGTGTAGCGTGTAATATCCTGTCGGCCTGTTCCGTCCGGGTTAAAAAAAGGTAAAGCGAGGAGGCCGGTTGGGTGGCTGGAGGGCGCTGTTCTGTCTTGAGGTTGGGCTCTACGCTGGGAGGTCCAGGTTGGGCTGTGGTTCCAGCCTGCCCTCCCAGACCCACCACGAACTTCCTGCTGGGTGCTGTTATTTAAATCCGTCCGTCTTTGCTAATCGTCGCACGTCTTCCAGTTCACCAGCTTATCCAACCAGCCTCCAACAGATCTTAGCAGCTTCCCAGATGTAACAGCAGTAACGCAGCGCCTGGGTGTGTCTGTGTGCTTTTATTATGGTTTTCTGCACTGTGTCGTTTTAATGACAGGCCCTTTTTGCTCCTGCTGTGTGTGTGTGTCTGTGTATGTCTGTGTGTCTGTGTATGTCTGTGTGTCTGTGTGTCTGTGTGTCTGTGTGTGTGTGTGTGTGTGTGAGTGAGTGTGTGTGTGAGTGTGTGTGTGAGACGAGGAGCATAGTCTCCTAGCGATGAGATGAACATTTTATTGTGACTGTTTGCTCAGATTCTTTCTCATCTGATAAGGTAACAGATACTCCTGTAGCCAGGTCTGATTGAGGACTCTCCTATCTGTCTCCGTCTCTCTCTCTGTCTGCCGGGCGCCAGGCGGGGCGGGGGGGGGGCGGGCGCGCCACCCCCCCGCGGGCGG
>JAOYMR010000003.1:21150281-21167463 GCA_025802075.1 Tenebrosternarchus preto | reverse complement strand
ACACACACACACACACACACACACACACACACACACACACACACACACACACACACACACACACACACTCACACACATTCACACACATTAACAAATCTGTTTTTGCAAGGACTCCTGCTCTGGTAACATTAATAGCCAGTGGCCAGAGTAACAGACAAATTATTGAAGTGACTTTGGGCAGCATTTTGGAGGTACACACACACACACACACACACACACACACACACATATATTTTACTATTTTTTCTTCACCTATCACACTTCAGACAGTGTTCTGGTTGTAGCCTGTAGAAGGACAGTGTGTCCTGCTGCGACAGTGAGACAGAGGGAGTGAGACAGGGGCCAGAGCGACTGCTGGTAACCACGGAGGAAGGACAGACTAGGACAGCCTCAAACAAGCCCCTGTACCCTCATCTTTCACTCTGCCTCTGTCTGTCTGTCTGTGTCT
This sequence comes from Tenebrosternarchus preto, assembly GCA_025802075.1. NCBI lineage: Eukaryota > Metazoa > Chordata > Actinopteri > Gymnotiformes > Apteronotidae > Tenebrosternarchus > Tenebrosternarchus preto. Next base: position 21,167,015 of record JAOYMR010000003.1, on the reverse strand, counting down.
GTGTCTCGCAGTGTGCTGGTCCTGCTGTGTGGGGCACTGCCACACTTTGAACAGGACATTCCTGCCTTCTCACTGCCACATGATCCGCTCAGGAATCTCTACGCACACACACACGCACGCACGCATGTGTGGTGGGGGGGGGGGGGGGGTTGTAGTCTGCCTGTCTAGTCCAGTGTCAGCGTCACTCATGTATACAAGGGGATTTGATCAAACAGGATGACAGATTGAATAATGAGTGTGTGTCTGTGTGTCTGTGTGTGTGCGTTGCAGAGTTGTTGTGTGTCCTCTGTCCAGGGAGTCCTGGCCCAGACGTTTTTATCTTATCCAGCCACAGCATCTGACCAGCATAGTCTCTGTTCAGTCATGCACACTTCTTAGTGCACTTAGCAGACCGTCGTTAGGGAGATGGTGTTGAGCTCTTTCTACTGAAAGAGGGAAAGTTCAAGCCTTCCAGCGTTTACTGCTCTGTACCAGGGCAGACTAGCAGCTCGGGGACTGGAAGATCACCACAGTTATCCCTGATGTTGGCATCACAGTGTGTGGGTACCTATGCTGGATACCACTCCCTCCACCCTCCCAGAGCAGGGCCATAAAAGAGGAGCACAGAGCAGGGGATTCTGGGAGGCTTCCGTCAGTCCTTTGGCTGCCGTGTGGCGCAGACCTTCTCCTTCCCCTAAACATAAAGTGTCTTTTGTTTTCATCCTAAAATGAAATATTTCCTGCTCTCTCTCTCTCTCTCTCTCTCTCTCTCTCTCTCTCCCCTTTAAGAGGGCCTTGTGCTTTTATAACGTTTCTTTGGCTGAGGTTAACCAGCCAATTGCCGACGAGCTTTCATGACAAAAAGCAGAAATCTTCCATCTGGCCTGAAAATGAAAGGCTTTCACTTCTTGCGTCTCCCTCTCTGGGCACGCGGGCGTTTTGCTCTGGTGATGAGAGCTGCTGTTTTATGAAGTGCTCATGGTCATTACTAACGTTGGGACGTTTCCTTTGTGCAGCCTAACAAGGGACTATGGGAAGTGGCTGGAGAAAAGCCATCTCCAAACACAATGAGAGCGTGAGGTCTCAGAGCAGGGACTCGCTCTCATCTGATTGGTCGAAACTGTGTAACCGCCACACAGATTCCGTTGCTAGGCGCTTGGGCACTCTGTCTATCTGCCGTTAATGTTCATGACTTTATTTGCACTCGCAAAAAGCCTTTTGTTTTGTGTTTTTAACAGCACTTCAGTGCTCCAGGTGTAGAATCAGTACAAGGATGTTTAAAGAAAAAAAGTAAACAGGTCTTAAAACTAGAGACGTCCAACCACTCCTACAAACCCCTTCCTGTAGATTTGGAAGCAGGGACTGGTTTTCATTGGGTTGAGTTTCGAGAAGTGTATTCTCCCGCCCACTCCACCACCCACAGGACGTCCCCAGTTTGAGAAAAGGCTTATTTTTCAAGGGGACCTTTGTGTATGTGGGGGGGGGGGCAGGCAAACAGAGAAAGCAGGGGGTAGAAGGCTAGGACAGCTGGGGAGAGGCGTGAAGAGATGAGTCTTATTGCCCAGGCTTCCAGAGGGAGGCACTGTAGTCCTGCCCTGCCCACAGTGGCATGGGGGAGGCACATCTTTACCCCAAAGATGGCCGAGCCGAGGGCTGCGTGAGACGCACACACACACCCGCACGTGAGACGCACACCCGCGTGAGACGCAAAGCTGCCTGAAAGCCTGGAGCAAGGCGGTCACTTACTCTTCTTACAAGCAGAAAAGGGCCTCCGCCAACAGAATCCTGTTAAGAAAGGATTAAAATAGCTGTTGGATGTTTTGTTTCTGCACACAGCACCTGTTTGAGGTTTTGGAAGCTGGAATAGTTGTGGGAATTTGAGAACAAGTGGGAGAGGGGGGGAAAAGTCCCGTTTTTGGAAACACTGGCATGAATATTTTTGGCCTTGTGTGCTGGTGGTTGGGTTTCTGTGAGGCTGACGGCTCGGTGCTGGGGGCTGGCGAGGGGTGGCGGTGCCCGCGCGGCCAGAACCCGCCTGGATTCCTGCACGGCTTTTCCAGCAGGCAGAGCCTCCCTCACCGCAACAAAGCAAGATTGTGCCTCAGCATAGAGTCTGCAGCCAGTTTATTACTGCAAAACCAAGCCGTGCGTGTGTGTGTGTGTGCATACATACATGCTTATGTATGCGTGTGCGTGCATGCGTGCTTGTGTGTGTGTGTGTTTGTGTGCGCTCTCATGCATTTTATGCATGTATTCCACTGAAATGGTACTTGGTGGGGCTCATGCTGTGTGTGTGTGTGTGTGTGTGTGTGTGTGTGTGTGTGTGTGTGTGTGTGTGTGTGTGTGTGTTTAAGAGGCCTACTACCATTAGAATGGTCCTCTTAGATGTGGTTCAGCTCTATGTGGGTAGAATGTAGACTTTGCAAGCAGTATGAGACAGTAGACAGCTCCAGAGTGGTGTGTACGTGTGTGTGTGTGTGTGTGTACGTGTGTGTGTGTGTACGTGTGTGTGTACGTGTGTGTGAATGAGAGACATTCTGTACCAGGGCGTAGACAAGACGAGAGAAAATATCTCCACTGACCACGGGAATGATCAACTGTGCACCACACCCTACAGAGTCCCTCTGCTCACCACGGTTTAACTTTTCCTTCAGTGGATTCACTCTCACTCCCTCTCTCTCCTTCCCTCTGCCTCTCTTCTCTCTTTCTCTCCTCTGTTTTTAATCTTCTTGTAATCAGTAATTGCTCTCCCTGCCTCCTGCCATCCCAGTGAAGCTCATCCTCCCGTTCCCTGCGTCTCCTTTGTCCTTTGTACCAGCACACGCGGCTTCCTCAGATGAACACACACGAACACACGCGGCTTCCTCAGATGAACACACACGAGCACACGCGGCTTCCTCAGATGAACACACACGAGCACACGCGGCTTCCTCAGATGAACACACACCAGCACACACGGCTTCCTCAGATGAACACACACCAGCACACGTGGCTTCCTCAGCTGAACACACACCAGCACACGTGGCTTCCTCAGATGAACACACACCAGCACACGTGGCTTCCTCAGATGAACAGGAACCAAACAGGCACAACCCCCAAGCTAACGTACCCGTCGAATCTCTCTCTCGTCTGTCTCACTCTTTGTCCCACTTCCTCTGTCCACACACACACACACATCCCCAATCTCATCTCCCCACCCCAGTGACCCAAAACCACATTCCGTCTGGCTTTGAGTTCACGTGACTTGTCAGCCAATAAGAGCGGGGCGGTTCCCATGCAGGTCTGTTGACATCACTGATGGTTGGCACTAGTTCTGGTCCTGTCACCATCACACACCAGAATGTTCCACCGATATCCACCGGCTTTGGTCAAACTTGTGGAGCGGTCAGAACAGATGCCATGTGTCAGGAAAAGTGAATCTGTAGCAGTTATTCGCAAGACAATGTGTAAAAGAGTCTGAAGGTGTGAGCTTCATCACGCTGGGTCACTGGGCTTCACATGGACAAAGAACGGCTGTGCATCAGCGTCTGTACTGCACTTCCAGACCACTGGGGCGGCGCTCCAGAGCAAGGGGGCAATTTGAATCGTGATCCCCCGTGTTCTGCCCCAGACCCCCCGTGTTCTGCCCCAGATGCCCCGTGTTCTGCCCCAGACCCCCCGTGTTCTGCCCCAGACGCCCCGTGTTCTGCCCCAGACACCCGTGTTCTGCCCCAGACCTCCCGTGTCCTGCTGTTGAGGTCGTGTAACTGCACTTGTCTGTATTCTCCCCGTGATCCTGATTCTGAGCTGGTTTTACTGGCTGCTTTCGAGTGAAAACCACATGATTTACTGGGATTACTGGGCTTCTGTTTCCTCGTTTGCGTTTGGCCTCCCCCTCTCACAGACACTCTCATCTCTTCAGTTGGAGCTCGTTCATTAGCATAGCTCCTCCCCCGAGCAGCGCGGCTGTTTCAGGAATCCTCTGCTCCTCCCAAGATTTCTTCCCTAATCCTCCCAGGGGAGGTTTTCCCTGCCACTGTCAGCACTGGTTTGATCACTAGGGATCTGGGAGATGCTGTGGGTTAATGTGTGTTGACACAAACCTGTATAAATATATTTGACTTGATACAGACACAAAAGGACACACACAGTTGTACACACACACACACACACACACACACACAGTTGTACACACACAGTTGTGTACACACACACACACACACAGGAGCGAGAGGTGTCTGGTAGAATACAGTGATTATTGCATAGTGAGAGCAGTGCTTGAAGCCTCTCATATTCAGAGAGTGCAGGGCCATGCAGGCTCTGTGTGTGTGTGTGTGTGTGTGTGTGTGTGTGTGTGTGTGTGTGTGTGTGTGTGTGTGCGTGAGTGTGTATGTGCACGCGCCCCAGTGTTTAGACTACAGGCTTCAGAGCCATGGGGGGGGGGGTGACCGACCCCTCAAACATTCGCAGCTGAGCACAAAATCACCTCTTTGAGACAGTGGTGTGTGTGTGTGTGTGTGTGTGTGTGTGTGTTGTCCCATGCTGCTGCTATCTGCCTGTTTACTGCTGGGTTTCTTTCACCATGTACTCATGGTGGTGCCTGACGAGATATCGCTGCATTGTGGAAAACACACAAACACACACACAACTCTTCCTCCCCCGCCCGATGCCCCTTTGAAGTCCAAGTCGGGTCCAAACATGCGAGGTGCCACCCAGATGCCATCTGCAGACCGCCAGAGCCATGGGGCACCAGCAGGTCCGGTGGGAGCTGCCAGCCGAGATTATGACTGGTTCACCTGAGGCCACACCCACTCCCTCATCACAGCCAATCACGGTGCAACAAAAGAGGCCACACCCCTGAGTGCAGACAGCGCTGCTAGCATTATCCCACGCTGCTTTACCTGAGCACACTTGCTCTCTCACTCACACACACACACACTGCTCTTTCTCTCTCCACATGATGACATAAACACAAACATGTTATCAATGTCATTCACTTTTCCCTCCTTTTTTTTTTAGATCAAATTGTGTAAAAGTTTAATAAATAAAACTGGAATGTTAGATAGATTGTGTACCTGCTCATTGTAATACTGTGTGTGTGCCTGTATGTGTGTGAAAGAGACAGAGCTGGACTGTGTGTGTGTGTGTGTGTGTGTGTGTGTGTGTGTGTGTGTGTGTGTGCTTTCTTCCTTTCACAGCTCACATATGTTCCATGCTTAAGTCGGCTTTTGCAAAGCTGTGTGTGTGTGTGTGTGTGGTGTTGCTGATTGATGTCGATTCTGCTCACTCGTGTCAGGAATGGAAACTCGGTTCCTCTCCAGACTCCAGGCTCCTCTCTCTGCCGGCGGCTCCATTGTTGTCTCTCCCCTGAGGTCCTGTTCAGAGCCCCCCCCCCTCTTGTTTTTGTTTATCATTTCCTTGTCGTCTCTCTGGCTCATGGTGCTTCGGTGGCCATAGGGGATCTCCTGCACACTCTCTCTCTCGCTCTCTCCCTCTCTCTCTCTCTCTCTCCACCTCTCCACACATGCTGTTTGTATTCAGGGTACAGACTTCCCCTGGACCACTGCTCCCAGTATGGCTCCCAGTATCAGAATCCGACACACACTTGTGTGATGTCAGGCTCCCTTAGCCCTTACCCCCATGGGCAGCGGCCGTAACCCCCAGGGATCAGCCTCAAACTTCAGTCCTCAGTCCTCCCTCCTGCACGTAGTGGGGACCCCTGTCCTCTCTGTCTGTAGCCCAAGGAAAGTGACAACTGTGCTCTACACAGTGTGTGTGTGTGTGTGTGTGTGTGTGTGTGAACATGCATGTTAATAAGCCCCTGCATCAAAGACTTTGTGTGTACAGTATGGGTGCAGCACTACTGTGTGTGTGTGTGTGTGTGTGTGTGTGTGTGTGTACATATTTGCACACTACTTTTGTATGTCTGTCTACAGGAGTTAAACTCTCAATGTTATCTTTAACTTGTAATTGTAGTTGCTCAACTTTCCCTGATAACACGTCCCAGGTGGAAATCAGTCACCTTACTGATCTCCTCTACACTGGTGTTACTGATCTCCTCTACACTGGTGTTACTGATCTCCTCTACACTGGTGTTACTAAACCTCACAGTTTAATTCACACTCTGTTTGCTTCTGTTTTACCAACACAGAATCGTCGAAAAACAAGAAGGCAAAGGAGTCGAAAGAGAGCGAGGAGGAGGAGGAAGAGGAGGAAGAGGAGGAGGAGAGGTTGAGAAGGCAGAGGGAGTTTGGAATGGAGGCTGGGAAAGAAAAGACCAAAGTGTCCAAAAAACCCTCAGTCAAGAGGAGGGAGCCTGAGGCAGGGGAGGGCTGACACACACACACACACTTATACACACACACACACACCGCATGCAGACACACACGCATGCTCACACACGCAGACACACACAACCATAGCTTTTGATGGCTTTTCACATTCCTTGTTCAGTTATGTAGGCAGTGTGTGTGTGTGTGTGTGTGTGTGTGTGTGTCTGTCTGTCTGCGCGTGTGTCTGTGTGTCTACGTGTGTTTGTCTCTGTGTCTGTGTGTGTGTGTGTGTGTGTGTGTGTGTGTGTGTCTGTGTCTGTGCGTGTGTGTGTGTATGTCTGCCTCTGTGCGTGTGTGTCTGTGTGTGTGTGTGTGTACAGGAAGGAGCTGAGTTTGTTCTCCAGTGTGTAGTTAAGTGTGCAGGGTTGTTTAGTTGTGGTCTGACAGAAGGTCCACATCTCACCCAGAGTGTGCATCTCTAGATCACATCTCACCCAGAGTGTGCATCTCTAGATCACATCTCACCCAGAGTGTGCATCTCTAGGTCACATCTCACCCAGAGTATCTCCAGGGAACCTTTTTCTGCTGGACTGGGGTGGGTTATTTTGGGCATGGTGGCTGGGCTGTGCCAAAGCCGAAGCCCACAGTGCTGATCCAGCCACCCACGTGGGTCTGCGGGACGTCTGCCCCAGCCTCTCTCTCTCTCACACACACCACAACCCCATGGCGGTTTCTCCCCATGTCCAGGAATAACCCCCACCCAGGAATAACCCCCACCCAGACACCAGCCGCTTCTGCAGAGGCCTCACTCTCTGCGTCTCTGTCTCTCCTTTGGTGTGGCAGCCTGTCTCTCCCTCCCTGTCTCTCTCTGTATGTCTTTGTACTGCCTCTCTCACTTTCTCTCTATCCTTCCTGTTATCTCTACTCTGTATTATTTTCTGTTCTTTCTGTCTTTCCACTGCCTGGTTCACTGTGTACCACCACCAAACACGTATATGCATAGTATGTCTCTCTCTCTCTCTCTCTCACACACACACACACACACACGTGCTCGGGCTCAATCCCCCAGAGTCCCCCTGTTCCTGTGATCTTCAACATCAACTATGTGGAGCTCAACCTGAGTTTCTGTCCCGTGTGTTTAGACTGGAGATATCAGAGGTGGAGATATCAGAGATGGAGATATCAGAGGTGGATATCAGAGATGGAGATATCAGAGGTGGAGATATCAGAGGTGGATATTAGAGATGGAGAATCAGAGGTGTGGAATTAAGTGGAAGCCCTGCAGGAAGAGGTGGACAGTCTGTTCTACCTGCAGAACATGAGGAAAGGAATCCATCACACAGGCTTTTAATTATGTTGAGATTTTTCCCCAATATTTTAATCCAGCAGTTTATCATCACATTGCTGGTTACATAAATAGAATGAACAAATTGCAAATTAATGTGTTTAAAAAGAAAAAAAAGGTTTTTGTCTGCTTTGTAAAAGCACAGCGCTGAGGGTAGTGCCAGAGCTGATTTAGAGACCAGGAATGAAAGGTTGCACCTTTTTAAAATAATTTTTTGTATTATTTTTATATTGGCTTTTCGGCCTGAACGGACTATTATGCGGTTGTGTGATAATAAATTGTCGTATCTATTCATACCAAAATATTCCAAAGTGATGAAACCAGCGGAACTCGGATAACGCTTAGTGAGTTTCCTTTAGAAACAGCGAAATATGCTGTACGCTATTATAACACGTTCATAGCCACCTCAGCAAGTCTATGGGTTTATTTTTTACTAGATGCTAAGAGGTCCACTGTAATAGTTTAGCTCATTTTTTAAATTTTATATTGCTGATGCGTAGACTTAATAAAGGAATTTAATCAACCCCCTCCGAGTCCCCTGTAACTTTATTACGTAACAGTGGTTTATCAGGTTTTGTAGCCTTTTACGTACCAACACGTGCGGCCGTGATGTGAACGAGCGTGCCTGACGCACCTCGCTCACGTCACCGAGCGCGCTGTGGCCTGCTGTCGCCCTCGTTCCCGCCGCGGATCACAAGTCGCGCTCATTTTAACCGTGAACACGCGACCACTCATTATCTTCTCCCGTTAAGTCCCGCTCCACCCCAGACCTGACAGATGATCCCTTGGACCAGGGGTCTGCCGTCGGTCTTAACGTTGTCCAGATGACCTAACCGAGATCATCCGTACTGCGGATGTGTGTGTTAATACTTTTTGTAATAGCCCAGGCAGGACCACTAGGCCTATACAGACGACCAAGGCCGCTTGTTTATTAGAAATATTAATCTACAAGTATTTGAGTACTAAAGCAAATCAATATAACTAAAGACTTTCTCCGACTCGTCATAGATACGTGGACATTTCCAACGGCAGTGCGCGCTACACAAATGTGCTCTTTGGTGCCATCTAGCGACTAATATTACTGCGGTAGGACTCGTGGCGCTGCCTAGGCTTGTGTAACACGCGACGGCTTCTCGAGACGTAGCTCCTGTGGTTTCTGATTTGCGTGAAATAATGCATGGCAATAAAAGCAAAAAAAACGCCGTTTCCTAAGAAGTGGCCACTGCGAAGAGGGGTTGGGTTATAACTGCGCCTTTGAAGTCAGGTTTAATTTGTCCTCAGAAACAACATGAATAGCTGGGCCTGTTGGATCTGAAGTCTGTTGCTGGTTTTATTTCATGTGCCACATGCAAAATTAAGGGTCTGTTCGCACGATAACATCAGTGATAATAGAAAATAACGATTTTGAGCAGCCAAATCCTCGGACTTACGTATACACCGGAGCTGTGTTCGTTATGTGTAACGCGCGATTCGGTAACCACTGTCGACTGGCACATTCGATTGTTTAATTACAAGTTTATACAGGACGAAAACTGGTTGCCGCGCGCAAAGACGTGAGTGGAAACGTCTAGACGATATCAGTTATCCTAATAAACAACAGTTGCGCGCGAGGATGAGACGACAAATAATGCTATATTTCTTTCCAGGCTTTGTGCCTGCTCGCTAAGAGGTCCGGGGATTTAGAATCCAGACACATGGATTGCTTGTTTTGCAGCCGGGTCTTGTTAGTGGTAAGACGAGAAGCGATAGCAAGTAGGTGGGTCCGTTGTTGAGGTATTTCGTGTGTATACTGTTCCCTTACCAAGCGACGAACGGCAGGAGGCTGTGGACGAGCATCAAGACTGCACAGGGTCTTACAGATTATTAAACCCCGGCTACGATTTAAATATTAAGGGGCCGATCTCTGAGTTCGGAGGAGGTCCCTACATCGCGGGAATGTTTAACTGGAGGCGCAGGGTTTCTATCGCTGTGGCGTCGCGTCGCGTCCTACTGCGAAAGCCAGGAGCGCCTGTGGCTAGCTGACTGCCGCTCGCGCAGCTCAGATTGAGTGTCGCTGGGTCAACGCGAGGCGCTTTCGCTCTCCGCTCCGCCTGAGTCGCGCAGCATCTTCAGTCGAATGGGACAGTCCACGAGAAAGCAACTTTGCCGACGATACAGCTGTCTACTGAAATTTCTTGCTCACGTCTTTGGATGTAATTTCGGACTCTCCCTTTCAGGCGAAATGCAACCGTGATTTGAATCATTTTGGATATGCGCGAAGTTATATTTCTCTGTCTCGACGTTCAGTTTTAACTTCCAGTGTCTTCCCGTTACCCCGGGTGTTTTGAGACGTACGGATAGGACTGTATGCGGAATGAGGGCCGTCGCCTGTCTATCCGCTTCGCTTTGTCATTCTAATGTTCAGGTGTTCAGTCTTTTGTGACATGCGTGGCGAAACCCGGCGGAGCTGTGTGAGAACTGAAGGATGACGTCGGAACGCAAAGGACATCAATCACTCAAGCTTCGTCCCTTCGATGGCTTGGCCCTGACTGGATTTTAATGCTTTTATAGTTTTGGAAGAATTTTTGTTTGTTTGTTTGTTTGTTTTCTTTCCACATTTTTATCCCTGGAGCGAATTTATGATGCTGGTATATTTCCCACAGGCTACGACTATGAACCTTTCTCCTAAAGTCACTCCCAGAGTCTTTTTCTGGTTTTTATTATTCCAGACACCACAGCTAATTGCACCCCTAATTACAGGTAAGACCAGAAATTATATCATAATTACTGCTGCTCTAATCAGATGACAGGCAGAATGACACTTTCGCCGTAGTTCCTCTAACTTGTTTTTTAATTTCACCTTTTTAAAAGTGAAATGGGTAAAGAGACGTTCAGGTCGTTCAGCTTTGACCTTATGAACAGCGACCGAGCCGTTATTGCCGTTACCACGCGAAACTAAATGACCACGTGAAACGCTAAAACCACGTCGGTTCGTACTCCAGGACTGGAGGCCTGTTTCGGTGATCCCAGCGCTCGCTGAAAGTGCCCGGTGCTCAATCCGTTTTACATTTCCGAAGGGCGAGAGAAAGTCGTGACATTGCGGGTATAATCTCACCGTTTCTGTTTTCCCAAGCGCGTCTCTACCTGGCATTCGAAATATGCAAAACATCTGTCGGTTGTCTCCTCTCTCGAGTCCCGGTCGTGATTTCTTTTTAACGGTGTTCTTTTTATCGCGCGTGGAGGGGAAAGTTGGCTTTGGTTAGAGCGCGAAAAATGCGTCGTGGCGCGGAGCGAGTGTGGAGCAGGTGTACGCGGACGTTAAACAATATTAACGCTGACTACGGCTTTAAAGGGACTCGTAAGCTCGGTTGGAGGGAAAAGTATTGTATTTCATGGTTGAAGTAAACGCGAAGGTTGTAACTTTTTAGTGTAGTGTGAAATCTGAGTTTATTTCCCTAAAGGGAAAACATTTTCTCTCTTTAAATCCAAAAACGGAAATAAACGTGGCAGTTTACTGTAAACTTACTCTGGGAGTCGAATATGGCCTAGCGCGAAAATAATTACACACTACAGAGCACTTAGCAAACGGTTATAAAAGTTTTAAAGATAATTGACAAGGGGAAAGTGAAAACAGATAAAACATTTTTATTGTAACCCCAAAAAACCGTCCAGCGAATTCGCGTCTTTCACATTAGACCAGCAGTTTTCGTTGTAAAGTGCCACTTCGGGAGCACGAACCGCCTGTCGTTGTGATCGTAGCGGCCGCCTCGTTTGATTTCACGCTTTTCCGCAGGTACGGAGGCGAGTTGCGAGAACGAGGGAGAGGTGTTACATATCCCCAACATCACGGACAACCCCTGCATCACCTGTGTCTGTCTGGTGAGATTTGTTACTTACTTTACTTATTTTCACAGAGCAGTTTCTTTCTGACGATGGCCTGTATAAGAACTACGCGCGTGGTAATCGCCACTGATCATTACGCACGCGTCTGATGTGGAAAATGTAGTAGACAAAAGACATTTATATTTTTGTAACGATCGAATTCTGTTGTAAGGGATTGATTCCTGTTTTTAGATTTTCGAATTCTGGTCACTTTAAAAAAAAATCTACCCCAACATATCCAAGACGATCATATTTCTCGGTTATGTTTTAGTAACTGTTTAAATCAGATCAAATTAAATCGAAGCATGTCTTAAAGGTGAGTGAAGACGGTAATTAAGGACAGGTTCGCATGAAATAAACTTTCTGAATTGCTGAATTGCAGGTTTAGATTTTTTTTTAAATGCAATTTCAACGGAGGCTTCCGAGGAACTTTTTTGTTAATATTTTTTTTACCAGTTTAGTTTAGGGCTTTTTTACGTATACCGTTCTCCGCGTGCGCTCATATTGCTGTCTCTCGAGGTTTGATCGGCTTCTTTGATATCGGTCTGCTCTCGCTCGGGCCTTATCGGCCCCCCTGCTACCGTATAATTCTATCCGTCATCGCGAGGTCGCTGTCAGCCTTTCATCTCTCCCTGCCCGGGATGTCACATATGCCTCTGGGGAGGCCGAGGTTGAAAGACAACGGTGTCGCCACGCTGCCGCGGTGCAGGACTCTGTTCACAGTCACCATTAAGTATCCACTAATGTCTCTTCAGTGAGCGGTACAGAGGATCCATTCTTCACGCGGCCCCCACCTCCACCCCAGCACACACAAACGAGCGCGCACGCGCTCTGCAGGTCGGTAAACGGAGAGGCTGTACTCGGATGCGCTATAACAGACGAGCATCGATCGATCGCATAAGTTTTCGTCCCCTCGTGTCGTTATTTCTTTTTTAGCTGTGTCACGCTCACACATTGAGTCTCTCGTGTTAAACTGGTACTACAAACTGTGTACAGTGTAATTTAGAACCAAATCTCTGTCACAGTTTGATTATATTCAGTGGGGCCTCAGATCAGCCCTCGTGTTCAGTGATGTTTGATATGTTGGTGAGGGCTGATCTGAGGGCACAGGTCCGCTGCGTGTGCGTCGTAGGTCATGACCTGCGTGTTTTTAGAGAAAGGTTAAGGGTCAGGTGGAAAGGGCAGGGCCATTAATGGGGCAGGAATGAAGAGCAGCTTCCAGAAGTTCCCACACTTTCCTGTCTTACCACGAGAAAAGAGCAGCACTCTCTCAGGTTTGCTTGGGCATGATCCGGAAAGATCCGTGTAAAACGGGCAGAGAAACACGGAGGGAAGGAAGGAAGTGCTGGTCTCTTCTTGTTTCTGGTAAAAATGCCTCCGTTTTCTCCACCTGTTGTTGTTGTTGTTGTTGTTGTTGTTGTAGTTCTAGGGTGAATGCTCACGTACATGAGTTTTGTGTGGTTTATCTCAAGCTCATGGACGTGACTCACTCTCCTCCAGACTCCTCCTCCAAGACGCCAAATGGCAGGTCAAACCGGACGTCTCATCCTGGGAGCTTTCAGTGGCTCCAAGTGTAATCTCTTGTGACCTTTGACCCCAGTTAGGGAGGTCATTTAGTTGTAATGGCTGAGTGGAGCAGGAGGAACAGCCATAGGTGGGCAGACATGGGGGGGGGTTACTGCCAAACACACAGAAACTAACCTCTCGACGCGGAACGTTCTGGAACTCGAAAGAAAGGGGTTGTAAAACTGAACAAAAGTAAAACTCACTATATACACAGCCGTGCTGGGAGAGTTTGTTGTTGGGTGAGTTTAGCAGGATTTTTGCAAGAGAAAACAGAAAACATTCCATCTGGGAATGCTGGAAAGGTGTGAAGACAGTCTGAGCAAGAACTAGTAGCCCTGTGTGTGTGTGTGTGTGTGTGTGTGTGTGTGTGAGAGAGAAAAGGGGGTCACATGGAAACGACAGCTCATGGCCTCCCAAGGCAAACAGTGTGTCTTTGACACAATTAAACTGTATTAGTCTGGTATTCTCGCCTGGTGGAGATGGATGGAGGTCGTGTCGTGGGGGGGTGGGTGGGGTCCGGGCCTCAGTGGGACTCTCGAGTTTTCCATCGTCTTCTGCTGTCTTCTCTCCGAGTCGGTGTGATGGGTTCATGAATTTTGTGTATTGACTTACGGTGGAGTCCAACTTTATGAAAGGAAATCGATGCGCTGGCTGCAGGAGTGGCAGTAAGGTGATATTTCTCTCTCACTCCGCTCTGCTCCGCCTCGGGCTGAAACGCCCCTGCGGCAGACGCCACTGGTCGCCGTGGGTCACCGCTTCGACCTTGGAGAGTTCCGTCACTCAGATCGACTGACAGGTGAAAAGTGGTCTGGGTCAGACTGTAGTCATTCACTCTCACATTATCCCTCCTGTCTCTCTCTCTCTCTCTCTCTCACTCTCTCTCTCTCTCTCTCTCTCTCTCTCTCTCTCACACACACTCTCTCTCTCTCTTTCTCTCTCACTCTTTCTCTCTCTCTCACACACTCTCTCTCTCTCTCTCACACACTCTCTCTTTCTCTCTCACTCTTTCTCTCTCTCTCACACTCTCTCTCTCTCTCACTCTCTCTCACACACTCTCTCTTTCTCTCTCACTCTTTCTCTCTCTCACACACTCTCTCTCTCTCACTCTTTCTCTCTCTCACACACACACTCTCTCTCTCTCTTTCTCTCTCTCCTTTGCAGGACAAGAAGGCAGACTGTAAGCAGGAGAAGTGCCCCCTAGTGGCAGAAGACTGCACTTTGGTGGTTAAACAAACTGGCGCATGCTGTGAAAGATGCAAAGGTGAATAGAGTAAATACCAGAGTTGGAAGTGCTGTGTTTAACTGATGTAGTGAGGGGAGGTTGTCAGTAAATATCACTGTTACAGACAGACAGACTGATACTACAAACATCAAAACACAACAGAATTGTACTTTTCACTTGTGTGAAGCATCACTGATGTTTCTAAACACAATAATCAGTGTAATAATTGCATAATAATCAATATAACAATTGCATAATAATCAATATAATAATGATTATATAGTAATGTGAAGGGAGCAGCTGTGGTTCAGATGCATAGTAATCTGTGTGTGTGTGTGTGTGTGCATGCCTGTGTGCATGTATACAGGTGTGTTTGTGTGTGTGTGTGTTCATGCATGTGCGTGTGTGTGAGTGTGAGAGTGTGCTAAAATGTTCCCAGTCTCCAAGCACAGACACCATAGCTGTTCTGGGCCGGGGCAGAATGGCAGTCTGGGGTAACTGAGTTTATGGGGCACAGATATAAAACACTCATTTTTAACAAGAATGGCGCTGCTCTGTGTAATAAACACTCATCCATGCTTCAGGACAGAGAACTGGGGAGAGAGAGAGATGGAGAGAGAGTGACAGAGAGGGAGAGGGGGGAGGTGGAGACAGTGGAGGGTGGAGGGGTTGGGCGGAAGGGAGGAAGACAAAAAGGAAGAGAGAGGGAAGGGGGGTGGGAGACAAAACCTTAGTTTTGCTGGGGTCACCCCAGTCTAGACTCGTAGCCTCACAGCAGGCCTTCAGCTCTTTGTTTGTGATCGGTTTCTCTCTGTTTCTTTCTGTCTGTTTTATTTTACGAGTTCAGGCTTTATTAACGATGCCTGAGATTTTTCCTTCTTTCGTTCTTCTTTTTTTTAAAGTCGATGCACTTTATGTTGGTTTTGAATGGAAGATCCTGAGCCGTCATCTGTTGTTCCTGCTTTTGCTCCCGAGATCTCGGCCTCCCGCTGGTTCCTTTCATTCATGGCCATATTGAATTTGTTTTACTGTGGAGGTTGTCGGACGGGGAGGGTGGAGGGTGGAGGGTGGAGGGCTCCCGGAGGGACGGAGTGCATTGCCTCCTGTCCTGCGCTTCACCCCTTCCAGAGGGCTTACGGTAAAACCACAGACATTTCCACACGGAGCAGAGTTTCCATCCCTGCACCAGTGATCTAACATGATGCCTATTCAAAACATCCAGTATGAATTCAAAACATCCAGCATGAATTCACTGAGGTCAAAGGTATGCTTTTCAGGTTCTGAATTAATCTGCTTCTCTCTCTCTCTCTCTCTCTCTCTCTCTCTCTCTCTCTCTCTCTCTCTCTCTCTCTCTCTCTCTCTCTCTCTCTGTCTGTCTGTCTGTCTGTCTGTCTCTCTGAAGGTTGTCAGTTAGAAGGAAACACTTATAACAGCTCATCTTCCTGGACCACACCCACCAAGCCCTGTATCACACGGCAGTGCCAAGTGAGTGCTTTTAGAACCTTTGCTCTGATACCAGACAAAAGAGAAACATATTGAATTAGTCCACATGTATATCAGTTTTGGATGGGCGGTGCTTATGTGTTGGATGGGCGGTGCTTAACCGTTCTTGAGACTCAAATAAGCGTGTTGGAAATAAGGGGGCATAAATATTCAGGACATTAAATATTCACTAAACATTCATTGGTGTATCACTGCAGAATTGTGGTCCTATAACAGCTCTCCTTGCTTTGATGTGTATTAACTCTGTGCATAATGATGTGGTGTACACACACACACACACACACACACACACACCCCTCTGCTACTCTTCCTGCATTAGAGTGCAGGAACGCGGCCCGAATCCTGAACAGATCCCAAAACCTCGGAAGTTTAAGTCAATAGGAAAATGCTTTAGCTGTGGTGGGAGTGTCAATAAGTTGTAGGCAGAGAAGACCGCAAATCCCAGACTAGTGTGAGAAAAGTCACACAGCGTCTACACCCCCCTCTCAACACAGCGTGTGTGTGTGTGCCGTTTAACCTGTGGTTCAGTGACTGTGCACAGCCTTAGGTTTTTACTGCAGTTATGTCCTGCTATGACTGTCATCACCGCTCTACTGCACACATACACACATATTCCATATAAAAGGATGATGATCTTTCTTTTAAAACGGAGTTATTTAAGATCTTTATGCTATATGAGGATTAAGAGGGATTAGTACAGGAGTGTCAAAAGTGGCTTTACCTCTACTGTCTGCTAGAAGCCCAGGATACTGTCCAGTTTTGCAGCCTGGAATACGCAGCTGGTCACTGGTTACAGTCCTGAAGGTTGTAAATGTTTGATATGGTTGTGTTTGGAATAGGAAGGCGTGGTCACCGAGTCAGAAATGCAGTGTGTGGTTTCCTGCAAGAATCCCAAGATCCATCCTAAGAAATGCTGCCCATCCTGTCCAGGTGTGTGTGTGTGTGTGTGTGTTGGTCTCTGATTATGTGTATGTTCAGGGTATCTTAATGACATGATGTTTAATGTA
>JAOYMR010000003.1:21135150-21145781 GCA_025802075.1 Tenebrosternarchus preto | reverse complement strand
TGTCTATCAGAATAAGATTCTGAACCGGACTGGCTGCTGCCCTGTCTGCACTGAGAGTAAGTGAATCTTCATCGTTCTTCTGCCTTCAGCTAAAAGATTCAAACTTCCACCCCACTGTTTTAAGATGAGGGCAACAGAGGTTCCCACAGCTTGAACCACAGTCTACAGCCCAAGTTCTCATCCTCTGCTGTTCTGAGATCAGTCGGGGTTAGATTACAGCCCTCAGATAGAGCCCTAAAGGAAGGAGTGAGCCATGGATCGCTCTCCCAGACAAATAGAGCAGAAAGCCTGCTAGGTGATACCATGAGATCATCCTGGAGAAACTGTGGATTTTGTTTGTTTAGACACGTTCTTGTTTGAACCCCCTCCCCCTCCCAGAGCCTGGCGTGTGCACAGTGTTCGGCGACCCCCACTACAACACGTTCGACGGTCGAACGTTCAACTTCCAGGGCACGTGTGAGTACATTCTGACCAAGGACTGCTTGACGGAGGACGGCTTCACCGTGCTGGTGAAAAACGACGCACGTCGCACGCGCTCCTTTTCCTGGACCAAGTGGGTGGAGCTTCGGATGGGGGGCGTGGCCATCAGCCTGCACCAGCACCTGAGCGTGCGGCACAACGGCACACGCGTCGCCCTGCCCTTCCACAGCCCGGGCGTGCACGTCCACCTCGATGACTACCTGCTCAAGGTCACCACCATCGCAGGTGAGGAGTCCGGCCAGCGGGGGGCGGCGTGGGCCTGGGCAGACGTGCTGGTGAAAACTCTGGGTGTCACTCAACATGAAATTATAAAGCAGGACTTTGGGCTCCATACAGGAGGGTTCAGAAGAGAGAAAATATGTGTTGCTAAGGGGCAACTAGTGTCAGTTTTCATCAGTTAAGAATAACACTGGCCTTAATTCCTACTTTCACACACACTGGAAGCATCCATTCACGTTCACGTGCGCTCACGTGCACGTCGATGACCCTGTGCCTCGTGTCCACAGGCCTGGAGATCACGTGGGACGGCGACAGCCTCGTGGAGGTGGTGGCAGCCCCACACCTGCGCGGCCGCCTGTGCGGCCTGTGCGGCAACTACAACGGCCATCGCCGTGACGACGCGTTGGCATCCGACGGCCAGCTGAAGTTCGACGTGGACGAGTTCGCAGAGTCCTGGCGCGTGGAGGGCAGGGAGGCGTGCGAGCGCCCGGCACGCCAGCCCGCGACCCACCTGTGCCCCGCCGCTGCCCGCGCCAAGATCCGTGCGCACCGCGCTTGCCAACGGCTCAAATCCTGGGAATTCCAGAAGTGCCACGCCGTGGTGGACTTCACCTCCTTCTACAGGCGAGCACCAACGTCTCATAACACACAGATCTCACTGACTCAGTTGCCCATAATCCCACTTGTACCCACAACCCCACTTTTCTCCCATAATCCCACTTTTCATTTCATTTTTCCTTTTCATTTTTTTTCCCAGTATTTCCGTTTTCCTCTACAATCTCATCTGCAATCCCGCTTTGCCCTCCAGAGCCCCCAGCAGTTCTTGGTTTATACGTGATGGGAATCGCTCTTCGGGGGCCCTGTCCCTGTCGTGAAGACAGATTCAGTTCCCATTTGTCTACGTCATCATTTGATTTGCCTGCTGTCAAGGTTTAAATATGCTGCTTTATGCACCACGTCTCTGAATCTCCTGCCCTATGTGTGCAGACCTCGTCAGAACATTTAAGGCTCTGTTTATAAACATATATGGTCCAATGCTGAAACTATTTTCATATTTTCCCTTCTTTACACTGGAGCTTTTTAAACACTCCCCACCTCGATCACTTCACGCTGGGCGGAGTCACTGATTGGCCACAACCGTTTACTCGTCAAGGAAATGGTTGGAAAACGCCTTATGAAAATCTTCCGGTTTCATGGAAAATGTACGCTGTGTGTCTATATGTAGAGTTATTTCTGCTCGTGGCCCTTGAGCTGGGCTGCTCTGGCTAACTGCCACAGCTCTGATCAAAAACAGCAGTCACTGAAAGTGGTGAGTGAAGGGTGATATAAAAACCAAGCTGAGATGTTCCGTGCACTCGGAGGCAGTCAGCACCAGATGGCGCTCTGACACCAGTCTTTCAGCACATGCTCACAAAAGCACGTTTGTGTTGTCTCAAAGGCACTTTTGTGAT
Organism: Tenebrosternarchus preto; assembly: GCA_025802075.1. Lineage (NCBI taxonomy): Eukaryota > Metazoa > Chordata > Actinopteri > Gymnotiformes > Apteronotidae > Tenebrosternarchus > Tenebrosternarchus preto. Next base: position 21,143,631 of record JAOYMR010000003.1, on the reverse strand, counting down.
AATCGTTCCCTTGTTTAAACTGTCAAAGAGGAGCTGTGGGTGAAATGTAGTTTATTTCATTTGTCACAGGCAGCTGAGTCCTCTGGCATTAACCGAGTAACCTCTCCACTTCAGGTCGTGTGTAACAGACATGTGCGAGTGCCCTGCTCACAAGAACTGCTACTGCGAGTCCTTCATCGCGTACAGCCGCGCCTGCGATAGGGAGGGCGCCTCCGTGATCTGGAGGCCAGATCAGGCCTGCATGAGTGAGTGGCAGCTCCCACAGCCAATCACAGCACACACACAGTAACAGCCTTCTCCTGGGACCCACTGTTCTCAGTGTGGCTCTTGTTCTAACTATAATCACAGCGATAAAAAAAATAAAAATAAAACATTTTAGCTCCTTTGAAACAGGCTGTATTAAATAAGAATGATCAAATGTCATATCAAATACTACTGTAATATTGATTTGTAAATCCTTTTTGTGTAAGCAAGTCTTTCTAAGTGTCCGGTATGGAGATGTGAAGATACTGTATCGTGTGTTATTGGTATGTGAGTGTTTGTAGTCCATCAACGCTGCACCTGTCTCCCTGCACAGCCACTCAGTGCAAACACGGCGCTGTCTACGATACGTGCGGCCCGGCCTGCAGCAAGACCTGCGACAACTGGAACGAGATCGGCCCCTGCGTCCGGCCTTGCGTGGCCGGCTGCCACTGCCCCGCCGATCTGGTGCTCTTCCAGGGCCGCTGCATCAGGCCTACGTCCTGCCCCGGGCGGTGACCCCGGCTGAGGGGAGGGGCCTGTTTTTACCCATCGTGCACCAGCTGACGTCGGTGGCGCAGGGTGGACGTGAGCTGTGGTCTCTCTCTCCTGATCCGCTGGGCTCTCGGTACCCACCAAAGGGCGGGAAACTCCAGTACTCCAGACGGCGGGAAACGGGTCACGTCACTTCTACTCTTCTACACGTGAGACTCACCTGGTGGGTGGAGAAAGCTCGACGGAACACAGCCCGTTACCTGTCCTGTTACACACTACGCAGAACCTCAAACATCAGCTGTACATGGACCTAACAGAAAGAGTAACGCCTATGAACCAACAGGGGACGTTACTCAATCCTGGCATAGACTTGGGAGGGGGGTGGAATAAAATAATAACAATAATAAAAACAACCTAATTTTATTAACCTTGACTTAAGGGGAACTATTTATGAATTTGCTTATGTAGATTTGTTTATAATTTCTTTAAGCTGTGTTTGCAGAGACTCAAGCTGTGACTTGAAGCCGTTAAAAGCTCACGGGAGACGTGTATCCTCACAGTACTCACCAGAGCTCTGTGGCTGTGAGCACATGCCATGTTGGAGGGCGTGCACGTGTGAGTGCACGTGTGAGTGCACGTGTGCGGTGTGCACTCTGGATATTTTCCCTGACTAGTAAGCAATTATTTATGAGCAACATTAGAACTTCTTAGAACTTATCCCCTCCCAAGCAAGCAACCCGTCTCTCCAGGCAGGCGCTCGTCTCTCCGGGCCGGGGCCCGTCTCTCCGGGCGGGCGCTCATCTCTCCGGGCGGGGGCTGTTTTGCTTTTTGTTTTGTTTTGTTTTTTTAACACCGAGTTCCTTTCACCCTGAGTTTCTCCATGGCACGGTCGTTTACAGGGGGCAGAAGGGTAACATTTTGCCCCTATGGTGGCAAAATATCAAAATATTCCATGAAAAAATGATTTGCTACATCTTTGTTCATTTACACTTGAATTTGGCTGCACAGGCAAATATGATTTAAAAGTGAAAAGATTTAAAGGTGCAGCATGTAGCTAAACACCATTCCACCGATGCTTTTAATACGAGCTCGTTATTTAGTGGGAGAGGTTGTTACACGGCTGATTTTTACACACAGCACCTTTAAGATAAAAGAAAGAACCTCTCCAGCATTATATAACAGCATGGACAATGTCTCCTGTATTTAAAAAAAAAAAACAAGGCCTCAAGACCATTAATAAAAAATTTTTGTTATTATTGCCTATATTTATTGACATATGGTTTCTTCCCTTGTATTTAAGGATGTGAAAGACAACATGCAGTATTTACACAACAGGTTGTAAAACGTAAAATGTGCTTCTTAAAACAACAGTTAGTGCAGGTCACATGGACTTGGGTGGATCCACCTCGCAGGTGGAGAAGCAGCTGACCGGGTGGAGTTAGCAGCGGCGCTAACAACCGAAGACTTGCTCGCCAGGTTTAGCTTGATGCAAATTCACTCACACAGCCGCAAAGGCTTGCTGAAGAGGAACCATTCGTTTTAGAGGTAGTGTAAACACTAACACATGTAGCAGGCCAGGTTCAAGTTCAGAAATGCACATCAAGAGAAAGCTGTCATTACACTGAAAATAGCAAAAATTCACACATTATATATATAATGTATGTAAGAAAGAGAGAGAAGGAGTGAATTATATTTATGTGCGTAAAAGTAAAACTGAATCTGCAGTGCCGTTCTCAAGGTTTCCATCAGTCTGTAACATCCTTCTCTGGGAACCTCATGTACTACACAGTCATTCTGACTCCCTCCACACGTTTAACAGAGCAGACTCTCCACCAGGCAGGGCAACAAGCAGGACTTGGACCACCGTCCCCCACTCCAGGACACCGGGACCAGCTGGAAATTATTTGAAACATGTCCGTCATGGTGATAACAGGCTGACACTAACCGAGGGAAGATGAGGATCTGTCCAGTGTTCAGAGGACTATTAAAGTGTATCAGGAGCATCTGCTCTCATCAGGATTAAATGTGGGACCACAATAATAATTCAAAAGAAATAAAAAACAAAAAATAAAATGGTAAACACTATAAACACAAATTAAGAACATTTTCAGATCAGGAGTATGAGGAAATAAACCAACCTGCTTTGGTTCAGTTGAAAATGATACAATAAATAATAGAATTTCCTGCACAGTATCAACTGTGTGAACGTTCCTGATCAGTGATGGGTCTGGGCTCTGTTGGACTCTGTTGCTATGGGATGATATTAACAGCTTGTTTCCAAGGTCACTCCTTATGTCCCATGCATGCCTGAGAAGTGAGACCCCAGCTGATATCCCGACAGTTCCACCCAGAAGGCCTGGAGGGCAGTCATGTGACTTTCTCTGCCATCAGGTGACCGCGGGGGACCACATATTGCCCGGCGCTCAACTCTTACTGCAAACTCTCCATTTGAAATACAAACATGACTATCAAAAATATGAATATTAACAACTCTAAGAATATGCAAATCAAACGAATTTGCTAACGTATATAATATATACACTCGCAGGTCACTTGATCAGAAACACTCGCAGGTCCGCGGTGGTGCAGTTAATCGAGTCCTTCATCATCGGTCAGTTCCTCATCACAGGATCACTGCAGTTGCCTGGGAGACCGTCTCCACCCAGTAGGGATGCAGATTCCTGCGAAACGCCCAGCAACGCCGTGTGTCCAATAAAAAAACACACACCGGCTCAACAACACCCAAAACTACAATTCCCAGTGATCCTGAGAGGCCAGTGATGAGTAGGGTGGAGTATACTGACCCAGCTGGGGTACAGCAGGTAATAAAACACCAATAAAACACACGTATGAGATAGGAGTACTTACTAACGTAGCCAGACATGGTGTGTGCAGGGGAGGTGTTTGTAATAAACTGGTTACTGAGTGTAGGCTGTACAGATATTTTTTTCCACCTCTGCTCTTTTCATCAAGAGCTGCAATAACTGGATCAGACCCCAAGGTGAAGGACAAAGGCATGATGGATGTTTTGAAAAGTTCATTCAGAAGAGAAAACGGTATTTAAAAAAAATCATAGGGAAGGGTGTGTGTGTGAGAGAGAGAGAGAGAGAAAGAGAGAGAGAGAGAGAGACGGGGAGGGGTGTGTGTGAGAGAGAGAGAGAGAGAGACAGGGAGGGGTGTGTGTGAAAGAGAAAGAGAGAGAGAGAGAGAGAGAGAGGGGGGGGGGTGGCAGACTGTACACAGAGCAGGTGGAGGCCCAGTGTCTGACGATCAAGTACTGAAGGTTCTGAAGGTACTGAGGGTTCTGAGAGTCTTTTGAACCGCTGTTCCACAGTCTGTTATAAGATCTTCTGTAAAATGGAATTGGGCACTTCGAGGGTTTCGTCCTTCACCAGAACAATGTCGTAGGAATCCATGTATTTCTCCAAACGCTCCTCCACCTGGACGGGAAACAGTTCAGAGTCGTGAGTTAACAGACGTGCACAGGGGCCGGGGTTTTGGGAGAGCGGGGTCAGGACCAGAGAGGGGCGTGAGCACCTTATCGTTGAGGAAGCCGATCTTGAGGATATTCTCCACGTTGGGCACGCCGTCGGCCATGGTCAGGTCGCCGAGCGAGTCTCCCAGGAGGAGGATGTTGCTGTTCTCCTTCAGCTGTTTGAAGTAGTCCGTGTTCCTGAGTGCGCCGTCATGCTTATTGTACACGTGGATCAACTCACCTTTGAAGCCCTTCAGGACGCCCTGCAGGACAACAGCGCCCTCTCTCGGTCAACATGCAAATTACAGCCTACATCTGCCATCAATCTAGACCTGGCTGGAACTGACACCGAGGTTTTTGGTTCGCTTATATATATATATAGAGATTCCCAAAAACAGTGAACCAATCGCTGCACGGCTGTTCCATTGATGGCTGTCCACACTCACGTTCTCGTCGAAGTCCATGAAGTTGGACACCACTTTGACATTGGGGTGGTAAACGGCAGCCTGCCTGATCACCTCCTCCAGCACATCGCCGAGGCCGGCCGAGAAGATGAACATGGGGACCTGGTGCTGGTGCAGACGGTCGAAGAAATGCTCGTAACCTTCCCTGCACCAGGAGCACAAAACGCACCGTGAACCTCTCGAGACCAGGGGCTTCACGCAACACATCAACCACATGAATTTACATGAGCAGGCAAAGTCAACCCAAACATGTGTTTGATCAAGATATTTTGATGGTTTAATATGACATATACCCTTTAGATCTCTGTTTTGAGTAGATAAACATTATTTTAACTATCAGGGGTGGATATATAACAGATGTATATACAAAAGAAATACACACACAAAAAAAAACATGAATGAAAGTCCATTCATGCTGTATTAACAACAGCTGATGTGTGTTTGTGTGAGTCTGGAGTGTCCAGAACAGGAGCATCGTACCGAAGACACACGTCCGACTCCCTCACCACTTCAGGGAGCTTCTCTCTCTCTAGACGTTGCTCCACCAGCAACGAGTGAGACTTGTAATACCTAAGAGAGACACAAGAGGGCAACTGTTCATGGGTTGAACTGTGTGTGTGTGTGTGTGTGCGTGTGTGTGTGTGTGTGTGTGTGTCACACTCACCACTCCACCATGAATGGATATTTCTCTTCCATCGTTAGGTGGGGATCGATCTCAATAGGATAGTACGTCTCTTTCAGCTGGAATAGCTGGTGAAGACAACATTTCATCATAAATACAGAGCTACACACTCCAAAAGTGATACAAGCACCAGCTGGACTATGCCACACCATCACAGCTTACCTTCTTCCTGCAGTCTTCGGTAACCAGCTTGCAGTTGTCAATGATATCTGTGGAAATGTTTAGAGGAGCTGATTAGTTCCTCAGGGTTCCAGGGGGCTCTGCTGTGATTGTGTGTTCACATGCATTCGCTGCTCATTGAAATTTTGATCACCGTTCTAGACAGTTCCGCCCAGAACGCGACCTTTGACCTACTGTGGCAAGTCGGGCAGCGTTTCCCATTGATTGCGAACTTGCTTAAGGTCATATCAAAGTCTGTGATGATCTGTGAGGAGGAGAACCAAACAATAAGACTCAAGCCAGAGGGGGATGTGCAGTTGCCACGGGTAACGGGACTTTGTAGTCTGGTGTAAGACAGAGAATAACAGCTGATAACACTCACAATATGTAGCAATATAATCTCACAGGGGCGTTTCTGTTGCTAGAGTGCAGCCCTGGATAATGACTGAACAGGCAAAAATGTACAACTACCAAAGCCAATCCAAACATGGAAAACGTGCTGGTTTTAACATATAAAACCTTCAGATGCTTGACGTGCAGAAAGCCTGAACATCAGCATCTACTGACTAGAATCTAAATCACTAAAGAAGAACAATAACCACCACCAGCCTGACGATTCTACAGCAAGGTCTGTTCATCTTTCAGCCGCACGGTCCAGTTCCTCTCCAGGAACATGCAGAGTGAATGTCCAGGAAGTGAACACTAACCCTGGAATCAGTCTCTCAATAAGGGCGATGGACAATGACAAACTGGATCCAGTTGCTCTCTTTTACATCTTTAAAAAGATCACCGTCTGGGTTGGGAATGTGAGTTAATGTTCCCAAACCCCTTATCTGAGCACCTCTCTTTTTTCTGAGATGGCATTCTATCTAAATGACCAGTCTGAATAATTACACAGATTGTGCGACGTGTTAATTAGGAGATTCATCTCTCTTAGTACCTGTAGTTTGGAGGCCCCGCCCTTGATCAGATCACAGATGATCTGCTCCACCCTCTCGGGGTCCCTGATGTGAACGGTGGTCTTCTCAAACTCGGGCATCTGCGGAGAGGGTTAGAGAGGTAAAGGTTAGAACGGTAAAGATTACACACAAATGTCATTTCACAGCAGTGATCGTTCATGTCCCTCACTTTCTAATGAGAACGTCACTGAGGACCCAAGGCTTAAACTCCACCCACACACCCACGGAAAAAGAGGAGGAGCTTAGATGGGCCGCCGCAGTCTGGGAGGAGTCGGGTAGACTAAACACTAAACAAAAATACGACCTATAACCTTTCCATCATTAGCTCTATCCACACATGCGCATGCAGACATATAGTGGCGCCAGGCAACAGCTGTTGCTTGGCTCCCTTATGCAAGACCACTGGACTTGTAAAATACCCAGGCTGCCTTGTTACAGCTCCTCCCCCTCTCCTCCCCGCCCCCATCCCCGCTCCTGCACCACGGCCCAGGAGAAGCATGGGGCAGACGGCAGGGAGCAGAGAGAAGGTTGCACCAAGGCGTGGGGGTAAGAACACGGCGTGGAACCTGGCCCAGGTGAACGTGCATCTCCACGGTAAGTTCGACCTTCTGTGTGTGGTTACATCACTTCCTCTAATCAAAAGAAACCGATCACAGAAAACAGTGCTTTGCATAGGTAACATGGATGAAGACAGACTGCCGTGTCATAAATTCATGACACACAAAAATAAAGAAAAAAAAAAAAACACATGAGCACATGGATATTATTATTTGCATGTTTATATCCAGGTGCACAGCGCCCACAACATCTCTGTATTTGGTTTGTTAGTTGTTGTTTATTTTAAATGTCATCTGTTATTAACTATCAGGGCTTGGATCCTCAGACTCATCTAATCTTATATCTGTTCTATATGACACTTGCTCTGGCTCACTGGATGGTGTAAAAATACTCCCTGTTTCCAAACACTCCTCCTGGAATACCCCCTGCTCCCAGACCAAACATTCCTTCTGGTAAGCAGAGAAGGTATATTTTTAAGACTTGCTATTGAGAGTGTAACCTTGACCTGTGTGTGTGTGTGTATGTGTGCGCGCACGTGTTCAGACAACAAATAAACAGCTCTAAAACCAAAGCTTACGCCAAATAAATCAAATTTGTTGTTCCGTGCTTCAGATGACCAGTATATTTAATTAATCCATAAATGTCCTTAAATAAAGATAATACAAATTACATGGCAGTCACTGGTGAAGTAAAGATGTAATTCAAATATTTAAAATAGTGTTCACGGACACACCAGCCCTAGGAGACACCTTCAGTTTCGTTTCTACAGAAAGGGTAGTCCTTTCTTGAGCCTGCTTCATCTGGTTTGCTTCTGCCCAGAGTTTGTTTGTAAAGAAATGCTCTCCATTTATGTAAGTAAGACTACCACTCTTTACATAAGTGCATTTATTCTAGATCCTAGCACTCCTATCACCTATAATGCTTTTCATATATTTACACTGTCAGTATTACTAATGTTGGCAAGCTGTCATGATTAGCCTGTCTAGGTATTCATTGTATTGAATAACTTTAAACACATAAGCCAAACAAATGTAAAACCTGTTTGAATATACCAAAACACACATCTCTCTCTAGAACACTCGGTCTTGCTGTATCTGGGTCTTGCTGTATCTCGGTCTTGTTGTATCTTACCTCTGTTGTGTGTCCTCACAGCTTTGGAAAAACAAGAAGAGAAAATTCTGCAAGGCAAACACAGGCTTATGTAGCCTGACCTCAGAGGGGGAGGCGGCCTAACACAGATTACAGATAAGCCCCACCCATTCTGAGAGGCCCATGAAGCAGTACACACACACACACACACTCTCTTAACAGCACACAGCAGTACACAGACACGTTAACATGAGCGATTCTGGGAGGACAAATGCTAGCCGAATCCCACTGAAATGCACAAGCAAGTCTACATGTTCATGAGCACAATACACATGTGGTCCAGTATTGGAACCCAAACAG
>JAOYMR010000003.1:21115256-21126125 GCA_025802075.1 Tenebrosternarchus preto | reverse complement strand
TGCGGCTTTCTATGACGTTCCGTGAGGGGGGGGGGCCCTCTTGTGCGGGGGGGGTTTGACACGTGTGAGATGACGGTCCCTAGGACAGGACGACCCCGGTGTCACCCCTCTGACACAGGCCTCACCTTCCTGCTGCAGGATCACCTTTCAGAGGACCGCGAGGTCAAAGGGCAGCTATTACTGCTCTCGGCCCGGCTCCTGACAAGGGCTGGCAGGGGTCAGGCACAGCTGGGTGATAACGTGGGTGGCAGTGGGGCAGGAGCGATCATCGCTGATCTGATGAGTATCAGGAGCCTGAAGGGCTCGGGTGCCCTCTCACCGTCTTGCCCCACTCTCACCCTCTCGCCCCACTCTCACCCCACTCTCACCCTCTCGCCCCACTCTCACCCCACTCTCACCCCACTCTCACCCTCTCGCCCCACTCTCACCCCACTCTCACCCTCTCGCCCCACTCTCACCCTCTCACCCCACTCTCACCCTCTCGCCCCACTCTCACCCTCTCACCCGACCCTCAGACACCCTATGAACCAAGTATAGAGCAAACACACACACACACACACACACACATTTTTGCAGACATGGTGCTGATCTGTAAGCTTCCCTAATCTGAGATTTTACAGAAACTCTGTGATCAGCATAAAGAGGCTGTTAATCATGACTGTAGAGAGCGAGTAAAGGTGCAGTGGCAGGTGGTCAAACTGGTGCCTCGTGTTCTGATGAGATCCTCCTTAAATACTTCACTGACTTATTTAAAGATACGGAAAATAGAAATGACTACCTTTACTCAGTGTGCAAATCAATAAAAATAGTAAAAAAGAAATAAAAATGGAGAAAAGGTTAAGATATAAACAAGTCTTTTAAGTGCAGTCTTGGCCATAGGTCGTAACCCACTGAGAACGGCAAGCCACACAGCCCAAAATACGACCTGTGCTTGAGTACATACATTTGGAAAGAAGCAAATTGCATTTTTTTAACCTTAAACCTTTCTCCCTTCATAAATACTCACCATGTTTCCACCTACAACCAAAATCAAAACCGGCATTGCTCTGTTCAAGTGCAGATCAAACTCAAACAGCCTAAACACTGACCGGCACCAGAGGAAACGAGCACTCCCGTCCCACAACGCTCGGAGTGCTACACCAGAAAGGCCACACGATTGGCTGGATGGCGTGTGGCGGAGCCTGTGGCCCCGCCCTGACCTCTGGCTACAGTTTAATCTGCACTCTGTGTCAAGGAGGGGTCAGGCCCACCGTAATGACTTCCTCCTAATAAAAGTTTGATATATGGACTCTCTGATACGCTCTGCTGTTGACCAGTGCATCACCCCACTGGGTTCCGGGGGGGGGGGATGAGGGGTAGGACGAGGAGGGGGGGGTAAATCCTGTCCAAATAACATCACCAGTTCATGACCTACAAGCATAATGTCCCTCTGATTTCAGATGGAACCCAGGGCACACAACCTTTCACATGAATGGAGCCCTGGCTGAACATTCAAGCGCAGACCTGTTGAGGGTAAAGCAAGGTGACAACAATAATTGATGGGATGTAAAAATCTCCAAAAAATTCACAAGGCAGTGCCAGTTCCCTTAAACATGGTAGCAATTTTACCACACGGCCAGCATCCCACTTATTATTAAGCCGAACAATGTGACTGTTGACAGACTGCTTCCTGCCAGCTCTAAAATCCTCATTAATGCACGCAACACACACACACACACACACATGCACGTGCACGCGCGCGCACACACACACACACACATGCACGTGCACGCGCACACACACACACACATGCACGTGCACGCGCACACACACACACACACACACACACACAAACACGCGCATACACACACACACACACAGAGACTACAGCCTGATGCACAGTTTAAGCAGAGCTCTTGTGAGTAGTGGTCTGGAGTGTGGCGTCATGGCTGTAAAGTTTTATCGCTCCTGGGTCCGAGTCTCTGTGTACACGGTGCTTGTGGGCAGACAGAGGGAGACTGGATGGAGACTCATCACTCTGGCAGCCTCTATTTACCGAACATGTGATTACACCTCCAGACCCCTTTCTTAATGAGACAGAGAGTGAGAGAGAGGTAGAGAGAGAGAGAGAGAGAGAGAGAGAGAGAGAGAGAAAGAGAGAGAGAGAGAGACAGAGAGAGAGAGAGACAGAGAGAGAGCAACATTATATTAATATGACAGATATGAGGTACACATTGAGTCCCATCCTAGCAAAGAACAACACAAAATAGTTGTACGAATATCCCTTTAAACAAAAATCCCTTTCACTGTTTTTCTTTATATTAACATGATTGAACCTTTCAAGGTTTATAGGAAACGCTGGAGTGCAGAGAAAGATACGATCTCCTCATAAAGGTGCATACTGACCGGATTACTCAGAGAGGATATATTTGTGTCCAGAAGGGGGCGACATACCGTTACACTAATGGAGCCTCATCGACCGACACCAGCTGGACCATTTCTTGCGTTACATTCATTGTGCTTTTTCCTGTGAGTTGGTACCACTGTAGTGTCAAAACTCCACACACACACACACACACACACACACACACCTGCATATCCATTCATAAACTACAGCACACACATTCCCACCACCTATTGTATCAAACACAAACACAAACCCACCCACGCAGAACAGCGCATAAACGCGTCGTCCGCAGATGTAGTGAGGGCTGGCCACTCTCTACTTCCTCATGCCCCCCCCCCCCGGCACGAACAATGGCGCTCCGCCGGGCCTGGAGAACACGGTGGACAGGGCAGGTGTTGCCTCCAGGGGAGGTGGGGGGTGAGCTGCTCGCTGGACAAGCGAGAGGAGCGGAAACGAGGGAGAAAGGGGACGGAGAGAGAGAGAGAGAACGAGGGATCTACTTCCCTCTGCCGAACACCTGGAGTCAGAACAAAGCCTTTGGCCGTTGGATGCGAGCCTCTGCTCTCAGACTTCCCACGGTGGAAAAATGAGTGTGGTGTGTTTGGGAAAGGTGCTGTCACTACAACTGAGGCATCCGACACAGTACAGTTGTAAACGCCGTGATTCTCCAGACAACCCTGTGCTTCAGTTCATAAAAACAACAAAAAACCCCCCAAACATTTATTTTGGGTTATTTAATCGGAACAATTATGCTGGTAATCTGCACATTACACCATGTAGTAAATGTCCCCTTCATTAAATGCTTTTATTAGCAACACAGTGTGTGCATTTAGTGGCTGAAGCTCATCTGGTGTCTTTACACGTGTGTGTAGTGTTTCTCCAGGGTGCTGTTCGATATCCAGGTCCTGATCACAGAACCTCTGTTGGCATGATGTGGGCCAAGCTCTAGCCAGCAGTGACTCTGGAGTGTAAACACTCCAGCCACATTGGTTTGCCTGCTAAACCAGCATAAACACCCACCACTCACTATAATGTCAGCACTTTGTGGAGAGTGTTCTGTTTCCTACAAGTGTTGTGGCTATGCGGAGAGCATGGTGATTTGTGTTGAGAGTGTTCTGGCTGTGTTGAGAGTGTTCTGTGGGTGGTGAGAGTGTTCTGTGGGTGGTGAGAGTGTTCTGTGGGTGTTGAGAGTGTTCTGTGGGTGGTGAGAGTGTTCTGTGGGTGGTGAGAGTGTTCTGTGGTTGTTGACAGTGTTCTGTGGTTGTTGACAATGTTCTGTGGTTGTTGACAGTGTTCTGTGGTTGTTGACAGTATTCTGACTGTGTTGAGAATCACCTACTGTAGCCCATGCGGAATCAAAGTTGGCAGACATCATTTGCTGGGCATCTCTCTCATAGATACACAACGTATGTTCCAGTCTGTACACGGTAACCGAACACCTAGAAACAACATCTAGACATAAAACAGTCAGTAAATGTAGGAGATGTGTTGCAGATATTTGGTGTATAAATACAGAGAAAAAGGGCCAGAGGAAAGATGGAGAGAGAGAGAGAGAGAGAGACAGAGAGACCCCCAGAAACATAAACAAAACTCTGAGCTGGTGGTTGTGATGGTGGGGCCGGGTGGGGGTATGGAGGGTTGGGTTTGGGCACAGGGTCCAGTACTTCCTGGTTTGTTTAAACTTCTCACACACTTTTCTTCCTGCCAGCGCTGGATTTAGATTTCCTCTTCCACTCAGGCTATTTTCAGAGCTGTTTTTTTCCCCCTCCGTGCACTCACTGGAGCTCCCTGTGATGTGTGTGTGTGTGTGTGTGTAGACAGTGGACAGGGAATTAGGAGCATGGCACCAGGTGCTCTATTAAACAATAATTAGAATACAGGTGCCAGCACAGTGTGTTTGTGTGTGTGTGTGTGTGTGTATCAGGTATGAGCAAAATTGAGATATTTACAGGAAGCATTTAACAGTGTTCTTGTCTCACTGTTCTTTTTTTTATGTTTTTCACTTTTCCTTTTCCTCCTGTCCTTCACCTTTCTCTCCCTCTCTCTCTCAAATACACACACACACACACACAAACATGTGAAGAAGACCTTCCTATACCCCCAGGGACAGTACAGACTCGCCTTCCTGCACGTAAGTTGTAAGAAGAATCTGTACACGTGTGTGAGCGTGTGTGCGTGAGTGTGTGCGTACGTGTATAAGTCCACCACTTGAACCACGGTGCCTTTCTTCCTGTTTACAAGCAGCCACCAGAGCAAGAATCTTCAGAACCTCTGCATGTTCCTGTCCTGTGGGCTGGGCGGAGAGGAGTGTGCCCTCTTCAAACTGAGACATACGATACAGAAGACCACGGTGCGAGAGGTTTGGCACAGACCTGCACCGAACACAACCCGGCTCTCCAGTTACGGACTACAGTAAGGGAGGATATGGAAGCTGTAAAATGACAACAGACAGACGAGGGAAGCCTTCTGTCTCGTGAGGTCGGAGTCCCGCAGCCTGCCAGCTGTTCCCTGAGCCGTCCTGAATTTGTGGGTTCCCGTTTTCTGCTGGGCATGGGTGCCTTATTCGAGAACGTTTGCGGCTAACCCCGAGTATAAAAAAAAAAAGAAAGAAGAAACAAACAAAGGGGAAACAAACAAACAAAACACAGAGGCTAAAAAAACAGAGCCTGGGCCAAAAACCGCTTGTCTTGGACTCCGATTAGGGGTTTATTTTCACTCTCGTTTAGCTGGTGAGGCTCAGTGTGCCCGCGCTGGCTGGAGCCGTGGTGCGTTGCCGGCGGCGCTGGAGACGGAGGGTTAACGGCGTGAGCGCGCTCCACGGTCCATCTGCTCAGACGGTAATTACTGGCCTGGATGTTTGTGTGTCTGCAGGATCCTCTGGCGACAAAACAGAAATGCCACAACAAAAGTCTTTCCCCCCCCACTGTTTTCACGGAGCTTTTTTTTTTTCTGATGTTATTTATAGGTTTGTTTATTAGCAGACAGACAGAGGGGGGGGGGGGGGGCTTACAGTAACGAATTACTCATGCCCCAAATACAGCTGTTTAACATTGGCAGAGATGCTATCACAAAGTCCATGTGTAAGAAGGTCCTACAGCCACATGTCAGTCACCTGTGTGTTAAAGGTGGTGACACAGTGAGTGTCAAACCCCGTTTTGTACTGACTCACGGCTACTTCACACACAAACACGTATTTACATTAAACAGCAAATCTGTGAGCCAAAAATAACTCAAACTTCTGTTCTCTGGGCCTCAGCTCTGAAATGCTCCATTGATTTCTGGTGGGGATGCCGTGTCTTAAATCTTACCGTCACACAAACAACTTCCCCAGCGGGCGTGTTATGAGTATGACCGTCCGACCACTCAACAATGGCCAAAACCTCCTCACCTCTGCGTCATCCTGAAGCGTGGGCATTTTTTTCCCTACATTTTGAAACTGGTGATCACAGGGGATAATCTTTTGGAGCGCGTCATTCCCACAACTCTTTGGGGCCTGGCGGTTTGCAGCCACACAGCCCAGGTACGGTAAGTCGAAGTGTGTGTGGCAAGCAGGTGCAAACAGGTCTGTTCATGCTTCGGAACCTTGGCGTTCTTCCTGAGGTGGGTGGCAAGGGTGTTTCTGAGGGGGTGTGTGCAGACAAGCAGTGAATCAACAAACACAGAAGCAGTGAAAGCAAGGTGTGCTCATTTTCAGCGTTAAATAGTGGTAATGAATGTCAGTTAATAGTGGATTTACGTTAGGAGAAGGAGGGTGATTTGGGTACTGTCTGTTCAGGCATACCACTCTATCCGAAAGGTATTTTTGTCATCTGGCATCTTTTTAGAGTCTGACAGCACACTGTCAGCAGTTCTTTTTTTTAAAAATAAAAAAGCAGGAAGTGGCCTTTTCATAGGAAAAAATAAACATATTATATAATTTTTTCTTTCTGTTTCACTCTCTCTATTCACCTCCTCAAATTCAGACATTATCACCTCTATTTTTCCCCACACTCTGAAAAAAGTTTTTTTTTCCTGATTGTTGTCTCCTTTCTGTAATTCTGAAACTCTTCCTCATTCATTTCCGTCTTTATAGACGGGCGCTCAGTCACTTCCCCCTTTCCTGCCATGTTCCCCATGACCCATCTCCCCTTCCCGTCTCACTGACAACCTACGTGTCTCTCCAGGTGTCTGCGTTGCACCAAGACTGCCCTTCCAGGTACTGTATGCAGCTTGCTCCAATTACACATGAGTCAACACTGTTAGGATGAAGGACCCCTTCAGGCCACACCAGGCAGCGATTTATGAGTACTGGTGAACCTGAGGTTCTCGTACATACCGCCGCCTAATAGTGGCCGGCAGTAACGTCCTAGACGCCGGGCATTCCCCAAATTTGTCGACGCACGTTCTCATGTTTCCACATTTACTCCCCCCCCCCCCCCCCCCTCGGTGCAGAGTAAAAAAAAAAAAGAAAAAACAACTAAAAAACATTGAGAACTCAAGCACAGACCAAACACACAACTGAACCAATGATGTCACTGTTTACAGCCACAGCAGAGAGTACATATGAGTCTACCTCTGTTTACTGAAGTGCCGGAGAGACGAACAATTAATTAGAAGATGTGGCATTGCCAAGTTCTCTCATTATTTGTCGGATGATCCCCTGTGCTGACAGCAGGTTTTTTCCTGTTAATCAAGGGCCTGCAAGCTTCCACCGGAAGTGCGAAGGGTGGCCGTGATTTATGCCGCGACCAGAAGTCCTCGGGGTCAGCTGACGAAGGTTTGGAGAGTGATGACTCTCGTGGGAATGAGGGAGTGTGGCTCTCAGCTTCCACCCCTCGTTCACCCATCCAAACACACTGGCTGCTTTTCTTTGAATCAGAGGGTGCTGAGGTGTAACGTACAAGGTGTAACGTACAAGGTGTAACGTACAAGAGATGCACAATACAGCCCAATAGTACACGGTACAACCTGGTACAGAGCAGCAAGGCATGTTACAGTCAGGCAAGACATGTAGCGCCCTGTGGAACGTGTTACAGCCTAGCGGGGCACACTACTACCTGTTGTAGCATGCTACAGTCTGTGTGAGTGTGTGCTACAGTGTGTGTGTGAGTGAGAATGGGGGGGGGGGCATGGGTTAAAAATAACCTACTTTTCCACAACTCATTTCACATCAAGGACAATGCTGTTGAGATACATCACTCTTCCACTCGGGAAATCAAACCGTCAGGTCACAAGTCACAACTTAGTCATGGCAAACTACGTGGCACAAACACTCATTCACAACCTAGCACACACATACACACACACACACAATACACACACACACAATACACATACACGCACGCACACACACACTGTGTCACTGTGCTAATATGTCAAATGTAACATCTGAAACTATGCTAGTCAGCGACTGATGGTAACCTTCAAAAGGGAACACTTTCAGAGACCCACTACCACTTGTACACACACACACACACATTCTGTTACTAATTTTGTTACTAATTTCCATTGAATTGCCAGCTTTGTTACCTTAGTCAGTGACCCCCCAAAAAACTGTATTAACCATTTTATTTTATTTGACGTTTTTTTTTTTTTTTATTATTCAAATGTCCCCAAATCTTTTGACTCTTGCTTTCCTCATCAGGATATCTGTCCACCGACTCACACACTCGCACTTCCTGTAACACCATTATTCCCGGTTTCCTTCCTCTACGTAAATAATAATGCTTTTGAAAATGACTACAGGGCATATACTACACTGTAACTAACACACATACATCCACACACCCTGACACATGCAAACACACACACCCAAGCTCACAGAACAACATACAATAATTACCCCAGACAGAAACCAAAGATGACACACATGCGGGTTATTTCAACACTGCAGCTCTAATCCGCCTTAAGACGGGGAGTCACCTGTGAGTTAAAAAAAAGTGAAAAGCGAACCCGGGGAAGAGGGTAACATTAATGTTACAGCCCGGTTCCATACAAACAGACTATCCTAACCCAAACATACCTGCCACCCTCACAGTCGCCGCGTGTAGGACATGTTTGCCGAGCCGTGATTGAGTGAGGGCACGCACGACTCGCGGGCTGTGAGGGTAACGCGCGAGGGACGATAGCACGACAGAAAAAGAATGCGCGCGTGCAGTGAGTTCGAAGAAGGGGGTGGGGCGGGTGCAGAGAAAGCTCGCAGAAGTCCTAAGTGTGGACAGATTGCTATTGAATTACGTTCAGCGTCTCGGTTTGCTAAAGATGCGGTCAGGCTTGCGTTGCTTACACACTAATATCAGTGGTTTTGCACATGAAACACTGTAATAAAAGTCTGACTTCCGGAGACATGCCTGAGACATGCCTATCTAAGAGCAAGACAGAAGTACAAATAAGTTAGAGACAAAAAGAGACAGCGAGGGGGAGATAAAAAGGACAGAAGCCTTTAATTTAAAAGTGTAATACTCGGGTAGACACAAACGTAAGAGGTCAGGCTAATGACAGGAGAAGCTATAATGGAGACCGCAGCACGAAGCCAAAGAACAGTGACTGACAGCAGTTAGTGACAACTGAAATGGCCAGACTTGGTGGCACCCAGCGATGTACGTCGCTGTGAGTCACCCTTCCTAATTCATGACCATAAACATGCTTTTAACAAACTTGCCCTGTACAAATTAAATAGGACGGGGGAAAGGCCGGCCGTTTGCCGAACATTTACCGGCCTGCATCGTCTCAATCAGCGTTTACCATCTCTGAAACAACAGATCTCATAACTTTTTATTTGGTATAAGCTATTAGGAAACAATTCGTGAGCAATAGTTGAACTCCCCATCGCCCCCCCCCCCCCCAGTATTCAGCGTCTTCGTGGGCGTACTCAAGAGTGCGTGTGTGCATTTAATAACAGGTTCCGACACACGCAGCGTATTCAAAACACATCGCGAGACATCGGCGTGTTGACAGAGCTGCAGACGGTCTGGCCTGGCGTTTCTGGATATCTCAGATTCTTCCCCACACACGATAAACAAAAGAAAAAAAAAAGTAATGCATAGACGTTGAAACATCCGTGATAGACATGCATGCGTCACGACAGCTACGGCTTCAACACATGCGTCCCATTCCGTGGTCCGTATCAAGGAGCGCGTGGGACACCACAAAACATGACCAAATGCATGACCGACCTCGACTCAGATGTGACCGTCTGGTTTCGTCTCTACCCTGTATGAAGTCATTAAGAGCGTGAATTGTAAGAGTGGATAACAGATTGAATCCAACAACAAAAAAATAGTTTATTTCCCAAGGAAGAATGTACTGAAACATAAATGGATTCAGACCGAGTGTAATCATATCCAGACATTTGAGGTACTAAATAAATGTTAAATCATTGTGATGCATAAATTATTGTTTATATCTTGCTATTTGAGGAATTTCTGTGGAGTACATTTTCTTTTTAGGAATGTGTATAGAATGTCTTAGCAAATATGCTAAACTATATAACCTTTAGATTTTGTGATTTATTCGATGCTACACATTTATATTCTTATGTTTCTTATATTAATAGTCCTAAATCGTGTGCATCAGTTACATTTTCATGATACCTGAAGCACTTATTCTGACTTTCATATAATCTTGACTTTATATATACACTAATAAAACAAATCAAATGATTATATATACACTAATAAAACAACTCAAATGAATTTATATGAAGACCCAGGCAACATTTATTTATTTATTTGTTTGTTTACTTGGGAAATTAAGATTCCAGCAGCCGCATCATTACAGTCATCAGAGAACAGAGGAATAAAAAAATAGAAAAATAAAGAATATATAACCTAAAGAATATATGAAAATATTTATGTTTAAAAAAAGAAATGTAAAAAATACAATGAACAGAATAAAACAACAAGTACAAGATTTTAAAGAGTCAAGCAGATGTTTACAGATGTCCGAGTCCAAGCAGATATTTACAGATGTCCGAGTCCAAGCAGATGTTTACAGATGTTTACAGCCAAGTGACAGAGGCAAGAAAAAAATCCCTGAGAGCATGAAACAAAGCACTTTTCGGTACTACTATAATATGATTAATCTGTTCACTGTCTCATGTAGGATTTTTTTCCAAAAATGATATTTTTAGCATGCCAGTGTCCATGCCAGTGCTTCACGCTACATAGATGTTTCCTACTTAATGTTTAGGCCACAGCAGCTGTTTCCTCTTGAGGAAGCAGGGATTGTGGGGGCTGTAGTTCACCTTCAGCTTTCATGTTATATATCCTGAGTGTAGCAGAACAATTCAGGATTAAACCATTTTAAAAGTGTAGCTAAAAGCTATAGCTAAATCATCAGCAGACAAGAGTTACAGAACTTGAGTAATAAGAGAGAGAGTTTATTACTGAAGATACAACAGCCTTGCTTACTCTGACCCTCCTATCAACACACACACACACACACACACACACACACACACACACACACACACACACACACACACACACACACACAAGACACAG
>JAOYMR010000003.1:21071294-21075632 GCA_025802075.1 Tenebrosternarchus preto | reverse complement strand
CCCCATACATTAGGACACGCAGACAAATTTTCTTTTTACCCTAGGCCTGGCAAAGTTTGCTTCCAACTCGCACCCCCCCCCCCCCCCCCCATCGCTCTCTCTCTCTCTCTCCCTCTCCAACCCTTGCTATAATTAGTTCCGTGTTTTGCCAGCACAAGACAGCCGCTGGAATCTAGTGACATAAGGGAGATGACTGCATTATGTCTGTTTCCTGCTTTTACTAGAGAGACAGAGAGGAAAAGAAAGAGAGAGAGAACGAGAGAGAGAGAGGAAAAGAGAGAGAGAGAGAGAACGAGAGAGAGAGAGAGCAGAGATGAAGTGTGCAGATTCTTTTTTTCTTTTTTTTGAAGTGTGCAGATTCTCTAATTTTGCAACAAAGCACCAACACCTGTGTGTATGCTTGTGCTTGTGTGTGTTTATGTATGTGTTTGTGTCTATATGTGTGTGTGTGTGTGTGTGTGTGTGTGTTTATCCTGCATGGTTGGTGCCACTGGTCGGATATCACCACCCCACTTCACTCCTCTTGGCCCTGAGTGACCCAGCCACTCCAGACAGGCTCACCCACTGACGGATGGCTCCCATCTGTCTCCATGGCGACAGCGGTGCTCCTCGCCACTTCCTGCAAATATTTATAAAATGAGCTCTAATCAGTAGGGGATGTCACACTGCAGACTCTGTGGTTGGAGCTGGTGGGTGGAGGGGGCTAGCACAGCAACAACATGCTAACACCTCAACTTCACTCTCTTACCATGTGGTTCACTGAACATTGATGTTTAAGTCCAGTAAATCCCACAGATGTTACTATCAACGATATTGGTGAGGAACAACACAATGTTGTTTCTTTAGTGAGAAATGTGTGTCAAAAGCAGCTTTCAGTGGTTCCCATCTGAGCTGAACATCTGCTGAGTTACTGTCCAATCACCATCTTTTCATTAACCATTACTGCCTAGTTCAAAAGGTTCTGGTGGAATTTGTAGTGATTTCTTGTGAATTTTCAGTAGAACATTTTCAGTTCAAGCTGTCCCAGTAGTGGATACATTTTTCTGTAAAATTTGCTCTATAAACGTTTTCTGTAAAATATTTCTGTGGATATTTTTTTTCTGTAAAAAAGAACAAAAGCGATAATGTTTTAGGATCTGAATGTTTTAAGAGCTTTTAGAGAAGGAAACGTAGACGAGGCCGCCCACGTGCTCAGTGAGCATGACATGAATCAAAGTGAAAAACAGCCAGAAGGTTATTTTCGGGTCGCAAAAGTCACAGCTCAGAGACAACTCACCATTGCCCAAGACGCCCTAATTAATAAAATAGATGATTCAATGCTTTTTCCTTCCTATTTGCTTTTCGTGAATTGTAATTTTCTTCTGAATAAATGAGTGAAGCCCTATGGTGTTCTGGGGTAAGACTCCAGACGCTTTGGACGGGGACGGTATCACAAAGTGAGTATGTGAGTGTTCTTACATACGTGTCTCTTACTAAAATGTCATCGTGTGTGTGTGTGTGTGTGTGTGTGTGTGTGAGAAAAAGAGAGAGAGGGAGGAAGAGAGAGAAAAAAGAAGGAGGGAGAGGCAGACAGAGAGAAAGAGAGAGAGACAAAAAAGTACTACAGTTGTCACAATCTGAGGAGTTAATTGACAGACACTAATCCACTTACACATTCACTCAAGAGAACAAATACACACTTACACACACGTATGCACACACACACACAGGTAGGGGTGTGTTAGGTAGCAAGTGAAACAAAATTGTGACAAGTTTGAAGCACCATATGAGCATCTCCTCAGAACAGAGAAGGAACGAGGGCATGAGGACGAACATCAGAGAGAAGTTTGGAACATCTTAGAGGACATAAAGGACTCAGCGTTTCAGTGAAGAAAGCTTTAAAATATATAAATCAGACCACACTTGTATGTTATATTCATGTAATTTGGTCACATTTTATATTAAATTAGAAATATTCTGTACTGGAGTTGTTGAGTGAGTTTTTAGTTCAAATATATGCTCCAACTACGGAAAGCCTGTTTACAATCCAAGATTATCCATGACAGATGAATGAATACATTATATTGACAACTTAATTAATTACGTCTTAATGAAGAAATCATTAATCAATTGGTTGACCCGGCGCCAGGAGTGTGTGTGTATGTGTGTGTGTGTGTGTGTGTGTGTGATTGAGTGTTCTCTCATTAGGGGCCACCAGTAGGTTAAATGGGCTCATTGTGGTGCGGGTGCTGATTAAGCAGAGAGTGGAGACCTCGGCTTGTCTTGTCCCATCTCCTGTCAGATCCATCCTGGCCTTCATTCATCACCCATCACAGGCCAGAAGCCCCCAGGCTCGAACCCAGGCCAGCCTGAGGGGCATACAGGCATGACCTACAGGGGCCCAGCCCCCCCAACACATGGTCCTAAAAGCACCGGTACAACTGCGGCCCCCTCCTGGGCGATTAAAAAAAATCAATAATTTTAATTCTGCTGCTGACTCCGAACGAGGGATCCAGCTGGCAAAACTCGAACAGAATGAAAAACTTTGGTGAGTTTTGTACGTTTAATTAGGTCAAATGAGACAAAAGTCCTGGTAAGCTGCCCGCTGCTGTGGACCTGAGGAGACTGTGATCTGCTCATACTGTGTAGTTGGTTGCAGTTGCATCGTGGGGGGGGGGGCTGTGAGTGCAATCTGATCGTGTGTTTAACTGGTTCAGGTGAGATCTGATAGGAAAAAGCACGGTGACTCTGCCCCCCCCACACACACACACCTTCAACTCCACTGTACCACATGTCTATTATGTTGCCAGATCCTCAATAAAAGTTCGTAACACAAACCCAGTGACCTCGAAATGCTTGAAAGTGAAATTGCGTTAGTGTATCTCTGTCCTTGCCTACTGTTTCATAAGGAGATGGTGTGCCGATAACACTCTCGAAACAAAGGACACTCTTCTCTTTTCACACACACCGATAACACTCTCAAAGCAAAAGGACACTCTTCTCTGTTCACATACTTGCAGAGGGAATAAGAGAGAGAGAGAGAGAGAGAGAGAGAGAGAGAGAGAGAGAGAGAGAGAGAGAGAGAGAGAGAGGGTTTTTTTTTCAGGCTATTTATTACTATTTTTTACTATTATCTGTGTTTAAGATGTTGGTTATCTGCTGCTGATTAACTACCCCCCCCTTCCCACACACACACACACACACACACACACACAGTGGCGTGTGGCAGGTTGAGAGTGAATGTCCCAGCTTTGCTGAAATTTCTGGCAGCAGGCCAAGTCAAATATTTCTTCTGGATGAGAACATACTCACAGCACCACACATTCACAGCAGGCTACCCAGCAGGGTGTATGTACATGTGCACGTGTGTGTGTGTGTGTGTGTGTCTTTAAGATTTATGTAATAGATATATTGTATACTAAACCTTTTATTAGTTATACTATATATTTCACTATTAGAATTTTTAAGTGCCTGATCAGGTGTGTGTGTGTGTGTGTGTGTGCGCGCGCGCAGTAGTAGTAGTGGGTATGTCGGTTTTCATGGTAACAACTTGTCGCTCATAATATACTTTTTTTGATGAGAAGAGATCCGTCTAGTTACTTATTCTCGTGCTCGCTGTCTCGTGCACACGTGTGCTTAAGTATGGAGATTAGTAAGCTTTTGTTAGCAAGGTCTCAGAAGCTCACATTAAAATTGTCATTTACATTAGACATTATACACGAGAATTCTGCACCAACAAGAAGCTTAATGTAACTATTTGTAATTTATTAATTCGTAGTGAAATATGAGACTACAGGGCCTCACAATACGGCCACTGATAACTTTATAACCCAGTTAGTTCGTTCGTTCGTTCGTTGTAGTCTAAACAACGCTTCCCGATAAATTCGATTCGCTTAAATTAGAAGTTCTTTCTTTCTTTCTTTCTTTCTTTCTTTCTTTCTTTCTTTCTTTCTTTCTTTCTTTCTTTCTTTATGTATATATGTATGTATGTATGTACGTATGCCTACAGCTCCAGTAAATTGTTCTTTAAATTGGTGCTCATTTAACGATTTCATTATAACTCATGGAAATGTATAATTTTGTTTACAGTTATCATTTCGCGCCCTTATCAGTTTATAACACCTGTGATGCATCCAGGCGAGCGAATGAAATTCTAACCAACGAAGAACAATCCGTTGTTCCCTTCGCTTTTAGAAACGCTCGCTTCGTTTTAAGAGGAATAGCTCTCCTATCGTTATCGAAAAGGACGCACTAAAGTTTGCACAGTTAATTACTCAGGTTAAGCCTTATTACGGTTCTTTGGGTGGAGTCGGGTGTTGGGGGACGTACGTATAGGAATTACCTCCCCAACTTCAGCAA
>JAOYMR010000003.1:21063794-21066294 GCA_025802075.1 Tenebrosternarchus preto | reverse complement strand
ATTTAAATAATTTAAATTATTTAAATAATTTACATTTAGATTTCAAGTATATGTATTTTTGTACGTATTGCCGGCAGAAAGAAAATACGGTTGCCCAGTTTGTTCATGTTCAGTTTCTCGGTTTCAGTATTAGTTTTGATCTTGCAGCTGGTCCTACACAGAAAATTAAAGCAAAAATGTGTTTTGTCATCTCTCATACTTGTATCATGGAAACAGCAGGTAGAAATAGATACAACAATACATCAACATTGCGTGGCATTTCACTTTTAACAAATTATAATATACAGGAATTTATATATATATATATATATATATATAAATTTATGTATATATATATTTGTGTGTAGAATTATATACATGTAGGAATTTATATATATCCATATTATATATATATTTATATATATCCAGAATTTTTAAAAATGAAGTTTACCAACTGCATTTGATTAATTTAAGGTTCAAGGGGGAAAAAACCCACTTGAATAATCTAACTTACGTTTGTA
Organism: Tenebrosternarchus preto; assembly: GCA_025802075.1. Lineage (NCBI taxonomy): Eukaryota > Metazoa > Chordata > Actinopteri > Gymnotiformes > Apteronotidae > Tenebrosternarchus > Tenebrosternarchus preto. The sequence continues at coordinate 21,065,794 of JAOYMR010000003.1, read as the reverse complement.
ATAAACCATGATGTTCCTATGATGTTTGTATCAGAGGGATCATAGCTGCTCGTGCAGTGGAGTTTTGGTCAGTGGTTTCTGTACTCTGGGGTCTCCCAGTACTACTTTGCCCAGACTGTGTGTGGGACCGTCTTGGGTGGGAAGTGTTTGAAGGTTGTTTGTGCTTCCGTTGTCCCCCTATGGAAAAAGCTGTGATTCTTTCCCTTTTGTTCTCTCTCTCTCTCACACACACACACACACACACACACACACACACACACACAAACACAGACCGTCATTCCTTGGGATGGTTTATGGAGTCCACTGCTCTACAACTCTGATTCCAATTTTAGCTCCATTCAGATGCAGACACCACTTCCTTCCTCCACCTTCCCTGTTTGCGAACCTCTTTTTCCACCCAGGGGAGAGACGGAGAGAAGCGAAGGATGGAGAACACGAGTGAAAGAGGGTGGAGGTGCAGACGGATGAAACCTAGGCTGGGGAGGAGGTGGTAGTTTTGGGGGGGGGTGGAGGTAGCGGGGATGGGACCTCCGTCTGTGAGGAGCTGTTGCTCTGATGCCCTACTTGTGTTCATTGTCTTAAGTCCATTACACTCAAAACCACACACTGCCATCACACAACTGTTTTTTTTCTTTCTTTTTTCTCTGTTTAACTCCGGTGTCAGTTTCCATTTCATTAGCATTCTGTTACTAATGAATAATAAATAGATGAACTTTTCCTATGAGTGAACATTTTTCCAGGGTATTTTTGTTTTGTTTTGCCTTATGCCGTTTGGCTGTGAAGTTTTTTTAGATCAGAAAATTTTTTTATTTCAGAATTGTGCTCACTCAGTGTCTCTCTCTCTTTCTCTCTCTCTCTCAGGCCGCCTCTCAGCATAGCTCTGTCATGTTGACCACTGAGGGAGCTCCCCCTGTTGGCGAGCGGCTGGAGCCGAAGGTGTGCGTGGAGGACGCAGACATGTCCAAGTGGACTGAGTCGGAGTTCGAAGAGAAGTGCACGTACATCGTGAAGGACCACACGTGGGACGGGCCGCTGGACACGCCGCCCGTCTCACGCGCCCAAGCGTCTCTGCCACGGAATCTGGCCTTCAAACAAGGAACCGACTCCAAAGAGGTATCCACAGCACCTCCCTCCTTCTCCCTTCTCCCGGGGCTCGAGTGTGGGTGTGTTCGCTGAGACACCCAGGGCCCGGGGAACCACGCCTATTGTGTACGTTCTGCTAATAAAAATCCCAGTTAGCGAACGGACGCTCCGCTAACTCAATGGCCCGATACGTGAAAGCATGTGAAAAAAACCAACCTTAAGGGAAGTAACCAAACTGGGTGATGAGAGGGAGAGAGCGAGGGACAGGGAGAGGGAGAGAAACAAACAAAGAAAAAAAGAAAATAGAGGAACACAGATGTTTGTGATTCATGTTTGCTACATGAATATAAAGCGACTCCTCCACCTGTAATAATTCACCTACCCTTATCAGCAGTGTTTTGTGTCAGCAAAAAGCAAATAACAGCCCATTTCTCTGTAACTGAGAAAGCACGTGTGTTACCAAACGAGCTTCAGAAAGTTTGCTCGAAGCAAGGCGTTAAACTTCAGAAGACCTAGCTGGGAGGAGCCTCTGCTGTCGTCCTGTCACATCATACAGTCCATTGCGATGGCCGTCATGGCAACAAGGGCAATCCCCACCCACGGTTCGGCTCTTTTGGGTGGACGGGGGGAGGGGGGGGAGGGCGAGGTGGGCGGGGCCTTTGAACATGACTCCCGTGTCCCGAGATCTGTGACATTGATTTTTCCATCAAGCCGTCTGTGTTTTGTCTTATCAGTTCGCTGGGGAACAGGGAGTCCCCTTTTAGGGAAGATTAATTCATGAACTGATGAAAACAGAGGCACGAACAGTTACCCCTGCCCTTAAGGACAGGGAGAGACATGGAGAGGATCAAAAGGAACTGAAGGAGGCGCAGGTTGGGCGGGGGGGGGACTTTTTGAAGGAGGCGCAGGTTGGGGGG
>JAOYMR010000003.1:21035532-21055703 GCA_025802075.1 Tenebrosternarchus preto | reverse complement strand
CCCCCCCCCCCCCCCCCCCCCCCCCCCCCCCCCCCCCCCCCCCCCCCCCCCCCCCCCCCCCCCCCCCCCCGGGGGCGCACCATGTGATCCCAGTGAACAGGAAGTCTGCTCGCATGTAGCTAAGAACCTCAGAGTATTTTATTCCCTCACTAAACCTTTATTTTTTTTTTGAGCAACACTGATAACACAGGGGGAGAAGATGGTAATGAAAAAGGATGCAGAGTGCTAGTTACCAAAGTTCACTCACGGAGCAGAGTGCGCGCATGTGTGTCTGGAAGTGTTAAGTCTCTCTTCGGCTGGCCTCAGTCCTCTAGATTGGTCGATACTGTTTGCCCCTTTTACCCTCATGGATGGCACAAACCAAAGAGCCTTTGGTCTTTATTATGCACTGGTCCCCCACTCATTTCTATCTGTATCTGTGTTAGTTCTCCGCCCTCTTTGAATCAGACTTTTTCCGAGCCTCGTTTTCTAAGGCACCTGTAGCATTTCTCTTCATGTCTCTGTTCCTGAAGTATGACCAAAGTATTCCCCATGTCTCCAGCTTTAAAGTAAACATAAACAAGGACAAAACAAAAACACCAAACAAAACAAAACTCTTCTGTCTCTATGTTTACATACTGGTTTACACAGTTATTTAAGTGCAACCTGTTTAAATGTAAATTATGATATAAAATGTTCACTGATTCAATGGCATGTTGTCTGTGTACTTTCTTGAATATCTCTCTATATATGTAAAATATTTCTAATCTATAGTCTATAATATAAGATGTTTTATTAGATTGTTTTTGACAATTTAAGAGGAAATGTCTCCTTATATTCATTCAGTTTCCTTGCCTGAATACGTCTTGAGATTGAACCTAAATTGCAACTTTAACAATCCCAACATGCCATCTCAGACGGGGTATTTCTCACTTCTCGTGTTTGATTTGAAAAATCACTGAAATGGCACAACGAATCATGGAATTCACAATCTGACTCAACGCTCTCGCTTTGCGTTTGTGCGGGGAGCTTCGTTCTCCTTCCAATATCTTATTATTACCGCTGGGGAAAACAGAAGCTTCAGATATTCTTACACAAGGTTCCACTGTCCTCGTAATCGCAGGCGCAAAAACAAGAAAAGCGGAGTGGGTGTGTGAGAGAAGAGCTGATTTATGATCAGCTTTAGCGACTATAGGATCGCCCTCAACAGTTGAGGAATCTGACCCCAGTTCAGTAATCCTACTCTGAGATACTGAAAGTGAACACCAGCCCAGAAAAGCAATTTGGGCTTACAGAAAAGAACAACCAGCTAATTAGGTGATAGTGGCTCGTATGACTACACGTAAATGCGTGTGTATTAGCTATTTACGTAATGCGAATGAAATTCCGTGGGACTCTAAGCAGGTGTTACACACACACACACACACACACACACACACACACGCTTGCCTTCATTCTTGAAGGTCTCAAAGCAGAACCTTAGCAAATAAATTGCCAGCTGCTCGCCACACCGCTGCCCCCCCCGACCGGCGGTCGGGTTCGCATTTTTATCTGAGCCAACGAGCCCCACTTTCTCGGTACACGCATGGGTGAACGTTTTTGATACAGGGCTTGTTTTCCAGCGGAGCAGGTCAGAGTTTCCGTAACACGGCCACTGTAGCTGGCACTTACAGTAAACGCACATCCCCGCCTGAGAGTTTTTCAATGGTGACTGATGCAGCGCCGATGACTCAAACGAGCCCATGGGGGGGGGTCCTCTTACAACGTGCTTCTCATCGGTCCCTAACGGGTTGGAATTGTGGCCTTTTGCGTTAAAGAAGAAACAGATGGGGGACCAGGCCCAGACATCCAGAGCGGGAGAGGGAAGGCAGCTTTCAGGACATCGCTCCCCCCCAGCAAAGGCCTGACCTTTACAGTTACGAGCTGTTACAAGCCTGGTGAGAGCTGTGGCTCCAAACAAGAGCAACACTGCACGTCCAGTTCCTCGAACAGAGGTACTAGAGCTGGACTGCCCTGGTGTTTCTTGTTAATGGACGAATGTTTTTATTCAAAAGCGCCATGAAAACACATTTAGCAAAACACACTGCTCACGTCGTCGCCGTGGGGCCGAATTAAAGTCCAGCTACACGGTCTTCTCACCTCCTACAGGACGATGACGTGGACCACATAGCGTGATCGGCGCTTCCGATCAACATTCCATGGATATTCGTGGACCACATGGGAGCGTTTGAATTCTGAATGATAAGTGACTTTCCGCACTTCCTGTTTCCTGTCACCGCCAAGCCCCGCTGATTCAGCCAAACTACTGGAACTCGTCAAGAACCGCCTACTTTTAGAAAAACGTTAATCGATTTGAAAACAAACCTAACAAGTTAACACGTAGCCTTCAAGACGTGAATTTACCGTAAAGCAGACACCAGCCACAGCATAGATGGGTCAGATAGCAGAGACTGAGTGCATCTACTTCGAATTTTACCAGTCTTTGCACATGTATCATTGTGCTGGCCCCATTAAACCCAGCTGTGTGTCCCGTTATGAAGCTCAGACACAACAGAACAGATGAAGTGAGATCTTTGCTTTGCTGGCTCATGTTGATTAGATGAAGCGAGATCTTTGCTTTGCTGGCTCATGCTGATTTTCTGTTTTCCTTGTAATGCCAACAGTTCCATTATTTCTGTGTACAACAAATTACAGTCTTCCTTTCTTCACAAGCAGCCAAGAGCCACAAACCACACATTCATAAGCCATTCCAAACACGTGCACACGTACACGCACATGCACACACGCACACACACACACACACTCGCTTGAACACTGGTACTCCAGCTGTGCAAAAAAAAAACAAAACCGGACACGCTTCACGCTTCCAGGAACGGAAGGAGGAAGCTGAAACAAAGAAGAACCAATTTCACTGACGTGAACGGAGAGGGGGACCCATCCCAGGCTTCTGCCTTCACCACTGACTGATCACAGTGTCTCAGAGCCCCTCAGCACCTGCCAATTAGGGGCCTGGGTTAATGACAGGTTAGTTCTGACTGAGCAGTAGGGGGGATGGAGGGAGGCCTGCTGAAAATGAGAAGGTACCTTCAGTGGGGAGAAGGTAGAGTTTTGTTGTTTGTTCTCCTAAGCTGTCCCCCCCCCCCCATCTCACTGCTGTGATCCAGGTGTACTCATGAGGGAAGGAAGAGCAGAGGGGAAAGTTCTCCCTCAACAACTCATATAACTTAACAGGCTACGGCTGGGTTATGGACTTCAGACTCCTCTCTCCTCCGTGCTTTTGTGTCGCCGGTATCAGGTGGTTCGGCAGGACAGACAGCGCGAGGGCAACGAGCGAGAGGTTCCGACAGGCGGGGTGAAGAAGACAAAACCTCGCAGGGCTGGAGGGGAGAGCAAGTCCGATCCACTTAATCATGACGGGAACTTCAAAGGACGTAAAAAAAAAAATGTAAACGTCGTAAGTCTTTCGCCAACTGCGATCCGCTTGTGCGGGAACATCGGGGAAAGGCGGTTCGCCCGGCGTGCTTGTGACACGCCGCAGGACGGCCAGACCACGCAAGGGGCGAAAAGACGAAAAATGGAGAGGAAGAGGAGGAGGAGGAGGAGGAGGAGATGGGTGCCTCTGATCTTTTTAGTGACTGCTTTACAGGAACGAGAGAGTCGTGCCAGGATGGCTGTGTTTAATGAACTCATGAAGAGGGCCTCGGTTGGCTTTGATGTCCACTCCACTCCACACAGCCCCTCCTCTCTCTCTCTCTCTCACACACACACACACAAACCTTCTCTCCTGGCCCATAGCTATGAGAGCAAACCATTGTTTGCTCCCAGAATGAGAAAACAATGGAAAAATATTTTAGAAATAAAATCACCCCTTTTCCATGATGGCACACTGGCACAGCACCAAGCAAAGGCTCGGACAACAGACAGCCAGGTTTGGTCCTCGGCTGCTGGCTGTGTGGTTTCCCTAGGCTCGAGCGGCTACTCTGAAGTTCTGAAATTTGGGATGGCTGGTGTCTGTGATGCCAACGATAGGTTGACTGCTCTGTGTGTGTCCCGGGGTGGTTCCTGCCTCATGCCCTGTGCTGGAGGAATAAATATGGTGTTCCAGGTTTCTCAGCAGAAGTTTCTCAGCAGTCTTTTCAAACTATACAATGTTTGTCCCAATATTTACATTTGTGCTGGCGATTAAAGATTAAAGTTGCGTGGATATTTAGGGGATACTTTCTGGAGTTTTAAACCACTCATGTTTCCAACGCAAAGACCAACCTTCATGTCAAAAGGACCAAAGACCATGCAAAATATTACAAAATATTGTTTTATTCTTTTGTGAAGCATTTTTTTAAGTGTAGCAAAAGACAGAAAGGCAAGCCACTGCAAGAAAATCATTTACAGAAGGGAAGAAAAATCAAAGTCAACTGAGGAAAAGTCAACCTTTCGTTCCTGCAGAGCTGAGTGCAGAGGTGCTTTACAGGATTCTTATTTGTGGAGAAAGGGAAAAAAAAAAAAAAAAGCCAAAGAGGGATATACACAAATCTGGAGCCCATGCTGCAACTCAGGAAACAAACACAAACTGTTGCAAAACTCCCCCAGTAAACAGTCCCAGGATGCTTGTTCCGGGCGCCGTGAGGCCTTTGAGGCAGATTGCTGAAACTGACCTGGAGACAGCAGAGGCCTGACCTGGAGTCAGCAGAGGCCTGACCTGGAGTCAGCAGAGGCCTGACCTGGAGTCAGCAGAGGCTGTATGTCTGGGCTGTGCACACTCACTTGTTCCTATAAGCAAATAATCACTCTCAGCTGCTAATCCCTCCCCTTCCAATCTGCTCACTCCCTCCTCTCCCATCCACTTCCAAACTAACCAACACAAACAAACATCCACAGCCCGACCAGTCATGAGCACAGACAGTGAGCCCAGATGCTGAGAAAACGGGGCTCAGGAGATTCTGCCTCGGATCGGATGGACCAGCTAGAACCTCACAGTCGGGGACTTGATGGACCTCTTACAGTGAGCTCCAACTGCATAGAAAACAGATGAACTGCAGCAAAGCAGACATGAGGTTCAGGAAGTGCAGGGGCCGGATGTCTTTCATGTCCACCATGATGTCCCCCCTCCCCCTCCCCAAAAAAAAAAAAAAAAAATCCCAAACAAACAAACAAACAAGGTAGGCAACTGATAGAATGCAGTTAGGATTAATCATTCCAACAAATCATCATAAGACAATCCAGACTTGCTGGACATCGCTTGTTCTTAGAAGACGGAGCCCACTAGGTTCACACAGGATTTGAGCAGCCCCTCAGAGACCAGCGTTGTCTCCAGGGACCTCTGCTGTGCTCAGCCCCACCCCCCCCGGCCCTTTTTTCACAGAATGACAGAGGCTGCCACAGACAACACGCAACTCCAGTTGTACACCTCCTAACCCCCTGGATGTGCTGTGTCAGTAAGAGCCCCCCTCCCCAAACCCTTGGCACAGACTACAGCAGTTTAGTGGTCTCATTTAACGACAAACAGGACTCAAACTGATAATTAAGAGAGTGGCTGGAGAAGATCTAAAGCACATCGGCAGCACATTAGTCACAATGAGAAGTCAGAAAGAGAAAGGGATGAAAGATATATGAGAACGTTCTGTAATACTGTGAAAAAAATCACGCTCCCAATGAGAAGGTATGAGTAATGCACACCAGGGACATAAACATCCTAACTAGTGTAACGAGACATTTTCATGCTCCAGTACCCACTGGCAAACTCAAACGCTGTTTGAAAAGGAAGGTATTGAACCTCAACCCTGCTCTCTTCAAACAAAATCCATCCACTGATGCCTTTGCCAAGCAGTTAAATGCATGTCACAATTGTTGGTAAGTTAATCAGTTACATAAATGTGTTACTGTGTAGATATCGAAACTGCCAGATAGCAAATTTTGGTTATTTACATCCCTATGGCATGCGTAATAAAACTGGTCAATGTGTTCTCCAGTCTGACTATTCCGAACCGTCCCATGTCTGTGGGCTCCGCTCCCCAGAGACGAGGTGACCACAGGAAAAATGTGAAAGGATTCTTCCAGAAAGTTTTCCTGGAGTCGAGATGGAGATGCCATCAACCATCCGGATCCGGATCCAGATCCGGGTCCAGGTCCGGATCCGGGTCCTGGGGGGGTGGGGTGGGGGTTTGTGCCTCAGTCGCTTGGCGCCGGCACGACACAGATGTGGAGGAAGTTGTCGGGGTGGCTCAGATGCTCACTCAGCCACTGGATGGGCGTCTCCAGGAGAGGCTCAATCCCGTGGATCACCACCTGGTACCTCTTTGGCTCGTCTAATGTGGGGAGACAGACAGAGACAAACGGTGATGCTTGTGAGGAGGACAGATGAACTATGGGTGACTTTTACCAGCCTGTCGGTCAGGGCAAGAGACCGTTTACCCTCTTTTCTAAGTGCATTTGTAAGACCTCTATCCATCAATCTGTCTGTGGGAAAACAAGGCACAGTCAGGACTTCCAATGTGTACTGACAAGGACAAACGAGCTTACTTTTGCTGCAGTCTCTATAGACTTTCCTGCTTGAGTTTCAAGCATTTTTAAAGCATCGTATAAAGGAAATCATTCGTTTGAGGATCAACTCAGTTTTCTGCTTTCGGCACTTTCGCACAGTCCTGAACAGCACGTTCCTCAAGGCTGATGAAACGGGCCTGTTCCATGCCCAGTGCTCTTGCAGATCCTCCTGGATTACGTCATGAATGGTTCTTCTGTTTGTTGCTGGCGAGATCACAGCGGCTACCGTTCCCTATCACCTTTTACTCATAGCTGAGTGCGCTGGCAGGGGTACTGGAAAGTTGAGGGGGGGGGGAGAATGCTTGGGGCAGGAACATTAGCCTGCTGACCTGTGAGGAGCTGGGGAGGTTAAGTGGAGAACCCTAAAGGTTGGGGGGGGGGGGGGGGCTGCTTCAGGCCCCAAACGCTAGTTCCCCCACCTCTGCTCGAGAACTGAATCACGGCTTAGAATGGACAGTCAGTCAAGTGGGGGAGACATAAAACTCCACACGCACTTATACTGGAGCCAGTGAAGTGGTGCTTACAATAAGAACATGGAGACGTACTCTCCTGTGCTCTGACCCAGCCAACCCCCATCCTGGTGTGCTCCACTAAAACGAGGACTCACCTCCCACGCAGGAATGATGATTAGTAGGAGGGCACCTATGACACTTTTGGCTGTGGGCAAGCAGAGGTCCAGGGTTTAACACTACAGCATGAAGAGTGAGAAGAGAGGGCGGGGCCACCCGGCAGTCAGCATCACCACAGTGGAGGCCACGCCCACAAGGGCTGGCAGAGCAAGCAGAGAGAGATGCTGTAGGGCGGAGTACTGATGGCTCAGTATGACTAACCGCCCTGACCGTTTAAATCCCACCCCGAGTGCATAGAAAGGCAAACGGACACGTAATAACAGGATAACCGTTAAAGGGGAGGTTTCACCATTAAACAGAGCACGTCCAAATAACAGAAAGGTTCAAAGGGAAGGCAAACAATAAAATGACAAAAAATAAAAACGAACAAAAGAAAGCAAAACCAAAAATATGCACACAATGCACATAATTATTTTTTTTAAATCATCCAAGACCTTTAGTGATAATTTATTGTCTGGAAAAGCCTATTTCACAGGGGCAGGTTGTAACTGTATTAGTTCAGTAGTTCACAGGAGGCCTGGGAGTGAAAGTGGAACTGCTAACGGTTTGAACGTAACCCGGGCCGTGACACTCTCACACACACACACACACACACACACACACACACACGCCCAGCCACTTCTTAGTGTACCGGGCCGTGAGGTAGCTGCTCACCCCTGTGAGCGAGGGGGCGTGTCCTCTCTCCCTCCAGGAGGGTGGGTGCATTCCCACCATCACTCTCACTATGACGTGACGGGGAATTCACGTGGTGGTACAGAAGAGAGCGTGAAACCTGGCAGAAGGCGAGAGCCCACAAGCCAAACCGTGCGTTGGGGGGGGGGGCTGGAGGGATCTGGAGGCTGGTTAACTGGCCTGACGCGCTCCTGGCTGGGAAGCGGGGAGGCGAGCGGGTGTTGGCACGAACCAGCCACACCTCACCTCCAAAGGCTCTGGAGAAGAAGGCACAGGAGGCCTGCTTGGATGGCTTCATCAACCTGAAGCATGTGAAGGTACGAGTGCATCCATGTCAGCACAGACCAAAGAAAGTTCGACAGTTTGGGTCTTGGGAACATGCAAAAACCAACCAACCAACCAACAAAACACTCCCAGTTTCAGGCAGCTCCGTGTGTGTGTTTGCGACACTGAGCAACAGCAGGCAGAGGCAGTCGAGAACCAGGTCAAAACTAATTACAGCATCAAAAGGTTCTTTTCTACCCACCAGTCCCGGGCCTAAACAACTTGAAACTGGTAAACTGAAATGAATGAACTGAACTGAACTGCAAGAGCATGGAACCAAACTGCCGAGGCACAGCACGGCCTAAACCAAAACAGGAAGCCTTCAAACCAGGCCTTATAGGAGGGGATGTTTGTGGCATCTGTGTTGATGTTTGCTGTACTTGGCGGAAGAGTCTGGTCAGGCTTGTGCCCGCGTCGGGTTGCTTTCGGAGCATCTCCTGCAGTGTACACACCCCCCCCCCCCCCTCACAAAACAGAACACAACCAAACTGCTGATTTGCAGCACACATCGTCCGTCTTCTCGTCAGCCGTCGCGCCTGGGTTCACGTTCGCAGGCGAGAGCGGCGGAGAGCCACTGATGCTGCTTCAGCTTACGTGCAGAGGAGGCATAACTGAACTGAAACCCCAAAGTCATGGAGTACAGAGATGAGCACACAGCAACACACACACACACACACACACACAACCCGCATGAGCTGGAAGCTTTGCACACCGCTCTTACACACTCCTCCAGCTCAACGGGAAGGTTAAGCTGAGCTTTCCTGCATCACCACCACTACCCGCTTGAATGTGGGTGACGGTCATGTCGGGTTGGGACTGATGCTCGTCTTCAAACACACACACACACACACACACACACGTCTGTTTAAAGATGCAATATGTGGTTTCTAGATTTGAAGACACTGTGGAGTTAATGCATAGATCGCTATAGATGAGGAGTCTTAGGAAACTGACATTTCACAAGTCTTCAAATGCAGACTGAAGGCTCAGCTATTTGTAGAGCATTTCAATAGCCAATGACTTATCAAATTTTATTCTACCGTTGAGTAACTCCAGTTCCAGCACTTATTGTTTATTTCTTACTGTACTCTCTGATAGTTTATACTTTTGCACTTACACCAGGATTCTGTATTTTAGCAGTGTTCCAGATCAAATGCATATTGAACTCTGTCTTATTTAGGAAATGACAAAGCACTTGTGTGTGTCGCTTTGGATAAGACACCTTGTTAAATGCCTAAACCAAGCAGACTATGATTGTGGTTAACACTGGACCCATATGAACATGTTCCCCAAGCCCCTCCCCCTTTCACCACCCATCGACAGCCTCGAGGGGGTAAACCACACCCAGGTCCTGAAGCCCTGTCCTGTTCACACCACAGAACTTCACTCCTGGACCAGGCGTAATCGGCACTGATCTACCTGCGCATCCACGTATGACTGAGCAAGCCAAGAAGATACTTCTACGAGAAGTTTTGTGCTGCATGGTATAAAACTTTAAGGTGCACCCGTACCCCAGAGCTGTGCATGAATGCTAGGTGCTCTGCACACAGTACAGAGCAGCAAGTTTAAGACATTCAGTGAACCTGCTGTCGCTACAATGAGGTTGGTCAGCTTACATCAGACGGGGGCGGGGCTGGGGGCGGGGCTGGGGGTGGGTGGGTGGGTGTGTCTTATACAATGTGACTGTTGGTAAATTGACTTGAATAATTTGAATAAAATTAAAAGGAAAAATAAAACAGGCTGGTTTATTTCAGTAAAAAAAACACCAGATGTCGAGCTTCACCGCAGTTCCTTCTCCATTCACAAAGAGGGAGGAGGGAGAAAGCCTGAACTGCGGAGATCTCCACCGCTGCCTCAGAGATGGCTGACCGCATAGCTCACGACGGTTTATCTGCCAGGATGCCCAGATGCAGAGCTCTTGCTGAAGCCTGTCCAGCACTTCACTTACTCCAACCACAAACTCCTCATCACTCCTGTGGAGTTCCGTGATGGTCAGAAGATGGGTGGTGCGAGAAGCCTCCACAGCCCAGGCCGATCCTGAAAGCCGCAGGGCTGCAAATAAACCCGACGCGGTCGTTCCCGAGAGTGACCCTTTCCCACCTCCGCGCCGCGAGCCGAAGCGCCGAGCGGCCACACGGAATCCCCCCGGATGTCTCGCACGCACGCAGACGCAGTTCCGAGGACGAGATCTCACACAGAGCTCAGTAGTGATACCAAGCAGGGAGAAGTGGGTGGGCAGGCCAGCTGGAGGTTTCCCCGCTGACTGTGTGGGCGGATGTAAAGGTTTTTTGGGTGGGGGCTTTTCTCAGCGATGCATTTATGTGAAATAATACCACCACAAACACTCTAAGAGTATGATAAAATACGAAATAAAGTTATTGCCTTTCCGACCGACTTCTAGAGCTGAGTGTGGGTATTTCTTCAAAAATGGGCTTGTTGCTGTTTTCGAAATCTCACAGGCTTGGTGATCAGCGTGAAAGAGGGTGTAGGAGATGCACCTCAAGCTACTACGTATCTCTGTTCATCCACATTAACTGCTTAGAGCCAATGAACACAGCACTCCTTTGTGTCTGAGGCCAAATGCTAATTAAGAGTAGATGTTGCTGTTAGCTCTGGTGGGCGAAGAGCATTCTTGGCGCAACTTGCTATTCTCTGTATAAGTGTAAGTGTGTGTGTGTGTGTGTGTGGGAATCCCCGGCTAAATAAATCCAGCATGCTGTAGTAAGTCATCCCTGAGGTTCTGTCAACATCAAACTCTTTCCCTGAAACGTTTGCAAGTGCGTAGGAAAAGTTCCACGAGGCTGGCTACTTATCATCAGAACTAAAAAAAAAAAAACCCTATCACAACCCTCCTCCTCCTCCACCTCAGCGTCTACACCCATCAGACAGTACGCAGTCATCAGAGGCCTGCAGTTTGATTCCTAGAATAAAGGTCAGAGAGGGAAAGGTCCCGTCGACACCACTGAAGGACTGTTGTGTCTCAACGTGGAACCAAGAAAATCCAAACAAAAAGACTGGGGATTTGGGGAAGGGGGGGGGCACTTTCACCTGTGCACACCACCACTGGGCCCCTCTCACACAGAGAGAGTGTGTGTGTGTGTGAGAGACATCCTACCTCAGTTATCCTCACCCATGCTGGCTGCTCCACCTGTGGGTGCTGTGTTCCACACTACCATTGTCTCATTATCTCACTTCCTCTGAGGAGATACCCAGACAGCTCCTGTTTTGGCTGTGATGTCCATTCATGCTCCTCACAGAGCTCCTTCTCTCCACCCCTCCCCTCCCCCACTCTTAGTCACGGTTATCTTTAATCTTCAGATTAAATCTAGGAGGCTTCAGAACACGATGACGACCACTTCACCCTTCTGCACAACAGGGCTCCCTCAGCAAAATAAGCCTTACTTACCATCAAACACCTGTGTGTGTGTGTGTGTGTGTGTGTGTGTGTGTGTGTTTCATCGTTAAGACCTACCATCCTGATATACAGCAGCAGGGAACATCTCCTTCAGCAGGTCCCCCAGGGTGAGAGCGTTGCCATCAGCAGACACTGGCCGAAACAGCCTCTGGATGAACGGCCTCTCACTCAGAGTCTGCGGTGGGGACACAGACAGCAGACCGTGAGCCGAACGCACTACGTCCGATTAGAAACGATGAGGTGTTCTGGAGGTGGGGTTGTACACGGAGAGCTTCCAGAACATTCGAAATGTGGTTCTAGTGACGTGCTTCAACTCTCTAGCACTTGACATTTCAAAATGACATGGCGACACTGGTGAATCCAACTATCATGCACCCAGATCTACTTCAAAAGAATTTACCCATATCAGCCAAGCTACATTAAACACAACACTTTTCTTTTTTCTTTAAAACAAGTTTCCTGTTTAGATCACAGCACCCAGTTGTTAGAGAAGTTTGGTTTCCAAGTCAGCAAACCCATTTTGTGGCACCTCAATAGCCTGGTGTTCACTGTGAATTACCAGGGAAAAGAAATAAAACATTAAGTCATTGAGGGGAAACGATATGCCGTTCCTGGATCCGTGTCCTGTAGACAAACCGATATCCACCCCCATCTGCAGGCTGAGCGGGAATCTGAGGAAGCCCACTAATCCGCTCACTCACGGAGGCCCTACCCAGCGCCACGCTGTAGTGACTAAACGCTCCTCAAACGGCCAAATGACAGACACTCGTGGGCAGGTTGGAGGCCGCGTTGGATACCAAACTGTTTTTAAGGCCACTGTTGCTGGGATCCAAATAGGAAAAGGGTTCACAACAGAAACACTGCGTGCGGTAGTAATGACACTGGAAGAGTTGCTCTCTCTCTCTCTCACACACACACACACACACACACACACACACACACACTAAACAAAAATCCCCCAAACTGATTACAGTATAGCTTTTATGCATGTATTTTTGGGGAAAAGATGTAACCAAAGACTATTAAATGGAGTGTTGTGTCCATCAAAACCCTGAAAAAAAGATCCTTCAGCAGTTCATTTTGTGATACTGCCAGAACACACACACATTTACATTTATGGCATTTAGCTGACGCTTGTATCCAAAGCGACTTACAATTGTGACTGAATACATCTTGATCAGTTGAGGGTTAAGGGCTTTTGCTCAGGGGCCCAACAGTGGTAACTTGGCAGAGGTGGGATTTGAACCACCTTAACCAGTGAGCTACCACTGCCCTGTGTGCCACACACACACACACACACACACACCAGGAGGGGTGGAGTGTGGACCAGCATCGTTGGCACTTTTCCCCCCCCTCTTCCAGTAGTGGAGATAAACAGCTACACTGAAAAGGCTTGAACTTGTGACAGCTGTGCCAAACTATTGACCTCATATTGGCTGCCGAGTGCCAATAACCATGAAATGGAGAAGCCTGGCTGCAAATAGTCGCGACCAGCGTGCGACGCCTTGCCTATTGATCCCCGTGAGGCGGTGAGGTGTCGGGTGATGGCTCGGCTCCAACGTTTCACCCGCCTTCGCGTGCGGTCAGCGGCCGAGGATGTCTGATCCGGGCCCTGGGTGACAACCGCGGCCCGGCTGAACAATACAGGGTTCAGTCTCGGAGCTGCGAAAAGGAAACCGGTGACATGGACGGCTCGGGTGTCTGGGGCCTGTAAACGACACCAGCAGGCTCCAGGAAGGGAAGGTGGCTCGGTCCGGCCTTAGCCGCGCGATCGGCTTACCAGAAAAGCTGACTCACCGCGGGGCACGCGGCACCTTGCTCGTGATCAAACCGAGGGCCCGAGCGGAGAGAGTGGGATAAGTGACAGCTACTACCATGCATTTTTAAAGCGCCCGCCGTGAATTATTCAGGCCGGCCCCATTGAAAAGGCCCATCAATACCGATGAGGAGCGTGATACTCTGGACGCAGACACTTTCTTTTCAGTTTGCCTGACACCCAAGCTGGCAGCGGACCACATATGCAAGGAGGCATCATTAGCCTTTCTCCGAAGGCCAGGAACAGTGAAAAGACCTGGGGCGTGTCCCAAATCGTCCCCTCATCTCATACCAACTACCTGGGGATTCAGCCGGCGGTATCCCATGATGCACCTCAAAACCTTAAGGGTGGGTGATGGGTGCCCATAAATGAATTCGGGGAACATTTACCAGCAAAGCATGGGATGTAAAAACAGACCTGATTGTTTTTCCAGCTTTACAGATTTAAACAGTTTTACTGATTTTAACAGCTTTATCGATTGTAGGGATTTCAGAAAATAAACAACAAAAAATTTGAGTCTACAAAAGTAAAATGCAAATTCGAAACAAGGATCTCTATTTTGGGCCAAGATGATCTGTGTGATAAAGTTACGGTTCCATAAGATACTTTAAAACAAGAACATCTTGACCTTGCCATTCAAAAGCACATCAGTACAAGAGTTTCTCATCTACTGTGTTAATTAGACGAATGCACCTTCATATACCTAAAATAGATCAAATGACTTCAAACTCTGACATTAAAATTGAAAATCATAGTGAAACTGAAATGCTGTAGTTAAGCCTCTACGTAAACTACGTAAGACTGACCTATTTACCAGCCTCTTTTAAATGAATACACAGTCCTATATATTTACACCCTAAATGGATCGGCTGATTTCCACTGAATAGTCATATGCTGTCAGTCAATGCTGAATCAACATGTGGTTCATGAGAAACTTCATAAATCAAAATGTCCTATGGATAATGACTGCCACCCCCCCCCAACCACATCCTCCTCAAGGTTCTGTTCAAAAGGTTTATTTTAAATACTTTTCTCTTCCTGCCATTATATCTCCAGAATTCTGGCCACCTTGAGGTCCATCAATCTGTCATGGTTTGCTGCCTAATGCTCAGTTATATGTGGAACCTATATTGTATGCAGGTTCCACATATAGCAAAAATGAGCGGAAACTGTATACAAACTGTGGTACAACAAAGGGCACATGGTCTAGGTTAAGATTTTTATTTATTTATTTTTTAACTAGCCATTAAGCACCCATCATAACTTACTGGAAAAGCATCTAATTGATGAACAGGAAATTGATCAACAGGAAATATACCAGATGTGTCCATCATATGCATTGGTGTGTGATGTCATATATACAGCAGACGTTTCTGAAATTTGAGCCTGAAATAAACCGATTTTAATTTCATAAAATAATAAAAAAAAATGATTTAAAATAAAATCATTGGTTAATAAAAGTTTTATATATTATTGTCAATAAAAACTATTGCATTGTATGTTAGTAAAGGTTTACTGACATTTCACCATTTTATTATTTTAGACCCTGAAAGAAACGTTTATTTGTTATGTGCTGACAAACACATGCTAATCATGCGTTAAAGGTGATTCTAACATTGAGAAGAAGGTTCACTATTCTGGCTGCATGCTTAAATATAACCTTATTTTCTTTAAGCTTTCCTGCCCATATAGTCTAAATAGGCACAAATGAAGAAATACTTAACCACTACGATCTTTCTTCCTCTCTTTATATGACGTGTGCTGTGCTTTACTGATCATGTCAAAATTTCCTATAATCTCTGACTTAAACAGGAAAGGAAATTTCTTCTGAAGTGTCTAGTAACAGCCATATGTGAGAGTCACTAGAGAAAACCATTGAAGCACAACTTCACTATAAAATCTTCCACCTGCTTTGAAACCAATTCGGTTTTCGATGTGCTTTTAAACTGATTAAAAATTAACTAAGTGTTTTCTCTAGTGAACCTAATAAAGTTAAGAGCAGTGTGATATCAAAACAGGATTAAGATTAATCAGTATGGACAAGACGGCACCAATGCCTTCCCCACATCAGACATTATTCCAATTGTGACAATAAATCAAAATGCGCCATCTATTGGCCACATGGCATCCTGCAGCCTATTGTGAATCTTTCTGCACATGTAAATGATCCAAATTCCGAATACCTGGTATATCCTGAAAGGAATGTAGCGAAATCCACCCTCCTCTGTCGGATATTCCATCAGTTTACGGTTCATGGCCCAAAACTGGTCAAATTTATCTGCAGAACAGAACCGGGGAAAACAGTAAACCTAGAGAAGGCGAGTAAACCCAGACAGCTCACTGGCTCGCGAAGGCTTTTTATTGTTAACTTCTCTCAAACTACAGTAACCGAAACCTCCACAGTGTAAAGCCACAAAAGTTTAAAAACAACTGTATTCCAACAATAACTTCATCCTTATAATGCGCTGCTGATGGTATGAAGCAGAACACCACACAAAAACCTCAGTTTTAATTATAGGACCATCAAAACCCATCGCATCTGGACGTTCATCTCAAAATACATGTAGCAACCTTGTTTGCCGTTTGCGCACATTCAGCTGATAAATGCAAGAGACGGATCAGAGATGGAAACGCGCGCTGTCCTGGGAGCTCTGTGGCTGATGAATTCTCACATTTGTAAAGGAGTGACGATCTCCACCCAGCAGCTGTTGCCTTCTCCCTGCTCACCTGTCGCCCCCATCTATTGTTCCTCCATCTCAGAGACATGCAAGAGCCACAGGGCTGGACCGTGAAACGTTCTGTGTTAAGACAGATGGATCCTGTAACTCTGTAGTCGAACCTCTCCTTACCCTACTCTACGTGGCTTTTGATTTTCACCTTTTTTTTTTTTTTACTTTCTCAACAGTGTTGCTTTAGTGGTCTCAGTCTTACACTGGGATTTCAGTTGTTTGCACCTTCTGGTTTGACTCTTTCACTCGTAATATAGTCTTCGAACTGACGCTCGTGCTTCTGCAGAGGCCGCACCAACTGCTAGCACGCTCGTCATCGACGTGGATCGGTCATGAAAGGCAGCTGATTGCTAATGAAGCTTAGGTGACCTTTACCATTCTGTAGGCCCATCCACAGCTGTTTGTGGTCCTTTTTCTGCATGTCGTTGATCACCTGGCCCTTGTGTTTAAGTGCGTCCGCCTCCTTAATGCAGCTCATGAAATGGGCTTCTATCACAGAGCTGGAAGGGCAGTGGAGCAAATCGCGTTCAGGAAAATCCTGGAAAAAACAAAATCACACGGGTACAGGTTTATTATCCTCCGGCAGGGGCAGAAGACTAGATACATGACAACCAATCAGCAAAGCAGTGCAATTATTCTGGGTACCTTAAAATGCACAGTGACACTCCATGGGAGAGCTGTATTTGAGGCATGCAGGTCAAACAACACTCCAATTGGGTAGTGCCTTCAAACAAACAAAGTCCATATGAAGTATGAACAAACACATTTATGTCCAGGAGTACAGCACTGTTATGTCCAGGACTCACTAACTTTTCTTTCAGAAAGCTTAGCAGTCTGCACTGCCACCTAGTGTTCAAAGAGTAAAACCACACACACACACACACACACACACCTGGGGGCACAAATAAGACTTTACTTGCAGCACATCAAATAATACGCTAGTGAACAAAAGGTAATGTGAGGATTCATTTGAAGCAGGAAACCCATGTGAAGATCTTCTTTAGAGAGAGTTTATGCTGAATAAATGCAATGCTCCCCAGCCACGAGCGCCAAATCTTCACCAAGACCCTGTGTGTTTCTCAATCGAGGCTAAAAGGGGCACCAATATCCCCGAGACCCTGTACTTCATACAGTCATGCAAATAACACTAATCGTAAATGGAACAGAACCGAGCTGGGCAGGATGCCCTGGAACTGCACCAACCCACACAACAATCTATAGCCATTACAGGCTCATGATTCATCTGCTAAATATTAATATACTCTGTCAAACAAATTCCACACCTTTTCTTACAGGGCCTTAAAACAACTTGACAAGTCAGAATACTTAAATAATTTATAAATAACGTAAATAATTTATAAAAATGTACAAAAATTAGAATCGGCCTTGTAATTTGCCAGATTTCTAGATGCACATAGCAGGAAGAGAAAACAAAGAAACGAGGCAAAGTTTCCAAGGCAACGAATTTCGAACCGTGCAGTCACCTACCATTTAAGAGGAGTCCCTTCATATTCAAACCACACCTCCGACACGTCTTCGGTTTTCACCGCTTTCAAAAAGTGCTTCTTAACCTTGTCGGTCACAAGCGTCAGATAACTGACCCTTGGAAGGAGCATCTGGAACAAGGGAAGCAGAAAAGAACAGATAATATACTTTCGCCTCACTGACTGTGGTAAAGAATTCCTTATCAATATGTAGATCACTTGCTACAGGCATCTAAAAGGGCACTTCAGCACAATTCCAAACACTGCCAACAGTAGAGGCGCAGAGCGTATTGTTTGTTAATCAATACTGGAAAAATGGCCACAATATACAAGAAAGATGCAATATGCAAATGAAGTCTGTAACCAATGATAACATTTCATCTTGCACACTTGACCAATCAGGTACTGATCTCTCACATCATCTACATGCTCCAAAATCATCAAAAATGTCTGCGAAGAAATAGTACAGGCCAATCTTTAAATCACTTAAATTGTCACCACTGAGTTTTAATACATCAGTTTTAATACAAAGCGTAATTACACCATCGTAACATAATGACAAATATTTCATCTCATGTGAGTAAATTCTAATGAGTAAACTCTAGGACACTGTTTACACAATTTATCTTTCAATACTTAAACATCTAAAAAAAAAAAATCTCTTATAAATGGTTCCTTTAAGTGTAATTAACCCCCTAACACTTATTCAGAGTGTTTATGGCGCTCACATAAAATGGTTCTGCCTCTCTCTCTGTGACTTCGTCCGGGTACAGCGTGAAACATGTCGGTATCCGTCCAAACCAAACGTCTCGAAGTACATCCTTATCATCTGCCATTATCCTGACCCTCCAGGAGACGCATATGACGCCACTGTTAAAGATGAAAGGACGGACGGTCAGCTTTACCTTCAAAATAACAGGATGATTAAGAGCGAAAATGTCAGTTCTGGTATCAACTTTTGCATTTAGCTATGCATGTTTGCTGTCAGGATGGGACACACTTCCTCTTGACATGAAAACTTTTTGACAGTTGCGTTTCAGGCACCATTTAGCCTATTCAACCAATTTTATAGTCTGGTTGACATACTTAATGCGTTTCTGGTGAAACGCCACATTAGATCATACCGATATTTTTTTCTTTTGATTAAAAAAAAAAAAAGCTACAAAAATTTTGTGGGCCCGAGTGTATTTTTTTATGAAGGTAGCTGGCTAACGTTAGCCTGTCGGCCCTTTTGACAGTTAGGCTGGCAAGCCAATATAACGACTAACTTTACTGACTAGGTTTTTAATAATTTTGGCTATAAACATATCTAGTGGTTTAATGACATTTGGAGTTTTATATGCCAGCACCAACTTTTTTACTTGCTAACTACATAAAGTTAACGTCCAAGTTAGCTTGCGTTGGCTCTCCTTACAGGCTAACCTGACATTGCCCAGCTAAAACGAACTACTGCTGATAAATGACACTCAAATCACTTCGCTATGAAATGTTATTTTATTTGACTGAACTAGTCAGATGGCCAGTGATCTATCTAACGTGTTATTCCTGATGGACGACTTACATTGATGATGTGTCTTTGATAACGTAATGTGATCAGTAATGTGTGGCTGGCTAGCTAGGCTAGCTAGATTAGCGAGCCAGCTAGTTCATGTAGCTAGCTAAAATGTTACCAACAGAGAACACTGATGAGATTTTCTCAACACCAAACCACAGTTCTGTTTAGTGCCCACCGTATGGCTTTTCAACAAGTGACAAATTAATGTAACTGTAGCTAAAGTAACAGGTCTGAAAGCAAGTTAGCATCGTTAGCTAGATAGATAGCCTGTCTTCCTACCTCCACTCGTTCCTTGCTGAATCACCAGTTTGTCACCTCAGAGTCCGTCACACACAGATAATTACAGAAAAAAACAGTTAAAATCTAAGTAGCTATCTAAGGTAAAAGCAGATTATGCTAATTAAAATATCTGCGAAACACAGCTAGTACGAATTACATGTCCGAGAGCACTGTGGTTTGTCAAGCAAGTGCGAGACGGACTGCAAATACACAAAAAATACAGCGCGATTAGAACAATTAGCTGTTAGCTAGCTAGCTGTTTTCGTTTCATTTTTCTTCTTCTTCCGTTTCTTCTTTTTCTACTTCTTCTTGTTTCGGTTTCTACGCTGCCACCTAGGACGGTTAACTATTATCGCAGGCCAACCTCTGGAAGAAAATCTAGCGTTTCCCAAGTCTTCAGAGCCCCACCACAGTCCATATCCTGCTACAGCTGCCACTGCTGTCTAAGGTCTCAGGACTCCAGATACAGGACCTCGGACAGAGCAAAAATGTGGCTTGTCTGAAAGCACTCTATACAGGCCACTCGTAAATCATATAGAAGATTTGCTTGCCTCCTGCACAGGCCTGTTATATGTTTTTTTTTGTCTGGATGGAATTAGAATCTATTAAGTATTAAGTTAGGGACCATCCAGTGAAAATGTCTGATATATACTAGCGTCCAAATGTATGAAATTAACGCGTATGCAAATCTCCTGCATTTCCAAAATGTGAGTGTAATAAAATTGTACACTAGATGTCGCCTCTAGCTCACA
>JAOYMR010000003.1:21022101-21034023 GCA_025802075.1 Tenebrosternarchus preto | reverse complement strand
CAACAATACTCAGGTAGGCTGAGTCAGTAACAATACTCAGGTAGGCTGAGTCAGTAACAATACTCAGGTAGGCTGTGCCATTGATACGATGCTCAATTGGTACTAATGGGCTCAAAGTGTGCCAGGAAAATACCCCCCACACCATTGCACCACCACCACCAGCCTGAACCGTTGATACAAGTCAGGATGGATCCATGCTTTCATGTTGTTGAGGACAAATTCTGACTCTACCATCTGAATGTCACAGCAGAAATCGAGACTCATCAGACCAGGCAACATTTTTCCAATCTTCTATTGTCCAATTTTGGTGAGCCTGTGCGAATTGTAGCCTCAGTTTCCTGTTCTTAGTTGACAGGAGTGGCACCCGGTGTGATCTGCTGCTGTAGTCCATCTGCCTCAAGGTTCGATGTGTTGTGCATTCAGAGATGCTCTTCTGCATGCCTTGGTTGTAACGACTGGTTATTTGAGTTACTGTTGCCATTCTATCAGCTCAAACCAGTCTGGCTATTCTCCTCTGACCTCTGGCATCCACAAGGCATTTGCGGCCACAGAACTGCCGCTCCTTGGATATTTTCTCTTTTTCGGAGCATTCTCTGTAAACCCTAGAGATGGTTGTGTGTGAAAATCCCAGTAGATCAGCAGTTTCTGAAATATTCAGAACAACCATGCAACGTTCAAAGTCACTTAAATCACCTTTCTTCCCCATTCCGATGCTCTGTTTGAACTGCAGCAGATCGTTTTGGCCATGTCTACATGCCTAAATGCATTGAGTTGCTGCCATGTGATTGGCTGATTCGACATTTGAGTTAATGAGTAGTTGGACAGGTGTACCTAATAAAGTGGCCGGTGAGTGTGTGTGTGTGTGTGTGTGTGTGTGTGTATTATATATTCTTTTTAGATGGAAAAACAAGACATTTGTTGCATTCAGAAACAAAGCCGCAGATGAGAAACATTAATCTATCTGTAAAACTTCTTTTTATTTTTAATAAAGGTAATAAATAAGTTATACAAAATTTGTAATTTTTATTCATTCGTTAAAAATTCAAAAGAGGTGTGTGGTGTCGCAAGCAAGACGGTGTCTGCTGCGGAGTCATCATCATCATCATCATCATCATCATCACCACAGCATTGCTACAAAAGATACCACACGTGCCAATGTGCTGCTTACAAAGATTCCACTACTCAGCCAAACTGGCAATTTTCATGGAATCATGAAACGCATTTTCAAGCGTCAACCACAATACGTCTGATACGTTAAACACGGCCATTGTTATTGTATTAATCATTTTTAGTTGAACAATAAAATCAATCAAACAATTAACGTTCATATACTCTCGTTGTTTTACAATTTTAGCGACATTTCTTACCTCCTGATCGCTCAGATATTTATTGTATTTTCTGCGGGGGTTATTGTTCCGTCTATCTTAGTGTATGCTTTATGCATTTTTTTGCTGCCCGTCTATGCTTTCTGTTTATGCCTTAAGATAAATATAAGGTCCGCCCCAATTCGGGGTTTGTGAAGAGGAAGTTGGTTGCCCAACGTAAATTTTGATTACTTTCGGTTTATTTTTCCATGTAAAATATCGCACAATTTCACCCGAGCTTCCCTATTAACGATAACAAATATCTAAGGTAAGACAAGACAGGCACACTTATTGGGTATAACGGACCATTTTCTAGCTTTAAGTTAACAAATGTTAAAGTTCTCGCACTCTTCAGGCAAGTGTGTTGGAGAACGGTTCTCTGTAGCCAACCACTTGTACTGTTAGTGTGTTGCAACTTTAGCCCAAGACGCCTGTATTCAAAACTTAAAACTTAAAGCTAACAATAAAATCTCAAGTTCACACATTAAAGTCCTAAAAGCTGTTTTACACAATGTACGGCATCAATTTCGACCTACCAGTAACCACTGGTAATATGTCTATTGTGGGGCTGCCCATTGAGCTCTTAAATTAAGATTAGACCTAGAGGAAAAGTTAAATAGAAAATTTCCTGTGTAATGGTTTTAGTTACATTACCTTGTTTTGTTTTTTTTTTTCTTTTACATGTCGGTTATGAGTGTTTGACAACTTTTAAACCACCCCAACTTCACTACAATTTTGTGCAATTTGAAGATTAACTGTTTTTCAGAGCTGTAGAAGTCCAGACAAACCTACGTGTCCAACCCATTATGACACAATAATGCAGTCCAATAAAGGAGGGCCTTCCAGAACTAGGTAAGAATATTTAGGTGGTTTTCAGTTTTTTGTAAATAAACCATACTGAACTCTATCAAAATGAATCCGGAAAAGCTGAGGCTGGTTTGTTTTTATGTTCATAATATCAGTGAACATCGAAGAGGGATCTTTCTGGTCCACTGTTTATAAGATCCGAGACCACTTGTTCACACCATTCTTGGGAACTCGGACGCCTTCACTGTGACGCTGAATTGTGGAGAGTGTGTAGTCCCAACGGCCACTTATATGTTGCCGTTATCCACGTTCACTCCGTCTTCATGAAGCAGATAAGGAAGAGAAAACAAACAGATCAAGATATGTTAAATGACTAAACAAGATGACAACGTAGACATGTTTAATGCTACGACTACAAATCCAAGTCTCTAGATTATGCATTATCATCCCTCCTCTAGATTAATTCAATTCGCTTTTTTCTTGTCTCCCTTTATGAAGGGTTTCTATACACAAATTCATCAAGAGATACTGTGAATGGTTCTCACCAACACTGGGAAATGTGGACCAGTTCACACTTTATAACTTCGTGTTTCATTAAACTTTTCATTGCTGTTCATTACTCAATGCACTAAGCCCATCCCAACCTTTCTAGAGTTTTCCATCCCTACACACCATCCCACTCTCTTAAATTAGTTGACAACAGCCCACTTTACCTCCCTTGCCCACACAAGTCTGCTGCATTAAGACCAAGTTTTAACCCCCCAACCCTATTCATAGTAGTTTCTTTTTCTTACAACTGCTTATCTAATCAGTTATTATAACTTGGTCTTATGGTGCTTAGTGTTCAAGTTGCTTTGAATGGAAGTTCCCAACAAATGAATAAACATGAATGTAAACACCTAATCTGTATCTCTTTCTGAAGCACATTTCAGCAGGAGACATCAACGACATGTCAACACAGCTGTGTGTCTGTGAAGAGCGACCACTCTAAGGGACATGAAGTCAACTTTCCCAAAGGCAGCCCTCTGTCTGAACCCAAGTAGGAGCATTTGACTGCTGTGATTATTTCTTTGTTATTTTTGTAGAATAAGTTTCATATGTATTATATGACATATAATATTTTAGACCTTGAGGGTCCTGTGGAGTATCTTTTCTTTGCTGTTCCCCAGACTGCATTTTTTTGTACAGAGATCTCAGAAATTGTTCCTGGGATCTGCTGGAGCCACTTCTCAGTTTGGGGGTCACAGCCCCTAGTGCTCCCACTACTACAGTCGCCTTTAACTTCCACATCTTTTGTAGCTTTTCTTTCAGCACTTGGTATTTCTCAAGCTTGAATCACAGGCTCTCTTGTAGTAGTCAGTCTGTCTGGTCTTGCAGTATTTTATCCACCAGTAGCTGGTGCTTGGCTCCTCTGAGGTTCTTGCTAATGCCTTTCTGGGCTCCATGTATGTACTGAGCCATGTGCGTACTCATCTTAACTGAAGTGATGCCTGACAGGAGAGTCGTGATATGAGCAGAGGCATGTTATCGGCTGGTAGTTGAGTAGAACTATACTTTGAGTGTAAGGTGTCTCATGGGAGAACATTTAATGCAATTGCCGGTTCCTCTGTCTCTGGTCACGTTTTGCTTAGTGTTGCTTTGAATGGAAGTGCATACCAAATGAAGTGTCAATGTAAAGACTTAATCTGTGTCTCTTTCTGAAGGACATTTCAGCAGGAGACATCAACGACATGTCAACACAGCTGTGTGTCTGTGAAGAGCGACCACTCTAAGGGACATGAAGTCAACTTTCCCAAAGGCAGCCCTCTGTCTGAACCCAAGTAGGAGCACTTGACTGCTGTGATTATTTTGTTATTTGTGATTTTTGTCAAATCTAATTTGTCGAATCTACTTTTTAACACAGTGCGTGTCTCAATGGGTGTTTGAAATAAGACAAAGTTGTACTCACACTTGCATACCATCCCTATGTTTCAGTCATGTATCATCACACACACCTGTATTTTACAGCACACTGCAGTTATTCACCTGGGAGTCAGTCAATTTAAATTAGAAGACTAATTAAATATCTCGGTTGCAACCATCAGGCCCCCAGGAAGATGGGGTGGTTAATTCAAAGAGACAGAGAGACAAACATCTAAAAAAAAGAATGGCATAACTTCCCCCTGAAAACACAACTGAAGACAGTTAAAAAGGAAAACTGTCCCTCAAAAACTTGAGACCAAACGAGCATACTACCATTCCTGGAAAGTCAGAGCAAGTGTTACACACACGAAGAATTCACAAAGATTGAGCGTAGTGAGGAGGTTTATAGGTTAGGGTCACCTGCAGGGAATCAGGCTAACGAGCCCCTCACTGATTCCCAGCTTGTTGCTTCCCTCTGGTGGTTGGCAGCTGAAGATGCGGGCCACTTGTTGCAATTTGACTATTAGAAATTATTTTTTAAATATAATAGTTGTGCACAAATTCATAAATTTGTTTTTTAAAGGCAACTCCAGCAAGAGATGCCAACTTCACATGAGCACAGTCGGTCCATGAAAAGAGAGTGGTCTATGGAACGTGATGATGATTTTCAAAAAGCCGAGACTCTATCTGAACACGGGTAGGAACTTTTGACTTTTGATCTTATCAACAGTGGACCAGAAGACAGCACTGTTTTAGGTCTATATTTCTCACATCTTATCTACAATAACAATAATTGTTAGTTTTATAATTTTGGAATTATATATAATTTAATATATATAATTCTGGAATTATTTAAGTATTTTTTTTTATATTAAAACTGCAGGTATAGAATAATCTGCTATGCATTTTTATATTTGCATTTTTCTGTGTTCATTTGAAAGGTTTCTGCTCACTGATGAAGAAGTTCTTAGAAAACATAAATTTAATCTAAAGATGAAAAGCCAATGCATATTCGAGGAAACAGCAAAACAAGGAAATCCTACACTACTTGGTGACATCTACACAGAGCTCTACATTACAGAAGGTGAGAGTGGGGAGGTCAGTAACAACCATGAAGTAAAACTCATTGAGAAAACATCAGTGAGATCATCAATGAAGGACAGACCGATCAAATGCAACGATATATTTAAAACCGTACCAGGTCAACAAAGCATTAGGACTGTGGTGACAAGAGGAGTTGCAGGCATTGGAAAAACAGTCTCTGTGCAGAAATTCATTCTGGACTGGGCTGAAGGAACAGCCAATCAGGACATCCAATTAATATTTCCTGTTCCTTTTCGGGAGCTGAATTTGCTGAAGGACAGAAAATTCAGCTTGATGAGTCTTCTGTATTATTTCTTTAAAGAAATTGAAGCTTCACAAACATTTCAAATGGATAGATATAAAGTCTTGTTCATCTTCGATGGTCTGGATGAGTGTCGACTTCCATTGCATTTCCAAAAGAGAGAGAGATGTTGTGATGTAAGAAAATCCGCATCAGTGGACAAACTGTTGACAAACCTCATCAAGGGAAATCTGCTTCCTTCAGCTTTTGTTTGGATTACGTCCAGGCCAGCAGCATCTGGTCAGATTCCGTCCATATTTGTTGACCGAGTAACAGAAGTACGAGGATTTAATGATCCACAGAAAGAGGAGTACTTCTATAAACGAATCAGTAACCAGAACCTAGCAAAGAGAATCGTCACGCATATTAAGTTATCGAGAAGCCTCTACATAATGTGCCACATTCCAGTTTTCTGCTGGCTTTCAGCCACTGTCCTTGAGAGAACTTTGAATGAGGAGAATGAGGAGACCCCTAGCACGCTAACTCAAATGTACACACACTTCCTCATTGTTCAGACAACCATCAAAAATGTAAAGTATCAGGAGACAAAAGAGCAAGATGAAGAAATGATTTTAAAACTGGGAAAACTGGCCTTTCTGCAGCTGAACAAGGGCAATCTCATCTTCTACGAGGCAGATCTGAAAAAGTGTGGGATTGACATCAGAGAAGCATCAGTGTATTCAGGAGTGTTTACTCAGATTTTTAGAGAAGAGTTTGGCTTATCCCAAAGAAAGGTGTTCAGTTTTGTGCATTTGAGCATTCAGGAACACCTTGCAGCCTTGTATGTGTTTTTGGTTTTTACTAATCGAGACCAGCTATCTGATCCAGTCACTGAGCTTGCAGTTCTGCTCAGAGCTTCATCAGTTCATGAACTCCACAAAACCGCTGTGGACATGGCCTTAAAGAGTGAAAATGGCCATCTTGACCTTTTCCTCCGCTTCCTTCTTGGCTTCTCGTTGGAGTTGAATCAGACACTCTTGCAGAGACTTTTTGTAAAATCAGGGTGCAGCTTCCAGAGTAATGAGGAAACAGTTCACTACATCAAAGAGAAGATTAGAGACGATCCCTCTTCTGACAGGAGAATCAATCTGTTCTACTGTCTCATAGAAATTAATCATCATTCTGTTGTGGAGAAGTTGGAAAAGAGATTAGGAATGCTGTCCATAGTCATGCTCAAACCTGAATTGTGGTCAACTCTGATCTTCAAGTTCCAGACTTCAGAAGAAGAGCTTGATCGTTTTGATTTGAAAATGTGCATACAAACACCAGCAAATTACTCGAAAGAATTCCTTGGTCCAGATGAGGTTCTTTTAAGGATGTTGCCTGCTGTCAAGACAGCCAGATCAGCAGAGTAAGTTTTTAAACCATTGAACTATTCACACCATAGCTGGAAGTACAGCACTATCTTTGCAAAAAGAAAGTATATAACCAAAAACAATCATAACTAAACATTATTAGGGAGCAACTGCGTCTTAAATTATGAAAGTTCTTCAGTGTCAGTTTGATGTACCTCTAGCTTTAAGTAGCCTAAATTAAGTCCTTTGGCTCAAACATGAAGTGAACTTTTCCAAATCGCTAAAAACAGGCGCATTGACAAACAATTTTATAATCAGTATAATGTTTTTTCCATCCAGGTTGAAGGGTTGTGGCCTCACTGAGAAAGGTTGTCAAGCTCTTGCTTTGGCTTTTAGTGAAAACCGTTTAGAACTCAGAGAGATGAACCTCAGAGAAAACAGATTAAAGGATTCAGGAATGAAGCTGCTCTGTGCTGGACTGGCAAGTCCACACTGCAAACTGGAGACCCTGGAGTAAGTATTAAAAAAAAGGGCGAGTTCTGTGTGCAGTATTATTTATGTGCATGTGTTATGTCAGATTATAGACGAAAGATTCTCTAAGGGTAGGCTTATGATTATATGATATTGCTTGACTTATCCTCCAGCTAAAGGCAGTTGACTAAGATGTAGGCTAGAATATGAACTGTTTGAGCGATTAAGTCATTGTTTCAGTTTGATGAAAGTGCTGTCATGAGGTAATGGAAGGTCTAACATTACACTCCAACAGTAACCAACTACAAATCTCTGAAGAGAGGGAGACTTGGTTGTGTGCTTGTTCTTTTGTGTGACTACACATTAGAAAGATATTGTAAGAAAGATAAGTTATGACTTTATTTTGTAAGTCATGGTTTTATTTAATTAGACATTGCAAAACAGAGAAATGAATATGAATGAAAAGAGCACTCCAATGAGAGGCCAATTTAAGAGTCATCCTGAAGCAGTTTCAATCTAATGCTGCTATGGTGTTATCTTGTTGTTGTAGGCTCCGCTGCTGTGATCTAATGGTGTTATCTTGTTGTTGTAGACTCCGATACTGTAATCTGGGTGTGGGAAGCTGTGAAGCTCTTGCTGCAGCACTCAGCTCTACTGCCTGCAGTCTGAAAAACCTTAATCTGAGAGATAACAAACAGATGCTGGATTTAGGGATTGTTCAGCTTTCCAAAGGACTAAAGAATCAAAACTGTAAACTTGAAAAGCTACAGTAAGTATTTTAGCAATAAATTATTATTGTTATGAATAGAATTATGATGATATTATTATAAATATTATATTATGCCAAATTGAGTTCACCTAGAGGACGAGGAAGTCTTCACTTTACCTAGAATTATTATTTCTGGTGATACAGATCAGCATTGTCCATTATCAGATAAATCTTACAGATTAATCTTACTTTTTGACTTTGTATTTAAAACATGGGAGAAATATAACCTCCAATCAGTGTTAGTGTTAACTAACTTCTAACTATATTTTTATGACATTGAGAAAAACCTTTTCTCAAAAACTTTTCATAATTGATCTGTATAAGGTACTAAAATGTGAGGTAATATCTGTTGTACTTGGAAGTGATCAGGGAACACAAATGAAAAAGGTTACCAGTCCTTATTAATCAGGTAAAAAAACACGAAAATCCAGTGGAGATGAATCCAGAAAAGACTAAGTTTGTTGTTTAATATTAAAGGATGGTGTTCAGGGGACAAAGATGTCCAACTTGTAGTCTGATTCAGTGTAAAACACCGTGCCCTGATTCTTATGTAGGAGTCTGAATGCTGTATATTAGACCAGCTTGATAAGTGCATAAATGTGCCATATGTTCTATAATCAAACCCCAAATGTTAGCCCTGGGATAAGTTACAGACTGTAATAATTTATTATAATCAGATTCCTGTTTATTCGCATATGTTAATCCCATTAATTTAGAAGAAATTTCTGCACATTATAGAAGCACTGCGACTGGTGCATCAACCACTTAATGAAGATCTGAAAACATCTGCGCCATCGTGTGTTGTGTCCCACAGGCTGTCCGGCTGCATGCTCTCCGAGAAATGCTGCAGCGCTCTGGCATCCGTACTTAGCTTCAACCCTTCCAGTCTGAGAGAGCTGGAGCTTAGTTGTAATAGGATACAGGACACAGGAGTGGAACTCCTCTCTGTCGGTTTGCGGAGTCCACACTGCAAACTTGAAAAACTGTTGTGAGTATTAACGGCAAAGCGCTCACCCAGACACAGAAAGCCCTTTTACTACTAACCTTGAACTATGGCAGAAAAAAACACTGATACCTTTTCCTTCACAGTACTGTATCTGTCACTTAGCAAGAATGTTTTTGGCTTTTGCTACACACGCTTGACCAATGCGTTTGTTTGAAAACAGGCTCTCAGATGTATTTCTTTCCCCATTCCAGCTTGTGTCGTTGTAGTCTCACAGAGAAAAGTTGCACAGCCCTTGGTACTGCCCTTCACTCATGCTCCTCTCATCTGAAGGAGCTCCACTTGAGTGGTAATAAGCTGCACGATGCAGCAGTGAAAGTTCTCCTAGCTTTGAAGAAGAATCCAATCCACAAACTCGACAAGCTTACGTAAGCTAAACCACATTAAGAAATAAACGCATTAAGTGGGTGTGGCTAATTGAGAGGTTCAAAAGGAGATGCTCTGGGGAACAGGACATGACACAGGAAAGATAACTGCATACATATGGCACTATGGAGATCAAACACTCTTACAAATCTTACTCAAACACAAACTTGGTCCATGTATACCAAATAAATACCACCTCACAATAAAAACCCTGGCTATTCCCAGTCAGTACAGATTGAGTGTCCTTGTAAATGACATAATCACTAGCTTTAGGTGACATTTATGTCAGCATAACATTGCAGAACAGTGTAATGTAATGCAACAATCTCTCTAGATAATGGATTGTGTCTGAGGACCATATTAAATGAATGAAAATCTACCGAGTCAAGGGGAATTTAGGTGAAGGTTACTGACTTACTAAATATTATAGGCATCAAAGACACACAAAGGATTTTGGGAAAAAAAAACAACTAACCAGTACCTGTCACAGTACCCCAGACTCAAGACTCAAGTTCCACCAAGGAATACAGACAGATGATGGTGAAAGTAAATAATGGCTATATGAATAAAACCCATTTTGTCAATCTTAGGAACGCATCTTAGGATTGTATTTTCGATGTGCAACTCTCATTGTCTTGTTTCTTCTTGTTGTGGCTTTACCTTGCAGTTGGTAGCATTCACTAGCTGTGGCTATTCCTGTACCGTCGGCAGGCAAGGCGCAAAGAACCAGAGAGAAACTTTACACATCGCAACTAACTCACTCAGCGTTTCAGACAAGACGCGAGAAAAGCTCGCGAGACTGGAACAGAGCAGCAAAGAGTGACGCATATGATTTACAAAGATTTATAAAGAAACTCTACCTATTTTGTGTTTAATTTAAAGGTATGTTTGTATTTTATTAACACATACATATGTATCTCCATATTTGAACAGTTTCTCTGCAGAAACATCATTGCTCAAAATTGCTCAAATTTTTAACACTGGACCACTTTCCTGCTCACACTAACAAGTAATTGTAGAGAAAAAATGTTTACAGATACATACACCAGAAGTATTTAACAGATTAAAGAATGTAAGTGTAACTATAAATGTTCCCTTATTATATCTGTCATTACTATGTATAATTTCTTTGTAAAATTTGTTGAATTTCTGCCCAGAAAAATGCTACAAGACACATAGCAAATGTTATTCTACTTTCCATCAATTTCCATATTTCTCCATAATTTTCCATAATTTTTATTTCCTTTCACTTGTAGCTCCTGTTGTTTACATTATAAGCATTAGAATAATATTGTCTTTTAATTGCCTTTGGTTAATAGCAAAGGATATTAAAATTATTAAAATCACAAAATATTTCATGTCGTATTCCAATAGGACCTGGAGTAGAAGATCCCGTGAGTATTTACAAATGTAGCTTCAGCCAGGTAAACTTAGACTAAAGTAATGTCCACTAGATGGCATCCCAGTCATATAAAATTGGGCATCAAAAAAACCTGATTGTTTTTAAGAGCAGGTCTCAATATTTAAACATATCATGATATGAAAATGAAAATGAGGCTGTGGGCTAGATCCAACCACCATGTATATTAACTGTTGCGAATTATTCGGTAGTTACACTGAAACTACTGTGGAGGGAAACAGTTCTTTAGGTGTCAGGAGATTAATCACAGTTTGAATAAGCAACTACATATGATGTGGTAACTGTACCTTAATAATTTATTTAAATTTATAGCCTTTATGGTGTCACAGAACTCTGTGCAGCCTCAGACCTTTCATGTGTCAATAGTATTGATGTTTCTACTGACGTCACTGAAATAGAACTCTTTAACCAGATATGCACAACCTTTGGTCTCCTTTGACCAAACGTAGAGTTCGCATTGAGTAAGAAACATTTTAGGTAGTTGTTCCTGAAAAGAATCTCAGTTTCCCCCATGTGAGGGAGAGCGATCACTCTAGAGCATTTCTTAAGGCTGATGCACTCATATCTCCTGCTTCTCCCTGAGGATTCTTCTGCTCACTGTCTTCCTAAAACTTCCCGCTATAAAATGTCAACATGGTTACAACCTGATTCACAGTATGATGGCCGTGACCCCAAGCTACATCTGCAATGGTCATTGGGCACTGTCTCACACTTCAGTCATGCAAAAAGTGTGTGTGTGTGTGTGTGTGTGTGTGTGCTTAGGCAGCTTGAAATGAGGAAGTGTTCAAACGCTGTAGGATGCAGTGCTTTTTCTAAGACCTGGTCTCCCCTTGGCTTTGGTGTCATTGATAGTGCCGTACCCTGTGTGCTTGGCGGCTGTTTCCACCCTTGTTTCTCCCTGTTTCTTCCATCTGTGCTTACGGCAGACTCAGTGATTGTAATTTCAATTTAAAACACATGAGGGGAAATCCTGCCTCCTGAAATTTGCGGCTCAGAGCCCGGGAAACGCGTAGCCCTGGCTGAAGTTTGTGCTGAGGCCAGGAACGATCAGGCCTCTCCTGGTGTTCCGCGCCGGGGGGGGGGGGGGGGGGGGGGGGGGGGGGGGGGGGGCGGGGGGCGGCCCGGCCGGCCCCCCCGGCCG
>JAOYMR010000003.1:21001282-21017660 GCA_025802075.1 Tenebrosternarchus preto | reverse complement strand
TGCTGTAAATACCGGGTGTCCGCAGTAGAGTCCCGTGGCAACTTTCCTTGGTTTTTTCCCATTATCCCCCTAAAGGTTCTTGCTTTAATTTAAAATTTTCATGTACAAAAAACCCCCCCCCCCCCCCCCGCTCTCCCCTCCCTCGATCCTTTGTAAAAATTCTCGATTTTATACGCAAGTAATGTCATGTAAAGCAGAGGTACAGGTATTGATGGTTACTGCCGTACTGAATTTGGCTTGGTCTCTGCCTGTTCTAGGTTTGTTTGAGCTTGTGTACACACACCTCCAGAAAAATGGAATTTATGCTGATCACTGTTGTAAATGAGTCAACTTCAAACCAATGCTACGGAGCCCGAGCAAGCAAAGAGAGGTGGAGTGGATTTCCTCGCCAGGTAGGGGAAAAAAAACCTCTCCGCCAAATCACCATCATCATCTCGTCTGGGACAGAAAGTAGCTTCCTGTTTGGAGACGGGACACTCCTAGATCATACACAACGATGTGGAGAGATTATAGCCGTCAGCGAATCAGGTTAGGACGTTTGGAATGTTATAAATGCTCAGAGTAGATTTACTGAGTGTACCACAGTGAAGACAACACTGTAAAACAGTAGGGCTGGAAGCAAGTGCTTAGCCCTGTGTAACATCTTCTACACAGACTTACAAACAGCACGAAGATCCAT
The DNA here is from genome assembly GCA_025802075.1 of Tenebrosternarchus preto. Lineage (NCBI taxonomy): Eukaryota > Metazoa > Chordata > Actinopteri > Gymnotiformes > Apteronotidae > Tenebrosternarchus > Tenebrosternarchus preto. Next base: position 21,016,981 of record JAOYMR010000003.1, on the reverse strand, counting down.
CCATATCTTTTAAATAATTGTTTTTTTTTATTCATTTCGGTAGCAGAAAGCATATTGTGTACATAAAATACCCTTGAGATTTCTATAAATATTTAATAGTATAGAAGATACAAGATTTAGGTTACTGTGTGCCTAAACTGGGAGGGGGAAAAAAAGATTTAAAAAAAAAAGAAAAATAATAGAATCAGTCTGTTCAGCAGAGCCAGTATTGAATAAGGCACAAGGAAAAGAGATCTTACACACACGATCATGCATTCATATACAACAGGAAGGAAGGATCCCAAGGGATCCATGACACAACAATGAACAAAAACGTCAGATATCTGATATTAAGTGCATGCGTTAGAAAGACATTTTTCACTCAGCCACAGAGGAGAAGTAAGCCTTTTGACAAGATCAGACCTCTCAGTTTTTGGTTGTGTACATAAGATTTATTCATATATTTATGATTTAATGTTATTTTTCATTCATTATTTTTGTTCTCTTAGATGAGTGGTTCTTCCAGCCATGGACACCTGAATCTCTGAATGTGTGTGTTTTTTTTTAAATGTTTATAATAAAATAACACACCTTATTCAATACATCAGGTAATAATAATGACCTTCGGGGGTCATGTCAGGTGTTCTGGTGTGGTGAAAACACACACACAAACCCCCCCCCCAAAAAAAAAAATCCGCAGACTCCATGGTAACCACATGTGCAACCGATACGTCCTTCTCTCAGAAGTGGCATCGGTCTGTCCTAAGCAGGTACGTGCGAGGCCAAACGAGGAGGACCCTCTCTGATTACGTGGTCAAATCCTTTGGTGCCATTTATTGCTGGACTTTATCTGCTCAAGCCCTACGTCAACCCCCCCAGCCGTGGTTACAGGTAGGGCTGTGTGCTTAATGAAAGTTAGGAGCCTTTTTTTTAATTATTATTATTCTACGATGCTTCTGTGTTTGTGCGATGTCCCTGGAAAAGGAGCAGTATTACATTTCGCTCCAGAAATGAGAGAAATCTTAGATCAGGTAATAAAGCCATAATAATAAATAGAACGTTTTAATTAAAATTATTTCATTTGCCCAAAGCGACGTGCGTGTGCTAATTTGCAGGGAGTGTTTTCTCAGGTAAATCTCCAGGACAAGTACTCTACTGTAACTCTTCACTAATCCACTGTGCGTACGTCAGTGGTGCTGGGGTACGATGGTGTGGGGGAGGTAGAGGTGGTCGATTCTCACTGAGAGACTATGCACTATACAAGAACAACAACAGATACTTAAGGCATATGTACAGCATATTAAACATACATTTATATAAAGATCACTACAGACATCTAAATATGTATATGGTTTAAAAAAAAACACACACAAAAATGACAACCATGATCTAAACTCAGGTCTACGGAATTCACACAATCCTACACATTTCCAGCCTTTCATAGTTACTGTAAACAAACACGTGACTGACTTGAAAATTGATTAAAGAGAAGCACACGGGAATGAGGGAATCGCGTCCTGGAATTGTGTCATGGCTTGTTCATGCAGCAAAGGCACGTGGGGAGCGATTCAGGCGGGAGGATTCAGCTACGAACACTACTCTGACCCTACCAACAGCCTGCGTCCCGAACGCACGGATTTAATGTCAAGAAGAGAAGACAGGAACATTTCTTCACGAAATCTTGGTCCACAGAAGAGCAGTTCTATTTAAGGCAAGACCAAAAAAAAAAAGCTAAAAACTTAAACAAACAAAAAAAAAACCAGACAAACACAAACAAACAAATAACAAAAAGAAACAGTCACTGAAGGTGTTTTTGTTTTTTTATATACACCTGATAGAAGTTAAGGCCTTTCATGTGAAACATTCAGTCAACTGGAGTTTCGTTTCAATAGTCAACTTTAAATGCCTGGGGCATCCATGTCCAGGAAAGGAGGATGTGTTTGGGGCGTTTCACTGGGAAGACATCTTGGTCCCTTTGTTTGTCAGGAATCTTGGACGCCATCTATGAGTGGCTGCTGTGAGTGCTGGTGCTTGACAAGTCGTTTCTGATGATTTCATTGACTGGGAACACAAGAGCAAAACAGTGAATTTTAAGATACAATATCTATATCATTGGTTATGAATGGTGGTTTCAGCCAACATTCAGAATTGACAGATTTTTTAAAAATAGCATGTTTACAAACAACGGTGATGGTCAACAGTTCTGATAGAGCCATGCTGCTGGTCTGCAGGTTAAACCCAGCGCAGGGAGATGCACATGCAAGGTGGAACTTTAGTGTGTGTGTGTGTGTGTGTGGGCGACTACTAGGGTTGCATTCTGTTACAATCTCATGAGGAACCACTGCTGATCCAGACCCATATGAAAAACGCATGATGTTCAAAAACAAAGATATAAGATTCAAATAAACATCAGCTCCACATCACAAAGTTACATAAAAAAAACGGCCTATTCTCAATTTTTCACTAAAAGGACTAAAACAGGAAGCATGTTACACACACAAGCTCAAGGTTAACTGTTGACATCCTCATCTGGTTGTGCAAGGTGTTCGCACCAAACAGTTCAGACGAGAGTGAAAATACCGCAGGAGATGTGCCAGAGATGAGTAGGTCAGGTGCAGCGTTCACTTCTGCCGTTTGATGATGTTTTGTTATTTGTAATCTTAAATTAGTCTGATTTGCATGTACTTCATACTTGAGGAATCAGAGAAGTGTTACTTCTGTGAATGGTAAACTTCCATACTACCAGTACTGGTGTCAGTAGCAGACAATGTATTTGTTAAATATCAGCTGACAGTATCACTTGGCAATTTTCATATCAGTGTATCACTACATACTGTATGATGTATATAATATAACAAAATAAAGTGTTAGATGTGCTTCACTACTGAAATGGAGTTTAGCTGAAACAGTGTGTGTGGAAGACTGCCCAGCTGCTGTCAGCACAGTTCTCATGTGTGTGTGTGTGTGTTTCTCTGTGCTGGGCTCACAGGGTCGGCTCGGGCCCAGACAGCAGCCGGGCCACGGGGGAGAGGAGTGTGTGCACAAATGCACCAGCCCCTGCTGGACTGGGACAGAACTGGCCGACCACACTGTAGAACTGATCACACACACACGCACACACACACACAGTAAAACTGATCTCACACACACACACACACACACTGTAGAACTGATCACACACACACACACAGTAAAACTGATCTCACACACACACACACACACACACACACACTGTAGAACTGATCACACACACACACACACTGTAGAACTGATCACACACACACACTGTAGAACTGATCACACACACACACACACTGTAGAACTGATCACGCACACACACACATTGTAGAACTGAGCCGAGAGACTTCAAGAATGTGCGCGTATGCACGCGTACACACCCACCCACACACACACACACACACACACACAGTAGAACTGGAGGTTGAGGCCATGTTGGCGGTGATGTTCAGTGTTCAGTACTGTGGCTCACCCCCTGCCCCCACAAAAACACACCCACAATCCCACGCCCAGAGTGCGTTGCCAAGGGAAGCTCGGCACCTCGGCAACGCGAAACACGACGATGGCAGAGCGCTCAGAGACGATGCACTCGCTTCCTTTTCATTCTTGTCAGCTGCGGTAAACGGTCGGGCTTTCTCCGAAATATTCACACCTACGTGTCAACCGCAACACTGCGCTGTTTGGCTGTATCAACTAATAGTTTCCAAAACCTCAGCTTTTCCACTGATACAAAATGCATGACAGCTGGAAAAAAAAAATGTGAAAAAAAGAAAGAAAAAGTGAGATTTATGCTAGCAAGGTGTCCAGAGACCTCAGATCATGCCCTGCTGGCATTCAGAAAAACCACCGTGACAGGATGTTGTGAACTGTTAAACCTCAAATCTGCATGCAAGGCTAATTATAACTCTGTATTAATATTGTATAGACGGTTGCCAGCTTGTGTGTAATACAAAGGAAAGAACAAAAGGGGAAAAAAAAAGACTAAAAGGATTGTCACGGCAACGTAAGACGAGGTGGTTGGATGTTGTGCTGACACAGATGCTGAATGTAGTCAACAGAGGTCAACAGAGGTCAACCAGAGTCTGAGTTCACATGATTATAACCCCCTGCATGTTAATCTGCCATGTTAATAACTAATAGAACTACAACTTCGTTCTTATAGTTCTGTCTAAAATTTGAATACACCCCCTTACCCAGGATAAAAGGACCCCTCCTGAGGTGATAAGATCTCACAATATAATAATAAACTCTTCTAAGTCTGTATGAAGCGATTTGAATGTTGGCTGTGTATGAAAAGTACAAATAAACTCTCCTTTCTGTGTCTTGTATACTGAGTTGAGACTGGGGAGACTGAATGAAAACAATGTATCTGCATGTATCTTTAGGTAATACAAGCTTAAATCCAGGCTCACACTGACGGCCATACACCCACACCCACACCAGCAGGCCTAGCTGCAGGTTGAGCATCTCTGAGTGGGACAGAACACAGAAGGTCTGCTTTATTAAAACATGCATCCATCCTGCAGAGCTTCAGCCTGTGACACTGTCATTGCCAACGTGACACACACACACGTACACACACACACACACACACACACACACACACACACACACACACACACACACACACACACACACACACACACACACATGTGAGTACAGAGATCAGAACCAGCCCCTCCATGCCTGTTTTCCCTATGGGTGTGGTACATCAGACCCGCCTCAAGTCACCACTTAATCTGCACACCCCGACGGGGAACAGAGGCTGCCGATTGACGTTTGCCCCTCTAAAAATACACCGTGCGGGAATTCCGGTTTCGCTCCAACTGACCGATACAGAAGCTTTTACTTTTACTGCTGTAGCAGTGATGAGACGTCAGAACTGATGTCATTTTCCTCTGCTGATAATTCATCACTTGTTGGGTCCATGGAATAAAAAAGAAAAAAAAAACACTGGAAAAATCATCTAATTGAGATAACAATAGCATGAGCGATTAGCAAACAGGAACTGTTCCTCCTCTACCAGAGTCAACAGATCTGTAACGGGCCTCTGTTATTACCCAGCGATCTGTGCAGTGAAGGGAGTTTGGAAGTCCTATCTGTACCCTACGAGAAGGACGGGTTAAGAAAGAGATCCAACGCTACACGCGTATCCGACTCTGCCTGCTACAGCTGGTCGTTTTGTAAGCATGTGAGCCTCAAAGACGGAGAGGAGCGTGGAGAGAAGAGTGAGAGGGAGCAGAATACACACACTGGTGAGACGTCGTGCCACTAAACTCCAACACACCCTGTCAACAAGCAGCAGGAAGCGGCATAGGTGGTCCGTACTAGCCGTTAATCCAATTTTTCGGCGCTGCGCTTCTGAGATCTGCATGCGCACGGATTTACGCTGCCAAAGCCGGCGAAGGAGCCTGAGGGACGTGAGGAGGTGAGCAGGAGCCTCCGCCTGCGGGACGGCCCTCACCCGGAGCGCCGGGCCTGCCGCGCGGCCCAGCAGGAGACTCACACCTCCACCGCGGGCCCCCCGGGTTTACGCCTCCAAGAGCGGGCTATGATCGCAGAACGGAGAAAGAGAGATGGATGATGAAACAAAGAGCGATTAGGTGAGAGAGGATGAGAGAGAGATGAGAGATGAGAGATGAGAAGGTGGTAGAGAGAGTAAGGCAGAGAGGGTGCGGCGGGGGTGGGGGGGGGTAAAGCCTGTGGCCACTGCGCCCGGATGTCTCCATCATGAAAGCGTATACCAAGGCTGAGCGAGAAGGTTGGTGAACAGCGGGTTTCGAGGCGCTCGGCGGTTGAGTTTAGTCATGTGATCAGCTACCAGGTCGCCAGTTCATCAGGCTGCGCTCTGTGCTTTCATAAGGAAATGCTACATACGAAAAGTGTGTGTGTGTGTGTGTGTGAGACACAGCCTGCTACGATTTACACCTCTGTAACACCCCCCTTCCCCTCAGCTCAGAGGAGAACATCACCAACCAATGCTGGCTCCACTTGTTCATTTAGAGTTAATCTTACACGATTTAGCGCATTAAAGAAATCCGTTCTCTTTAGTTAGTAATTAATTTGATTAATTAAGTTGAAAATTCAGTGTCTAGTCACACAAACAGTGACGCTCTCTCAAATATCAGGTGAAAATTGTCAACGCAGTTCAGATTGTGATACCCCACAAGGATTTTGCTTTGAAATCGTATCTGTTCAGTGGAAAGGCAGCTTTCACAGAAATGCTTTAACCTTGTTTGAACCGCCCGTGAAATTGATTTGGCAAAGGAAGCTCAACTCCGAATGTGATGGCTGTAGGGGAAGAACAATTGAATTTCCTGCTACATATTAGTTATTGTTTCCCTACAATATCAAATCTGCCTTTGCTTTCAGCTGAAACAGACTAATGGGCAATTCACAGCCTCCCACGCGCTGGGCCGCCGAGAGGAGACGAGCCGGCTGTGGGAGCTGGTGTGGAGGCTCTCGCTGTGACCCCACAGAGACCATGAGGGTTAAGACGCGCGCGCGCACACGCGTGAACGCGTCCCGGTGTGGTAAATTCCACACGGTTTAATCTGTACCGCAGTTCTGAGCCTCAGCAGGGACAGTCTGGCAGGTTTTAGATGGAGAGCATGTGGCGGTTGGGTGGGAGACTGCAGGGGTGCGTGCGGGAGTGTTCAGGTGGCCGAAAATGGAGGGAATAAAGAGGAAAGAGAGAGAGAGAGAGAGAGAGAGAGAGAGAGAGAGAGCTGGAAGCCACACCGAAGTGCTACAGTTTAGTATCATGAGGGAGTTTCAAACAGGGCCGCCGCTCACTGAGCTGTTGAGGCGCATGGCCATCATTGCCCGCCCGGGTCCAGGTGCAAGGGCGGGGCTCCCGTGGCCACGCCTCCCCGGGCAGACCTGTCACAGCAGGGCGCGGAGCTCGGCAGTCCCGCGAGCCCGATCAATTACGACGGTTGCCCGGGTGACTGTGGAAGCCCGAGAGGCAGCAGAGGCTGCTCAGCCCAGACAAGAGAGAAAGAAAAACAAACCTCCACAACACACAAACACACACACACACACACAAAGTGCGAGTATGACTCTTCGCTGGTGAGATCGGGAGAACACTAGAAAGAGGCGCCAAAATTAACCACCCAATCTAACACCAACAGCTGCCTCCTGTGGATGTTTGGTTTGGCCTCCTTTGAAACAGACCCCTTCTGCCTTTGATCCTCTGGGTCTCCCTGTGTCTCCCCGTCGTCTCCCTACGTCTCCCTCCCACCTCTCCCTCGCTCACTTCCTCTCTGTCCCGAGGGGCTACGGGGTGTGTGTGCTGGCAGGCCGCCCCCAGGGTGGGGGGAGTATGTGAGGTGGGGGAGGGCATGTGGTGTTTACGTGGTTAGAACCTGCTCTCCTGTGCCCTAATCAGAGATGTGCAGAAATGATTCGCAATTTACTGCACTGCAAAAGCACACACACACACACACACACACACACACACACACACACACACACACACAATCTCTCTCTCTCTCTCACACACACACATTTAGAACACATTTAACATCCAGTCAAAACTCCACTGTTCATTCCTTGGCCTTTTATATCATCAGTGGTGACAAAGCTCTATATTTCGAGCGCAGCCGTTTAACAGGGCTCCTCGCCCAAACAAACACAGTCCCTCCCGTTCTCGGGGCCGATCCGCTTTTCCCTGCGCCTTTGAGAGGGATCCAAAGGCACGTCTGGGCCGCAGCGATACGAGCCGGAGATTAGAAACGTCTGTGCTGCCTCGCCGGGGGCGGGTGTTAGCTGCGCTAACCGCGCGGCCATCAGATAAAACGCCGTTTGATGAACGCTGACCTGGGAAACTGCGGGGCGAGAGAAGCAGGCAGCCTATCTCGCTATCGGCCGTGGCGGGCAAAAAAATAAACAAACCCAACAAAAACAAAAGAAAAGGGTTGAGCATGCTGAAGTAATCCCACTCCACGGCGTTATAAACGCCCCAGTGAGTCTGGCACCGTGCCAGTGATTAATTGGATTTATGACATCAGCATTCGTACGCTGCCTCTTTAAATCACCTGTTCCCTGTTAGTCTCAATTTCAGATTTTGAGTCGTACTTCGCTGACCTAACCCCCCCAGCCCAATACCTTCGTGCTTATATAAAACACCCCTGTAGCTGGTGTGGCTACTGCACCAGAAGGGTTCTGTTCAGTCTGAGCTGTACTGGGTCTCATCCATCACAGGGTGGCGGGGGGGGGGGGTCTGAGCTGTCTGACTGAGTGCAGGCTCTTGGCCCTGGACCACGATCTCGGACGCTGGCTCTGTTCTTTCTGTTCCATCTCAGAGAAGGAGGAAATCCAAGAGATTTCACCCTCATGCTGAGGTCACCGGGGTCACCGAGCCCTCACAGACGGAGGTTCTTCTTACGTTCTTTCTCTCTCCGTACGTTCGGCCTGCGTGTATGAGCGATTAGAGCGGATCAGACGAGTGTCTCCTGTTGTGAAGAAAATGCTTTTGGCTGATGTGGTCTCTCACAGTTTAACAAGGCCACTCTGGAGTGTTGGACCAGGTGATGGCTGAGTGCTGCCCGCTGGTCTCTCCTCATTCCTCTCATACCAGGGTCATATCCTCCTGTTACACACCCACCTCATCAGCAGCTGTTTAGGCCTGGACTAAACTCCTCTATCTGTCCAACATCTGGATGCTCTGAAATACCTGTTCAGCATGATATTACAATTGGGGTCCATGAGGGAGTATTGAGCATCTGCTGTAGCCTTTACACACACACACACACACACACACACACACACACACACACACACACACACACACTTAGATAAAACCGAGTCATATTTCTGCCTATCACAGCTCCTACGGAAATAACAGACACTGTTTTACCCAAAGACTTTGAACCATCACACACACACACACACACACATACGCACACACACACACACACACACACACACACAGATGAATCAGTCTGGCACTGTCGTGCGTCAGTCTTAGCCATGCCTTCACCAGGTTAGGGCCATGCGATTTCATCACCTGCAGATTTAAAGCAGGTCCTGGATCTGTGCGCTCACAGTTTGAGTGTCTTAACAGAGGCAGGGAGTATAGTTCCAGTATAAATCAGCTTCAACGTAAACGCCAGTGACTACACTCCACGCACACAGATCCCCCTGCTGGAACTGGTTCAGCGAACCAATGGCTCACAGCTTTGTCATGATTTTCGACATTCCTCGAGGAAGACAGATTCCAGAGAGAAGCTGCTCTGTTCGAGTAGCTGTGAAGCTAGATGTCAAATAACTTCTCAAAGTCCTTATCGTTTAGACATCATTCAGTAGCTACTGTGAATTAATCAGTGCACGCACTTCTCACATTGAAACAACGTATACGAGAGTGGTGTGTAAGGGGTTAACGCAGAGACCAGAACACTGTGGCAGTTACTCTACCTAAGAGGGATTTCCATCTGAATCTATGATTTCTCTTATTTTAATGCTGTCTTGAGCTTCACGCAAGCCAACTTCTCTATTAATACACTTTTCTAAAGAACAGGCGTGCAAATCATGTCTTAAATTCTTCCTGTTGTTTCGGACACGCTCTCCTAGCTCCCCGTTGCCTGTCAGGCATGCTACAGCCATGTCAGGAATTATCCAGCCCTAAAGTAATTCATATAAGTTATTAGTTACATAAGTGGAAGCCAGACGAAGGGGAACATATGTGGAGTGGACACTTTTACGAGTCCGACGACTGATTGGGGTTTCAAACGTGGCTGATTCACGAGCGGGGCCATAATACGTTGAGCTAGCGCTGTTAGGAGCAGCCCCATGACAGCGAGTCACTGAACCAAAGCTCACTAAATCGCTCGGCTAAATAAGAGGAACAGGGGCTAAAGGAAGCGCTCAGGGTAATAACAGCTACCATGGGGAGCATGGGTGGGGTGGGGGGGGGGGGGTTGTGTCGGTTTTGACGGACGGACGGAGTCCCGCTGAGTGTGGGTGTGAGGCAATCACAGCGGCATTGTGGGAAACTGGAGAAAACTTTAGAAGCTTGAGCATGGATTCTCTTTTTGGATTCTCTTTCTCACTTTTTCCTGTCAGTCTGCCTGATTTTGTGTGTGTGTGTGTGTGTGTGTGTTCTCTCAGTTTATCAGATAAAGGTGTGCTGTGTCCAAATCTGAAGACTGGACAGGGCCCTGAGGGCTTCAGCCCTGGGAGGGTTCAGCTGTTTCATACCAAAAGAGAAAGGACAGAATGAAACACTCGCACCGCTTCAGCCCCGCTTCCACACACCAGCCAAGCCCAGCTTGGCCTCGGACGTTTTGCTCGGCTGAAGTCAGGAATGTGTAGAAGGGACGTACTGCTGGGCGACTGCAGCTCCCGGCGGAAGTTCTTTTAGCTCGAGGCTCATTCTTTTTCTCCGTTTCTTTCGGTAAGCGTAGTGGACTGAGGGAAGGCAGGGAAGAGACGGAGGGAAACGAGCCAAGATCAGCGAAACCCATCGGCTTCCCCCTCGAGAAGCTTCAGCACTTTGAGTTCCTGCAGTTTTAACCCCATACAGTCCAAAGAGTAACCACTGGATGCAGTCTCACTGTTCAGTAAGAGATTCAGTATAGATACTAAAGCATTTCCAGTAGCAACCACACAGCATTGCTTAAGAATATATGTAAGGACTAAAAAATAAACTTGGCATTTAAGGAAGATGTGAAAATTCTTTTAGCAGGATTTTAAATACAAACAGCTGCAGTTCAACCCACAGCACGTCTGGTGATAAAGAAAAATTACTCATCAGATTAGAGAATAATTTAAAAAAAAAAAAGAAGTGAAGGTTTACAGTGTGAAGATGTGTATCAGAGAACCTGAAGACCAGCTTTCTACTCTATGAAGTTGTCTGAGAATGTCAAAAAGCATTTCCAAAATGAATAACCCTTGTGTAGGAAACACACACACACACACACACACACACACACACACACACACACACCACATAGGAGGTAGGTAACAGACTCATCCATCATCTTTGGGTTGTGGGTACCAGCAGAGCTCTCATTCATTGTACCCAACTGGGGCCAAACTTGGTCCAAGCCTCAGGCTCCCTGGGTGGAGCTTAACCCCTGTCTCCAACAGCCAACCCTCAACCTTCAGAATGAACCCAGCGGTGGGGGGGGGGGGTTGCGATCCCCTCAGCACATGCTGCTGTCACACCACACACACAAAAACACCCACCTCCTCCTCCACCCACCACGGTAGCAGCCACCAGCGTTCCAGCGCACATATGTTTTGCGGATTCCGCGGAACCGCTTTCAAACATTCGCACTTAATAACATCGACAGCATGGATTAATCAGCGGAGGAATACGCTCGGATCTTCAGGCCAACACGAGGTAGACGCTCTAGCCCAAAGCTCTCTGGCAAAGACAGAAACGAACGCTGGGACGACCTCCACCAGCTCCTCCTCCTCCCCCCCTCCTTTTCAGGAAAGAAAATCTGGTTTCCGATCTACCGCCGTCGCTGCTCAGAAACCTCGATTTGTTTGGACGCTGACACAGTTATGCACCAGGCAGATTCCATGGTAGTGACGGGTGGGGAATAATGACGGAGCGGCTGAAACTGGACGACGGTGAATGAACTGCGATGCGGAAAGAAGCCTCGCGCCGCGAAGGGGCCAAGCGAGCCGGAGCGAGCGTTCCCGGTTCCCGCAGGACCAGCTCCTCGGCCCAATTGAAACAAGATGTCTGACACGGTGCCAGTGGGAAGCTACCAACGTCATCGAGGACCGTTTTAGTCCTTTTCTTGGACTCCACCGCCATTTAAAACGTCATTAACGTATCTATTTAACATGCACCTAGGATTTGATCCGAAGCTAAACTAGCCAGTTCGATCCAATTAATCCTTTGTGGCGGGGGGGTGAGTTTAGACTTCCAGAGTGTCTTCCAGAACTTGGAGCACCAATGGAGAACCAGACCTTCAGTCCTCCAATCAGTAGTCCACTGCTCTCTTAATGATGGCCGTTTACATATTTAGCAAAAGCAAAAGAGGAAGAAAAGGCTTGATTTTGTATTTTCTCGCTCTTGTTTAAGACGCAACATTCTGCACAACAGGAAATAATAATCGGGTCATAAATTGTTCCCCGTGTTTTTCCAGATGTAACATTCATAGTTGAAAACAACAACAACCAAAAAAACTTAACCCCCCCCCAAAAAAAACAGACATTTAAATCAAAGCCTTATTGGGGTTTTTTTTATGTTTCCAGAGATGGCAGTGGCCGTTACAAATCTCAAAATGTGCGGTTCTTACAATTCGGTTGCCATCACCACCCCAAAGCCCTCTGAGGACACTGTTTACGCATACGCTTATTTTTTCCAACAATTACAAAAGTTCTCAAAAGCCTGTGTTCATTTATCAGCCATCATCAATCTAAGGCCAGGAAAACAAGATTCCAAATATGAAAACAGTGCAATAACATCAATAAGAACACCACATCCTGCCTGGTCATAAATAATGAACAACACAGTACAATCACCCTTGTCTTTTACCTGTCCTGTCAGGCTCTGCACTTAACCAAAACGAACCCCCCCCCCCTTTCTTCCTGTTCTATTAGCTCCACCCTCTCCCAGCAAGCCACAGAGGTCAAAGTTGAGCGCGGTAAAAGCCAGGATGCTAACCGCAGGGCTGTCTGGATCTCCCAGCAGACAGCACCAGCTCTCAGTCAGACCCTCAATGACCCTCACCCGACCATTAATGCCCCAGCCTACTCCGCCAGCTTGCCCCCTCCACCTCTCCCCATCCTGCCAGCCACAACCCCCCCCCCCGGCCAAGTTCGTGGCACCACAGCGATGTTAGAGAGTCAGCAGGGTTCGCCGTGGATACGGACGTGCTCTCCATCATCATTAGAGGTTTCAAGCGGAGTCCTGCTGTGTGGGCGTCCTTCCAGCACGCGTAAAAATTTCCATGAGGAAGGCCGCGAATCGCCCCGGCAACTGGGGATGAGAGTTGTGGTGCCGGTGGTGGGGGGGGGTGGAGGGGGTTCATGGGACAGAGAGAAGGGGATCCTCTGAAATTTAAGACCTCGACTCCATTCTGAGAGAGAGAGGGGGAGGAAGAGAGTCAGGGAGAAAGGGAGAACTGACTGAATGGTGGAAAACGTAAGCTAAACGAGGAGCAGGGAGTGAAAGGAGAAAATGAGCCACTACAAGGCCAACGTGTCGTCCCCTCCGAGCCAGAGATTTTACAGTCCGAGGCTTCAGGACATTAACTCAGCACCAAAGAAAACAAGAGAGTGGTCGGCCGCTGTCAGCACCACACTGCCCAGTGACGCAGCCATGAATGGAGGCCTGTGTGTGGACCAGCACAGCTGGGGAGAATCTAGCGCTCTGATTAGTGCAGCTCTGAAGTTTGCTTCATGATTTCAAGTCCTAACGCTGGTAGCTAATGAGAAAAGACAAATGCCAGAGCCCTGAACTACCCTCCCCCAGCTCACACACACACACACACACACACACACACACTGGCATTGGTAAAGTTCATAAGTCACCCACTTACACCTACGCTAATGAAGATCTAAATTGATAACTGTAAAAGAACTGTAAACCTATAGCCAAGACTGAACTGAAAGGCACACATGCCAGTGATTTAGCTAATACTCCTGAAAACACACACGCACACATACACACACACACCCGAGAGCATGAGGTCATTCTCCTCCACGATGGTGGCTCCCGTTCCAGACATCCCGATGGTGCTTAATTAGTGACCGAAGCGGGACTGACGTAAATTCCTGCTCCCAGACATTCTGCTACTGTTCCCGCCGCTACCGAACTCGCGCCAGTTCTCCTCAGACCCACAACCCCCGCCGTTTTGGCTGGAGTAACTTAGCTGCCTTCTTTCGGAACCACAGACTACATTACACAAGTGATGCTCGCTGGAACAAAGACATGGAGATGTGCCACTTTAAAAGGGGACGGGGTTAAAAAAAGATCTGTTCCTAACGTGAGATTCGGCTCGCTAGCCAGCGGCGCCTGATTGGATGAGGGTTTGTGTACCCTGATCCCTTCAGTCAAGGAGGAAGTACAGTTAAAGCGGTTGAAAGCATGAAGCTGTGAGTCCCAGGGATGAGGAGTGGAAAAGAGGAACAGTGATGATAACATGTGTCTGACAACACCAAGTACTTGCATGTAGTTAACAACATATGAGAACAGTGCTGAGTGTTGGGGAATTTTGAGGGGTTCATATATAAACTCCCAACACACACACACACACACACACCCCAACACCACCACTTCTGAGGCCCTGCTAGCGCAGTAGCCGGGCGCTGAGAAGTTGAGTGAGGCTTTCCGGCGGTTGTGGTGAGAGCTGCCAGGAGCACTGAGGGGCCCGAGTGTGGGCGGCTGGCTGCTCCAGGAGAGCCGGGCCCTCCGTCCGGAGTCGATCTCCCACCGCAGCCTGTGGGGCCCCTGGGCCGAACCGCCACTACGAGGGGCTCCCCTCCAGCCGGCTGGGTTAGTTCCGGCCTGGGACTGTGGAAAAGGAGGACTTTAGGAGCGCACGTGTGCCTGTGAGCACGTGCGCCTACGTGCATGTGCATCAGCGTTATTTATCTTGTTTCTTGGCTCACCGTTCAAATTGCACAAAGACGGGAGGGGGGTGTGTGGGTGTGGAGTGTGTGTGTGTGGAGTGTGTGTGTGTGGAGTGTGTGTGGGGGGGTCTGGAGAAAGATGCTGTTACCACCACACACTTACCAGGACTCCAGCAGCTGACCACAGGCGCTTATGCAGGCATTAGAGCGCACGAGATGGCGGCCCCTGGCTGGAGGGATCAGAATTTTTTCCTTTTTTTTAAATTCAGAGACGCGCTCCAGAGGGCCCTGGCCAATCGATACGCATTCCTGCAGCTCGGTTAATGTGACTGTAATCACAGGCTGGATGCATCAGTGGGGGGGGAGGGGTGGGGGGGGCGGAGCTACAGAGGCACGGCCGAGAGCTCGCATGACTGAAGATGCAGGAGGGAACCACAAAAATGAGGTTAGAACCCCCAACCCCACCCACCTTCAAAGAATCGAGGGAAACGGCCGCTACCAGGTAAAACGAAGAAATGAGAAACCATCATTCTTCAATGAGCAAGGCAGGATTCTCACTTCTACTTAATAATAAATAATAATAATAATAATAATAATAATACTGCCACAGTTCATGACTAATAAACAATGCCACTTGATGTTGTGTATTTTATGTGTGATAAAAGTGATACTTGAAACTTGAGGAATTATTCTGTTTATTTTCTTCCTTGCCACAGGAATGAAAGCTTGTACCTACAGATTATGGACCGGCGCTGACATTTGCTGAACTGACGTGTGTGAACTGACCTGACTTTCAAAATGTCACACCTGCCCAAGTTTAAAGCTATTAACAAATAGATGAATTCGTCTCTCTCCGCCTTGTTTATTTATGAGCTAAAGGCCTGGGGATGACAGATTTAGTGAAAGCTACACTCTAACTCAATTTCTGCTGAGCCCTTGAATACCCTCACCCACTCATCTATACAGATTCACACACACACACACACACACACACACACACACTCACACCAAATGACGCTCTCTCAAGAGCACAATAGCCACCTCTAACCTCTCACTGTTAGCAATAAAAAAAAAAATCTGTTTATGGGTAGAGAAACAGAGGAGGAGTGAGGTCCCCACCCAGCCCTTCATACCTTTATATATCAACACGTTTATTGGTCCCCC
>JAOYMR010000003.1:20969174-20985624 GCA_025802075.1 Tenebrosternarchus preto | reverse complement strand
TCTCTCTCTCTCTCTCTCTCTCTCTCTCTCTCTCTCTCTCTCTCTCTCTCTCTCTGTCTCTCTCTCTGTCTCTCTCTGTGTGTCTCTCTCTCTCTCTCTCTCTGTCTCTCTCTCTTTCTCTGTCTCTCTCTCTGTCTCTCTGTCTCTCTCTGTGTCTCTCTCTCTGTCTCTCTCTGTCTCTCTCTGTGTGTCTCTCTCTCTGTCTCTCTCTCTTTCTCTGTCTCTCTCTCTGTCTCTCTCTGTCTCTCTCTGTGTGTCTCTCTCTCTCTCTCTCTGTCTCTCTCTCTGTC
The DNA here is from genome assembly GCA_025802075.1 of Tenebrosternarchus preto. Taxonomy (NCBI): domain Eukaryota; kingdom Metazoa; phylum Chordata; class Actinopteri; order Gymnotiformes; family Apteronotidae; genus Tenebrosternarchus; species Tenebrosternarchus preto. Next base: position 20,985,334 of record JAOYMR010000003.1, on the reverse strand, counting down.
TCTCTCTCTTTCTCTGTCTCTCTCTCTGTCTCTCTCTGTCTCTCTCTGTGTCTCTCTCTCTGTCTCTCTCTCTCTCTCTCTGTCTCTCTCTCTTTCTCTGTCTCTCTCTCTCTGTCTCTCTCTGTGTGTCTCTCTCTCTCTCTTTCTCTCTGTCTCTCTCTCGAACAGCAGCAGGGAAGCTGTGGTACTGCCTGCGTGGGGGAGACCCTGCATCACATCACTGTAAAAAGGCTATAACACTAAATCACGCTGGAGACAAACTCAGAGTCAGAGCACAGAACAATGCACACGTGACAGAAGAGGTACGTCACTGTAGTGGTGTGTGTTGTTCACTCGTTTCCTGTTTTATTTTTTGCACGGGAATAAGGTGAAAAGTAACTCCCACAACCCTGAAGGGGGGGGGGCAGTTTCAAAGCGAGGCTGCTCATGTCCGGGTATTCCCAGCACAGCCCGCCCTGGAGCCAACAGAATATCAAGGCAGAAACAGCTTTTTCAAGCCCTGATTACTGGGGACTGGAAGGAGTCAAAGGTCATAGTGATTCCTCACCTAAACATGCTAAAAACAATTACAGAGCAGCTGGAGCAGGTTAGTGTTGTGTTAACTGTTCCTTACTCCTGGTAAAGGAGTACTCCTTACTCCTCGCTTGGTAAAGCCATCCATATTTTTGCTTCTTCAGTCCTTCACCACACTGCACCGTTCCCCAAACACACACACACGCACACACACACACACACACACTCTCTCTCGTCCTTTTAGCGATGTGTTAGCAAACCTTGCCTTCAGCACTGAAGCCTGGTTTTGGTGGGGAGGAACTGGTTTATAAGAAACACCTGTGAAGTGATGAATTAAGCTTGAAACTGTCCGTCCAGTGACGGCTGCACTTCCAAAGTGCCCAGGAAAACAGACGAAACTACCAGCATCACCAAGTGTGTGTGTGTGTGTGTGTACCCAGCAGAGGATGTGTACCAATTGGACTGTGTTATTGATCTCATCACCACACTCGCATCACACCCAATCATACAGGCGCACACACACACACAATCATACAGGCGCACACACACACACAATCATACAGGCGCACACACACACACACACAATCATACAGGCGCACACACACATAGCACTGCAACCGCAACGAGTAAAACAACAGAGAGAGAGAGAGAGAGAGAGAGACAGAGAGAGAGAGACAGAGAGAGAGAGAGAGAGAGAGAGAGAGAGAGAGGGAGAGAGAGAGAGAGACAGAGAGACAGAGGGGTGGGGGACTCTTTACGTAAAACAGGTGAGAGTGATGTGGGCCCTCTGGGCCCTCTGAGGGATGCCAAGCACAACACGGAGAGGTGGTGCTCTCTCACACCACCCTTAACTACGTCAGTATGTGCCACTGCAATTCAGAACAACCACGTGCTGCAGACATTGGCCTTCATGGGCCATTAATAACACACACACCCCCGCGTCAGTCAGAAACACACACACACACACACACACACACCCGTGTCAGTCAGAAACACACACACACACACGCACACACACACACATTCTTTCTTTCTCTCTTTTTTTCTTTCTGTCACTCCCAAACACACACCTGCACTCACTGCAGGCTTAAGTCAGGAAGTGAAAAACCACCCTGTTTGACAAAGTCAAGACTTTTTATAAATAATGAACAAGGTGGTTAGTCACATGCAATAAAGTGTTGCTTCATTTCAGGCCAAAGACCCTGTTAGAAAAACACTAGTGTTATTCCCCAAAACGCAGAGCTATTTCCAGTTGTAAATGGCCAATGTTTAGCTAAGGAATTATACAAATAATCTTTCTTGTAGCACAAATGTTGTGAATATAAAATGTTAAATATATCTTTGTCTACAAAAAAATAAATCCTAATTTTATCTTTATCTTCTGAGGTATTGACGTACTGTGTCTCTCAAACCATATTTTGCTGAAGATGGCACATGGCACAGCTGGGATTCAAACCTACTTTTACATTTTAGTTTTATTTTACCAAACACCAAACATACAATGAAAACAAGTGGCAAAAACATGAACCAACACAACAGAGCAGGACTTGATCAAAGGCACACGCAACACTGCGTGTGTGTGTGTGTGTGTGTGTGTGTGTGTGTGTGTGTGTGAGGAAGGGGTTACCTGCACGACGGGGTGACCTCCCGACAGGGCTTTCACCGCACCCCGGCTCCCCTCGGTCTCGTAGTGGGCGCGATGGTGCGATTTGGGCTGTACCTCGATCTGGAGACTGTACGGGCCCGAACAGGAGGGCAGCTGCCAATCAAGGGCCGGCAGGGATGGGCTGCCAATCAGAGGACAGAGCGGTTTCCTTAACATGTACGGACACACACATCCACATCCGCCAACACACACAAACACACAGGGACTTGCACACACTCATCTCATGTCTAAAACCAGACTTTCTCCCTGGCAAGCTCTTGGATTTGGACCCTTCCATTTCATCATTGCCTCTAATCTAATCAATTGTAGTCATAGTCTGACATACTTGGTTTCCAAAGTCTGGCTGCTAATTGCTGGCATAATGAAAGAGGCTTGTGTTTTACTCCAGGCTTCCACGACAGAGCCTCTGCACAACGCAGTCGGTCTTTTATGTAACGAAACGATCTGTTTCGTTAAAGAACCCAATAAAAGCAGAAAATCCATCCCAAGCGTATTCCGTTCAGGAGGGTCCGAAACAGAGTGACAACGGCGTGGGTGTGTTTTGCTTTCAGCAGTAAGTTTTGTTTTGGGCCCCTTTTGCGTGCCAGCGTGGTCCTGCGAGAGCGCTCGGAGAGGAGCTTCTCACGAGAGAACGGCGCGGGGATCCGGCGCGAGCACGCACTCCGGCGGAACGCTGACGCTCATCTCCCGGATGCTCGCGCACACCCCCTCCACCCCTCCCCCGACACAGAGCCCGCCGGCCTGCAGCTTCAGTGTCTGTGAGACTCCAGGCATCCTCTCGGAACATTCAGAGTGTTTGCTGACGCGTCTGCTGACTGCCCCCCCCCCCCCCACACACACACACCCTTTTATCTGAGTGTGACCTCCCTGGACAGCTCTGGAGGCCGTGGCCAGAAGCATCAGACCTGACATCATCACTTCCTGCTCGCCATTATCACCATCAAACACTTGACTTCCAGCAGGAAAATGTACCAGAGAAGGAAAAGCCCACACACACACACACACACACACACACACACACGCACGCACACACACACACACACACACACAGTGATCACAGGAACACCCAGAGACTTAAAAATGAGAATCAAAACAAAATAATAAAAGAATCTCTTAGTGAGCATGTTTGTATGGAGGTTGCTATGGAAACTGGCATACACACATACACGTGCACACACAAACAGACACACATGGCCTTCAAAAAATGATCTGTGAAATGCTTTTGAGCATCAAAGAAAGGTTCTCTCTACACATTTAGCAACAGTCATTGATTGCCACTAATATGGTTTTTAAAGATAAAACTAAATTTACACTTATACTAAATAAAAGTTTTATTTTATTTTATAAAGATTTTATTTGTCAACAATTACTGATGAAAAAACTGCTGCTCGTCGATTTTTCATTTTATTTTTGGCGACTTCACAGAAAGACTTAATCTGGGAGTAAACAGACCCTGTAATCTGGATGTAAACAGACATAAATCAGAGATTTGGCCCCAACTTTATAATCAAATTATCACTCTAAACTTCACTTTGTGCTTAGACACAAAAAGCCTATTTAAAAATCCTCACAAAAGCCAGAACTCAACAACTGAACTTCAGGCTGGCCTAATCGAACCTCGCTTTCGTTTTCGACGAGAGTATGAAGCTCTGACGGCCACGTACCTGATGTATGATTTGGGCCTGGGCCAGGAACAGAGATGCGGGGGCAGGTCCAGGAAGCCGCCACAGAACCGCTCCTTCTTGAAGAGCAGGCGTCCCCCGCTGGAGTAGTCCTCAGCGCAGAGCTCCACCCCGGGGCCCATCTCGTCCATGCCTGGCTCCACCTTCATGCCTGGGGCGGGCCCGTGGTCCAGGTTGGTCTTGCGGGCCTTATGTGGCACTCCCTCACCGAGGTCGGACAGGCCGTCCGTGCTCAGGGCGTTGATGGCGGCCACGATAGCCGAGTTGGTGTACTGGTTGGTGGTGCCCATCCACGCGTCGTCCGCACCGCTGACCCTGGGAGAGCCCTGCGGGGAGGCGCCTGGCGAGTGGTTGGGCGAGTACGGCAACTGCCTGTAGGAGGCGCCGTTGAGGCTGTACTTGCGCTTGCCCCAGGCCGGAGACCCGGGGCGGGAGTTGCGCGGGTGCCGCGCCCAGCCGTCCTCGCCGGCCACTGCGGACTGCGGAGAGGTGGAGGGGGAGTGTTGGGGGGAGGAGCCTGAGACAGGGGCGTGAGAGCAGGAGAGCAGGGAGGCGGAGCCTTTAGGCGAGACGCAGGGCGACTGCCAGGGCGAGTTCTGGGGTGAGTTGTCGTAGTTGTAGAAGCCTGACTCGTAGGAGGCCTCCGAGTTGCAGCTGCGAGAGGAGAGACTACTCGCAGGGCTCAGGCAGGTCGGGTCGCGGTAGCCGTCAGCGTTGGGAAGGGTGAGGGTTACGATGTTGACCCGCTTGGCCAGGGGGTCCACCCCGCCGCTCTCTTCCTCCACCTCCACCTCCGGCATCTGGCCATAGGTGGTGATCTCGATGCGGGGGCTCTCCAGTGGGGGCGCCCCGTTGGCCCGGAGCCCCGAAGGCAGGTAGTAGCCCGAAACCGCGGCGTCCTCGTGGAGTCCGTAGCTCGCCTGGTGACAGGATGAGACGGAGATGACGGGGCTCGTCTGCAGGTTGTGGTACTGCGACGCCAGGCACGGGTTTCCCATCCCCAGCGTGAGGCTCGAAAGATTCACGTTAGGCACGTAGCTAATGGCCTCTGCACAAAAAACAAACAAATAAACAAACAAAAACAAGAGGAAAAAGTCAGTGTGTACATCAGGATTCTGCAGTCTTGCAACATACAAGGAAATGAACGTACAAAGCGTCTGGCTAGTCAGCGCAGGCTTATGTGTAAGCTGTCCTGGATCAGAAAGCTTTGATGCTAATCTTCTGTTCATTTTTAGGTCAGGACTAAATGATCCATCCCTATATATATATAATGAACCTTAACCACATTTGTATAAAACATCTGACTTGGTCAAAATAAATAAATAAATGAATTAATTTAATTAAAATGTGTAAAGAAAATTCAATAATTACATTCACAGGTTGGATATTCGATGCTCGATTAAACCCTGTTGCACCTCTTTAAGTGTATTGACGTTTTGGTTTTTGAAGAGAACCCTTTTCTTTCCTGTCTCTTGCCTGTTTTGTGTGGCAGTCCCCTACATCTTCTATCTGAGTCTGTTAACCGCAGCCGAGCGCAAACAGGACACCGTGTGCAGTGATGAGACTGTCACACACCCCATAATGCGTGGGCAGGCTGGCTAAAGTTAGCTCATGACAGACTATTTCCAGATGCAGCTACACTTGTGATAGAAACCTGGGGCTCTTTCATAGGTTTTGTGGTTTTAAAAGAACTTTATGCTTTTTGAACTTAAAGTAGCAAAACACTTTTAACGGGAACATAAATGAAAGAGAAAATAAGAATGATAGATTTTGTACTTCTAAACACATAAAATAAACAAAATAAGTAATACTGTTTTTTTTTCATATTTACATATACATAAACATTACATTATTATTATAGCTATTGTTATTGTTGTCATTATTATTATTATTATTATTAGTAGTAGTAGTAGTGTTATTATTATGTATTATATTCTATGGTATCATTTTTTAAAGTAAAAATTTTGAATTAGAACAACTGTTTTAAAACACAGTACACACATTGTTCAGTTCTCTCACCACTGCAAATGCACTGGAAAGTTAAAAATACTAAACGCTCACAGGTAGTGATTTCTGATCCAAATTTAACTGGGAAAAAAAATCTGTAGCATATTGAGAGCAGGTCAAACAACCGTAACACAGCAACAGACATTCAGTGCTGATGTATAGGCTAACAAACATGTTAAGGGTGATCTATTATTTCTGTAAAGTAACACACAATGCTAGTATATACGGTTTATCCGTGTACTGATCTACGCTACTGAACCTGAAATTAGGAACATCTATCAACGGCACGGTCCTCGCGCGCACGCCACCTGCCAACACACCTCTCTCCGTCTCCATCTCTCCGCCTCGTTCGCAGTATTCAAACAGAAAGCTGAAATCAAACTCGGGTTCTCTATGGTCAGATCCCATCTTCGGCTGAGGAAGTCAGCTTTCCTGGGACGGTGTGTAAATACTGTCTACTCGCTGCTCTCTGAGTGAGACACGGGCGCTGACATCCTGTTAAGTCACACCAGATCTCTTATCTTTCAGTTCTCACTCGTGTAAAAAAAAAAAAAAAAAAAAAAACAACACCTCGATCGGAAGGTTTTCTGAATACCAGATCCGCCCCTCGCCAGTTCCTTTTCAAACTTTGCTGCGCTCTGTAATTCACGTGCCCGCTCGCTCCCTATCAGATGCAGCGGTTAGGTCTACTTTGCGCCGTTTAGACTGGCTCACGGAGGTTTTCTTTAAGCCCGCCCGACTCGTTTGCATTTTCAGGATCACTGGAGCCGAGCTGTTCGGGAGGCTGGAGGGGGAAGTGAGCTTTTGTCAGTTGTGTACCTGGCCACTACACGCGCAGGCGAGTGGCAAAATACAAAATAAGCCTTAGTGTAAGCGAAGTGGAGCCGGTCCACGTGCGTTCGTTTACAGAAGGACAGCGGATTTATTCAGTCACTCACATGCACATAGGCTGTCCTGAGTTGTGACGGATGAGACAGTTAATTGTGTGTCTTGATGAATTGTGTGTGTGTGTGTGTGTGTGTGAGAGAGAGAGAGGGAGAGGGATTTGGGGGGAAAAAAGCGGGGAAGAGGAGTGCAAAAAAAACTGTAAGCGTCAGCAGTCTCAAGCTGCAAGACGACCCGCGCGCGCTGCACATGCATACATAAACCAACCCCAACACCCGTGAGTCTGCTATCAATTATGAGGTTTAGGAGCTATGGACTGAGGAGCGCCGTAATGCTTTCCTCACCACAGAAATACAATCCTCAAAACTCCACAGACAGAAGTAACCCCAAATCGACAGAACGTCTATGACATCAGCGCCGGGCCACACTAGCTACTGGATTAAGTGTGTGAGACAAAGTTTTGCTTTGTTGATGTGGGATCTAGGACAAATTCACTATAAATCCAGTGTACAAGGACAGGACAGACTGCTGTGTACAGAGCTTTCATCCCATAACTAACAAATGATAGTGTGCTCTCCTAATTCCAACCAGTAAGACGGCATGAAAGTAACGAGGCAATATTGCAGTACACTGAGACAACTACTGTGGTCTGTTTGTGGCAATTGCAGCTGTGCTACATTGCGGTAAACAAAGATAGCTGTTAAAAAATAATTGCTTGTGGTCACACGGAGAACAGATTTCAGATTTCCACGCCTATCAAGGAGAATCACTCCAACGTATTAACAAATTACTTCCAAGGGTTGATCGCAGTAAACAGCAAGGGCGGCTATGTCAACACTGCTAGTATTCTATTCTATTCTATTCTATTCTATTCTATTCTAATAAGTGTTGGTATCCATTACATTTGATCTAACGGATATTTCAAAACTATTTTAATACATGCAAAATAAAAGCACGCAAACATGTTGAATTAAATAAGGCAAGTTATGGGTTAAGTACTGAAAACCGGCGCCCGCTTACCTTCCTCTGCAGACTTCATACTGGGTTCAGCAGACGAGCAAAACACAGTTCCGTTCAGTTCCTCCAAACACGGCTCAAACGACTGTTTGAAGTTGGCTCTTGAATCAAATCGCACACAGCCAGTCGCGGGCATTCAACTTGTGACAGATTCAATTTCGAATACCGAAGAGGATTCGATTTCCAATACAGGTAAAAAATAAAATCAAATAAAAAAAAGGTAACGACAGTTAGTAGCTAAGGTGAATGCAAAAGCGGATAATGTGATCAGTTTCGAGCGCGACGCTACTGGATGACTGTCTCCATCAGTTGCATCACGATCACTTGCGTGGCGGTTATTTGGTGACTTGGCGTGAGTTTGGTCTGAAGCACTTCGGTAACCTGTCCAAACGAGCGCACGGGCAGTGCGTTATGCCGTTTCTGCTCCTTCTTTTCTCATGGTGATTTCAGTTTCTCCCGGCATAAATGACGCACCGCGCGACAGAGCGGCAGACTTCTGGCTTTTAAACCTGGAAAACACCTCCTAGTCAGGCGCGCCGCCCTCTCGTGGAATGACGTGCTCCTCGCCATCCTCGCACCGGCGCGGAGGCGGAATTTCACCGTGGAGGGATTCCATCTCCGCAGATTGCTTAGAAAATTGGCACAACTCTGGCCTGGGCTCTCTCATCCACTTACTCTAACTTTTGTCTTTTTTCGGTTTGAATGTCATATCTATAATAAATGAAAATGCATTAATAAATTTCAGCACGTGACAACGCTTAACACTGAAGAACAGAAAGGGATGATTCAAACTTAATTTAAAAAAAAAAAAAAAAACTTCAAAGAAGAACGCATAAGGTCGAGAACTTGGGCTCAGGTCGAGGAGAAGGAGCCCTGGAAGAACGCTAGATATTTAAATGTATTTGACTTGACTTGGACAAAGATGAGGACTAACAGAAAGATTTAAAATCAGGTTTATAGATAAATCTTTAATAACCTTGAACCAGAGTGTAAAATAAATCTCTAGTGTTTTTCTACATAATGCATGTGAACAAAAAATGTTCTGCCACAATGCCTTATTTATTTGTTTGTTTGTTTATTTATTTATTATTGCATGTGCAGTAACTTCAGTGTAAATGTAACAATTAGAACAGCCAGAGGAAATTTTATTTTCAGAATTCAGCTGAGTTTCAATGGAGGACTTTGATTACTATTCGGCATTTTGATGCTGATTGGTTCGACTCTCCTGCCTCTCTTGCCGTTGCAGCAAGCAGGTCCTGCTACAAGAACGACAGGACTGGTGTGAGAGGGGGGCAGCTCCTATGGCCCCAGACGGCGGGGCCATGCGCAAATGTCTGCCTGAGGATGTGTTCCGCTTGTAGCCAATGAAACTTTGGCTTCTTCAGGCATTCGGAAAAGTGGCAGGATCCAGAGGATGGGAAACGACTGGCAAGAGATCAGGTTCTGCTCTCCGCCCAGTACTGTCGAGCGCCTCCTTTCCAGCGGTGGGTGCTCAGGCTTGGTTTCAGACCACAGTTAAGCTTTGAAAAACCTAGACTCGCATTCACAAAGAAGCTGTGTTCTGTACGGCACATGCAGTACCGCACACCAATCCCAGACCAGACACTTCCGTCCAGCTGCAACAATGCTCCAGTGAACGCGGCCCTCGTTTGCAGAGGAGTCCTGTAGAATGTTCTGCATTCGGGCCCCACGGGGGCGTAACGAGTGGCGGGCTTTGAGTGGCAGTGGAGCTCTGCTTCCTAGGTTCCTCTAGACCTGCATGAAGCTCTGGAATCTAACGGAGAGAAGAATCAGCTCATGTAATGCTACGTCCACAGCCACGAGGAGTGGAGTACATGCAAAATAACGCTCTCCCTCTCTCTCTCTCTCTCTCTTTCTCTCTCTCCCTGTGCTTCCCTCTCTCCCTCTCTTTCTCTCTTCCCACGTTTGTACAGATGTGAAGGGTGCATTCCACCAGCCCATTTGCCTGCCATGAATAAAGCCTGCCAGGCAAAATTTGCATTTCACCATTTGAATGCTGCAGGCTTTTTCACGAGGTCACTGGCATTTTTAACCCATCGCTGTCTGCCGAGTGGCATGAGTGTCGGTAAAAATGCCTTGGGCCAAGAAATCACACGCAAATAAACGCCTCACAAAACTTGGGTTGTGTAAAACAGAGAGACACTTGCAGTCTCTCACTCCTCAGATCACCTACACGTTGCTTATTGATCAACATGGTGTTAGATTTTCTCTGATTTTCAGTTTTCCTCACAGCACCTGGACAGGACACCGTAAGCTGACTGCTCACCACCTTCTTTGCAGTTACACTTGCCAAGAAATGCAGCGCTCAGCCAAGGCCTGCGTGAAACAGAACTGGACTTCCTTACAAGCAAGCGTTACTCGCTACTCGGTGTCCCTGCCTCACCAGCTGCCGAGTTTCTCATCCTGCCAATTTCTCCGAACCGGCACCTCAGATCGCCATTCCCGAGAATCCAGAAGAGATCCGGAATGGTGGCTGTGTTAAGACGGCAGTGAGGGACCAGCCCGGTCCAGTCGGCCACACGCTGACAGCAGGTACCTCAACAGCAGGTACCGTGGCAACCAGACCCGGGGAACCTCGGTCGAAGGCTGTTCTCGCCTCTGCGTCCTAGAGGCTGAATGGAGACTTCCATCCAGAAGGTTTAAGCGGAAGCACCAGCAGCTCTTCATGAGCTTTGTGAATGATCTCTCCCTCCTCTCTGCTGCTCTGCCCGGTGTATGTTGTACTGAACTGCCTTCTGTTCGTTTGTACTGAACTGCATACTGAATATTGTACTAAACTGCCTATTGAATATTGTACAGAACTGCCTTGTTCACATTCATTGTTCATTTGTACTGAAGCTTTGTACTGTATTGTATTGGGGAGGTTCATAATTAAAAATTCCAAAGCCCTCTATACTAATAGTGTCGAGCCATAAACCTTGAATTACCATATAATGCATATTCCACATTATAACTGAAATATTCATGATGAGCTTAATAGTTTTCATGAAATGAGGCACTGTTGTTGTTTTTCTAAGACGTGTTTAAATAAATCTCCAAAAACACACAGAAGCATCAGGATGAAGGTGAGCAGTATTTCAGGATAATGACAAATTTCCTGCTGAGGACATAATTCAAGCCACATCTGTCTCAATGGCCTCAGTCAGATGCACTTACACACACACACACACACACACACACACACACACACTCAGACACACACAGACACGCAGACATACAGGATCACTCACAGGCTGTGTCTGTGGAGACCCATTGACGTGACTCATCCTCGCTCTGATTTACAAGCCCAGAATGATCACAGCTGTCTGGTGCGTTTCGCACAAAGCTGCCAGGCACTCTGGGAAAGCGGCCTCTTTCATTCCAGACGTCACACGCGTCGCCTTTAGAGACCCGGCACAATGCCGGTGCTAAAACTCTTGCTGCAAAACTCAATTTCGGTAATTTTTTTTTAGGTTTACTGAATCAGGAAATGCAAATGCAAGTACTGAATCAGGGAATGCAAATGCAAGTTCTGAATCAGGGAATGCGTGCTCTCTACTGTATCTTCTACACACAATATATAACTATTCTGGCACGTGTTGCAAATGCTGAGCGTGTGTGTGTGTGTGTGTGTGTGTGTGTGTGTGTGTGTGTGTGTGGACGAGGGTCTCACTTCCCTTTCTTTCCTATATTGGTTCCGACCACGTCACCCTGTTTGCCCATCGTGAAGGAGAACTACCTAGAGCTATCTACGGCGTGTCTGGACACCGCAGTATGTTTAGAAACATCCAGAACTTCCCTTCCGAGTACTCTCCATCTGCCAGTGACGCAGGCTGGTGGAGAGTGGGGGTGGGGTGGGGTTGTGCTCTGTGGGGTTACTGCTGCAGGTATAGAGGTGAGGGCAGGCCCTCAGTAAGATATTGCACACACACACACACACATACACACGCAAATGCTACTCTGGACAAAGCAGGTGGAAGTGATGTAACATAAATAAATGTGAATAAATATATAATTTATGATGATATGGCCCTCATATTAAGTCTATCTTAAAAGCTTAGGCAATGTTTGATGCAATGAATTATTAAGCTTATTTTTAAAAGCACCTGTGCATAGAGTAGTTTAATGACTGCTAAAGTATTCAAATCATATTCTCTAAGCATGTGTTAGGATTAATGCTGACCATTAACATCAGCTCAAACATCACCAAGGAAACAGTAAAACACCTCACATACGATGATCCCTTTAGCTCAGTTTCCCTATTAGACATATTATGACTTTTCTCGTTAGGCAGATGATATCAGCCATCTTCCCTTGTTCAGCCAATCACATCGCTCGTACCGTGGGCTTCCCCCCCCAGAGCACAGAGTCCACTGGCTGGTTGGAGGTCACTGAAACAGTGGGTGCGTGTGAGAACTCTGGTCTAAGTTCCGTAGACCAAATGAAATAAAGCCGTTCCTTTTCCATAGGATGAAGCAGAAGAGCCTCCTCGCAGTGAGGAGTTGGCTGAGGGACTTGTTGGAGATATGACTATCACATCAAAGACTTAAACTGAGACTCTGTTTTCACGACTGCTCTCTGCTGCCTGAGGTGCATTAACAGTCCTTTCACATGGTTTAGCAACTCCGAGAAGAGCTGCTAACACACTGCAAAGAGAAAGCTGACTGGATTCAAAGTCAGGCCTAGTTGATCAGAAAATAACCTCCGTTTTTTTCCGTTTCATACAGACCATTATCCAGAGATGTTTCAGTACGTCAGTAGATGTGCTCCCTAGGAAACCATGACCTTGGTGTTGCTAAGCTCTTTGCTCTATCAGGTGAAGGACAGGAAAAGAACAAACTGGAACCAAATTTTCAGTCTCGCACCACACCCATATACCAACAGACCTTTTACCAAATGATTTCATGCCAATGGAGACAAAAGCATCTTGAATAGAATGATGTGTTGTTCTAAAAATGGGTAACATTCTTTGTGATGAGAAGCTTTCTGGCAGCAGTAGGTCCCGCTACATACTATCCTGCACATAAGTCCTGTCCTGGAGGGCATGGATCCCGCAGACTTGATGATTTCACCGCTCAGACACACCCAACTCAACTTTGCTACTCATTACCAGATCTAATAGGTTTGTCAGAACAGACAAAGCACTGACCTGTACATTTAACCCCTCTAGGAACAGAGGTGTATCTGTGCAAAAAAAAAAAAGAAAAGAAAAAAAACCACTGGAACCTATTTGTGATAAAGTGGTTGCTGGGTGCCTTTTCCAATACTGAGACTGTAAAAATGTAAAGATGTTGTATGTGTTTGTTATTAAAATCAAGAAAAATGTCCATTCAACAACTAAACGTTTGTATTAATGTGATTAGTGTGAGCAACAGAGAGATTTTATTGATTATGAATGAGACTTAGTTGGAAGCAGTCACTGAATGCACTGTAATGCCCAGAGGCAAGAGCAGATTGTATTAATAGCAACACCATGTTTTATCATGCATAAAGAAGGAAATTTAAAGCTTCTTATGAAATTACTACATGATATGCTAGGCTATTAGTCTATATGTAGAAATCCTCTCCTAAGCCTATTATTATTTCCTTAGTCCATGTTTGAGAAGGCAGAGCCCAGTGGCTCACATGGTCCTGCGTATGTCTGTACAGTTCACTGTGCTGTTGTTTTGTGTGAGTCAGAGTCTGTGCAGAGCTGCACGGCAGACAAAACCATGAATCCAACAGGTCCAGGCAGGAAATGCTATCTCCTTCAACGCATATCCACACAGGGCATGGGCACGTGTGAGGGTGAGGGTGTGGGTGAGGGTGTGGGTGAGGGTGTGGGCGCATGGGAGGGTGAGGGTGAGGGTGGGGTTAAGGGTTAAAGTGAGGGTGAAGGTGCAGATAACAGCATGGGTGATGTTGAGGGTGAGGGTGATGTTGAGGGTGATGTTGAGGGTGAAGATGATGTTGAGGGTGATGTTGAGGGTGAGGATGAGGGTGAGGATGAGGGTGATGTTGAGGGTGAGGGTGAGGATAAGGGTGATGTTGAGGATAAGGGTGAGGATATGGGTGATGTTGAGGATAAGGGTGATGTTGAGGGTGATGTTGAGGATGAGGATGATGTTGAGGGTGAGGATGAGGGTGAGGATGAGGGTGAGGGTGATGTTGAGGATAAGGGTGAGGATAAGGGTGATGTTGAGGATATGGGTGATGTTGAGGATAAGGGTGATGTTGAGGGTGATGTTGAGGGTGAGGGTGATGTTGAGGGTGAGGATGAGGGTGAGGATGATGTTGAGGGTGAGGGCAACAGTGAGATACTTGCAGTGTGGGCAACAGTGAGTAGGTGAGTGGGTGAGTGGGTTGTGTGGGTGAGTGGGTGAGTTGGTTGTGTGGGTGAGTTGGTTGTGTGGGTGAGTGGGTGAGTTGGTTGTGTGGGTGAGTGGGTGAGTTGGTTGTGTGGGTGAGTGGGTTGTGTGGATGAGTGGGTGAGTGGGTTGTGTGGTAGCATAAAGCCATTAGCCATAATGCGTGTGAAACAGACCTGTGTCCTGGAGGGCATGAGCTCTTGTGGTCATCTCAGAAACAGTGCATGAGATTGAGCCAGAAGACAGCTAATGCACTTATAATGGACCAAATGTGAGAGCTCTCTCTCCCCGTCTCTCTCTCTCTCTCTCTCTCTCTCTCTCTCTCTCTCTCTTTCTCTCTTTCCTGTCTTCTCTCAGTACTGTCCTTTTCTTACCTCTGTGCTGGTGGAATCCCTTCTCTGTTCTGAGGTAGTTTCTGAGGTAACCATGGTCTGTGTGTTTTCTGAGGTAACCATGGTCTGTGTGTTTACTGAGGTAACCATGGTCTGTGTGTTTTCTGAGGTAACCATGGTCTGTGTGTTTTCTGAGGTAACCATGGTCTGTGTGTTTACTGGAGGGGTGATAGAACAGTGATGATGGTGAGGGGTCATCACATTAATGACAGTTAGGATTTATCATGCCATTATAACATTTGTTTTTTATATTTCTGTATATATACTGCATATCATATACTTTATATCATTATATACCCACTGGGAAATGCTAATCAAATTGGTACAGGCTGCAGATTTTGATGAGCACTAAACATGTGATCAGCAAAGCGATGTTAATTATGACTCTTTCCCCAAAAAAGGCCTCAAAGCCCAATAAACCGTCAGAGCAGTGATTCACAGCACATATATAGATTTGTAGAGGTTTGATTCATGCCTGGTCCATTTTTGATACCAGCTAGGGAAGGACTGCAGGAGGAACCTAGAATGTGTCCACAGTGAGTAAGAGGTTTTTTCAGCTTTCAACAAAGGTGATCACTTAAGGTCTAATGTACACACACACACACACACACACACACAGCTATATACACAGCCACGTCCACACTGTAACTTCAGAAAGACCTAAACGTGAAATACTGCAGGCTGAAAGTCAGGATTATATACATGATTTTGTAATTGATCTGAGTTATGCTGTTTGATGCCTGAAGAACGATAGAGAAACAAATCTTGGGCATGTTCTAGTGCTGCACGTCACCGGAGAAACAAAAAAAAACTGGCAATCGTGTCGTGCTTTAATGCTCATTTCAAGTGAATAACGAATGAAATGCATGTCTAACCACCTCTCATCTCTTTTCCCTTAGTAATTTGGAGATTATGTGCAGAACACACACACACACACACACACACACACACACACACACACACACACACACACACACACACACACACACACACACACACTCACGCACACACTCTGGAGGTCTAACAGTGATGTCACCAAAGGAAACCGTGTTTCTGGGTTTATTGAATGTGGCAGGTTAAAAATCTCATCCTTGAAGCCAACATACTTAGGTGCCAGGCCTCTGGATGCCATCCGTCCACAAAGACAACCAGCTCACAGAAATGCCCACGTGAGCCCTTCCTCCGCGGGCCAATCACACACTCTGGTTCCTGGTTGGTAATCTTATCTCCCCCAAGCTTATCGCCCCCCCCCCTGCCCCCAGTGCTGCGTTTTTCCTGTCAGAGTCAGCGAAACACGCTACGGTTCGGACAGCAGGCACAGACGCTAGGAAACCCGCCGACGCCTTTAATGCCACACAGTTAAGCAGTTAAGAAGAGGAACCAGAGTGGAGCCCAAATGGAGCCAAACTTGAGCCTGTGGCGCCGAAGTTGAGCCTGTGGAGGCGAAGTTGAGCCTGTGGAGCTGAAGTTGAGCCTGAGCGAGTCCTGTGGAGAGAAGGCCAAGTGGAGCCTGTGGAGCCTGAGTGGAGCCTAAACAGAGCCAAACCTGAGCAAGAATCTTACCCCTCAGTTACTCAAGAACCTTACCCCTCAGTTACTCAAGAACCTTACCCCTCAGTTACTCAAGTACCTTACCCCTCAGTTACTCAAG
>JAOYMR010000003.1:20942583-20952650 GCA_025802075.1 Tenebrosternarchus preto | reverse complement strand
CGTGACCCTTTGTTTGCTGCTTTGTCTTGGCGAGTGGGTGTGTTGAAGCCTTATTTAGGTTGTTTTTCAAAACGTTTTTTTATTAACCGCAAAAAAAAAAAAAAAAAAAAAAAAAAAAAAAACCAAAAAAACACAATTTGCAATCACAAGGCAACCAGCGTCCAATTATACCAGCGCCAGTGCATTCCACCAGCCCAGCAACGCAGATCTGTCTGTTCATAGGTGACAACACAGCATCCGCGACAGGTAGCAGACGGAATGAGAGAGCAGGTGCTGGTTTTAACCCTAGCATTGATCTGGTCAGAGTTTGGGCTAATTCACTGCTGTTATCATCCCCCCCCGCCCCGCTCCCGTCCACAGACCAGTACATGTAAGCTACACGGATGGAAACATGCCACAGAAATGCTTTTCATTCCGATTTGGTTTGTTTTTAGAAGTAGGCTAAAGAGTGAAAAACAGAAAATCGGATTAAGACCATTTTGGCATTTGGTTTTTATGTACCTCAACAAAGCAAACTAACAAAAGTAAAGGAAGATGTTTGTGGTGCAAAAATCTGCAGCTTTGCACTTTGGGTGTGTGTGTGTGTGTGTGTGTGTGTGTGAGAGAGAGAGAGAGAGAGATGTGAATGTTCACGTGTACATCTGTGAAATTAAACCAAGAGCATATTTCACCAGCTCAGCACCTGTGTAAAGGGTCGAAAGGAAACCGGTGATATCTCCAACTGAATGCTCAACAAGGGTGTGTGTGGCTTTTTCCCAGACAATGTCAATAGCTCAAGGGTAAAATCATTTGTCACGCAGGCTGAAATTGGTCTAAATGTATACATTTATTATTGTCTCTCTTTAATTGATCACAGAGGTGCCCCAAGAAAAACCAGAGGGTCTGTAAGAGAGGTCGAGCTCATTTACAACACACGTTCAGGAGGTTTCAAGGGCATTCAAGGTTCATGTTAAAAAACGAGACAGAACTTATCCATATTAGTTACTCGCTGCTATTGTGGTTCACAGACGCACAACACGAACGCAGGCGGCATGGAAAAACATCGCTTATGTCTGTGTTATTTTTGGTTTCCACCGTGTAATATCTTCACAGTCATGCTTGTGATACAACTTTGGAGGAATCATTTCTCGTAACGCAGGTATAGAGCGTCAGCATCGTTATGTGGGGTTGGCAGGGCCTGGAAGTGACCTGAAGCAACAAGTGCATCTCGGAAGCATGCCTGCATGCGGAGGGCGTGTGGAGGCTTTTCTCAGCGCTGTGACGTCCAAACACCTCTTGGAAGTGCCACCATGGGTCTGCACAACTGTCACCTAGGCCATCAGATATTATTACAAATTGTGAAAAGCCAACAAACAAACAAACAAAAGCAGCTGCTTAATCTCAACTGGCAGACGCAGCAGTTTCAGACCAAGGTCGTGCTCGTAAACCACGAGTGGGGTAGCAGTCATCAGAAGAGCACAGGATGTTTGTAGAAAACGTATACGTTCTAGCGCAACGCTGTCTCACACTGATGAGGACCTGAAGATCCGTTAGCTCTGAACATCTGAATGGTCCTGCAGATATTACCCCCTGCCGCATAGGAAGTTATTAATCCTAAGAAGTGCGCACACACACACACACACACTCATAGGACCACCCAGGTGTACAGATTAATAGCTACAGTACGTTTGCGCGGCTTCATGAGAGCCAACCATTTTTAACCAGACATTATTTCTGCAAAGCATCATAATTGTCATATTCCAAGACTTTATACTAATTATCATAAACTACAACCAACAATAATACACTGGTGACTGGAACAAGCCACACACACTCTTCTACCACAACATGACTAAATGTACTGAAAGAAAAAAAAGAACATCAATATAACACTCCTTTCTTTTAGGGGCCCAATTCAAAGCTAACGGATTCCAACCAGGATGAGAAGAGACCTGTAGCTTAAGTGACTTTCACAAAAGCAAAACCAACAATGACAAAACAAACAAACAAAAAGCACAAGCCACAAGAGTGGGAGAGAGGACAGGAGCATTAGGAGACAAGTCGGCTCTGATCTCAGCCGAGCGAGGGAGAAAGGCACCATCTTTCCACGTGATTATACTGCAAAGTACCAATTACCACCCATCAGAAAACTACAGCCAGTTGACACTCTACAATAAAGCCAATGATTTCCAGTTGAAAGGACAGAAAATGTTAATATGAGGGGCTGGAAGATAGGGGTGAGGCTCTCTGTAAAAGGAAGTAGCTAATAAGGTTTAATGATGCGTGTCAGGAAGGCGTACTATACAGGGGAAACACAGCTGGCTTCATTTTGTAAACTATTTGATATACACATCTATCCAGCGCACAATTATCAGCTGCTCCAGGGCCACTGGGGACAGTTTAGAAACTCCAATCAGGCCATTTTCCTCAGCACCCCCAAATTACAAGAAAAATACATTAATATAATACCTCCAGTCTCCTTTAATTCTCTACTGACCCAAGCACAAATAAAGGAGTCATGGGTCATAGCAGTTTGATCATGGATGCTAGAATTACATTCCCCAAACCTTCTGCCAGCATTTTGTAAACCGTGATATAAATGTTTTTTTGAAGGCAAGATGGCCACTAAGATCCTGTGGAGAAATATACACAATGCATGAATCATTTGTAAGTTTAACTTTTTATAAACTCTTTGGAATGAGTAATGAAATGACTAATGATTAGAACTGATTCGGTTTCAGAAAAGAGCCTCCACAGAGGTGTTGTGGGCTTTAAATCTCTAGATTCTGAAGTACGGAGAAAACATTCAAATTTGCTCAGAGGCAAAGACTTGTGGGAAAGGAAAGTGGACGCACAATTAAAGGAATCGGAGTGTTTTATCATTATTACAACCATTCCGTCTCTGTTCCGCACATTGCGGACAAAGCAACACTTTTGATCTTGGAATTCGATCGTCAACGTCTGAAGGAATTTTCCAGTCCTTAGAAAAAAAAGCTTGTAAAGGGAAAAAGACCGCTATCAGAGTGGTCACCACTCGACTTTTGATGGCCGTAATTTAAACTAATATCTTCCTGTTCCTTCTCGATGTCGTTATAAATATTTGACGGGAAGTATTTATCACTGGAGATGCTGTGTATGAAGCCTGAAGGGTTTCCTGTGCACGCAGAGGTCAGTGATTTGCGCGTGTAAACACACTGGCGGAGCGAGCTCGTGTGGTGCAACGCGGCGCATGACAGCGCAGACGAGTAGAAGACGCCGACTGAGTAAACATCTTTGCTTTGCATCATAACGGAGATGAATTTATGAAGATTGGCCAGATCGTAGAGCTTTTTTTTCCCTCCTGTGTATTCAAATATGGACAAACTGGATAATGGGAAAACAAAGGTCGAAAGTGCAACAGTCATTTCTTAAAACACAAGGCTACAAATATGCGGTAATGTAACCGCGTGACCCAGCCAAGGAAGCTCACATTATTGCGCCTATTACAAATTTGCAAACAAATCGAGCCACAGAAGCCCGCTGAGTTAGCTGTACGAACAAGAGTTCCTTTCTCAGCAGTGAGGATCTGTCAAAGTGTTTGACAGTGTCTGACCACTACAGCGATAGATGGGTGGATTGATCACATGCACGTGCGCACGCGCACAGGTCTCCGGTAGCCTTTCACATCTCTGGTTTCTTGTGCACTGCGGTGAGTGAAACTTAATTATGACCCTGACCGACTGCAACAGTCCCTGTATTACAAGCTAAGAATGTGGCTCTACCAACCCTTCAGGATTAAACAGGTCTCTCTCTCTCACACACACACACACCCTCATATTTCCTGGTTCCTGTGTAACCCCTCTACAGCCATCTGCTTCAAGACTACCACTGTCATATGCAGATAATTAGTGTCACCTGCACACCGTGCTGAACGATAAACACTCAGACTTAGCATCGATTGTGTGTGTGTGTGTGTGTGTGTGTGCATGCGTACATGTGAGAGAGACAGTGTGCGTGTGTGTGTGGAGGATTGGCTTATGACCGCCAATATCTCCACCCTCTCCAAAACTGCTAATGACAGGTTAAGATTCACAGCTTGAGGAATGAGGACAGAAGACAGAGAGGGAGGGAGAGCGAACGAGGGGGGAAAGGGAAGGGGAGGAGAGAGAAAGAACAGAGGAAGAGAGGGAGTACATGGTGGAGGAGAATTTAGACTGGTGAAAGAGTGGGAGGAGTAAACTGTCCTTGTTCCACCACTGCTTGATACCAGAAATCCTTAGAATTTGTACATTCTGCACTAAATGTTTATGCGCACATGCACACACACTCAATTATGCACTCAAGGAAGGATTTAGTTAATCAATGGTCCATCTGGGTTTTTTTTAAATGTCAGACAAAAATCTGTCAGAGTGACAGGTTTCTTTGTACAGTACAGAAACCATCGGGTGTGCATCATTTTAAATCATGCACTTCGTTCCAAAATCACCTCTGCACCACACTTTCTAAGAAATCAGTAATGTGTAAGCAGGCATTTGATCTCAGCTGCACAGGTAGCTTAGCCCATCAGGGTTGAGATGCACCTACACGTTTCACGTTCTCTGAATTTTCTGCCAATACTTGTGTGATTCCCTGCTTGGGAAAGTTCGAAGACGAACGTCTGATAACGAGTGGATGTTGTGCAGGGACATAGGAGACCTCGAGACTCTGGTCTCGTTTTCTCTTCAGCAGGAGGCAGTAACGGTCCAGGTATCTCCTCACCACGTCTCATTACATCACAGCACAGGCCAGACACCCAGTGTGTCGCTGTTCGGTGCCTATTACGCATTAAGAGACTGTGGATGGAAACAGTGTCAATTATGCCACCATCTACCCTAAGACAAAAGAAACAAAACAACGAAAAGGTTCTAACATTAAGGCCTTTTTCAAATGCCACTCTTAAACCCCGGGTTGGTTAATTTCCCTCTAGGTTAATTAACATCTGAAAATGACCTTTAGCTCTGACAAATGCAACTTTATCTAGAAAGTCAAGGTTACAAAACTATGTATTCAGAGAGACTGATTACGAACCAGGGGCTCCTGGGAAAACCTGGCCATTCAGAACATCTGTGTGGTTGGGACGGCGAAGTAGGTCAGACCGCAGACGAGATCAGACTGTTATGTCAAAGTCAGACCCTGACATCACCTTCAGAGACCCTGTTGTCTCTGCTGGATGTAGTCGATGGATTAGACAAAAAAACACCCTACATCAGTGCTACAACTTCAGTGTTCTGAACTTCAATGGCCAATATGTTGGTGTGTTTCTTTGTGTTTCTGTGTGTGTGTGTGATATAGTTTGTTTAGTCATTTTCAGAAATGGTAGTAACAGCATGAAATATCACCTGTTTCTGTTTAACAGTGGTTCTCAATGATTCACCCCCTGGTGAAGTATTATAGGATTTCTTTATTTTGTTTTAGCTTTCAAATGTAACATATTAAGGTGCCCCTTCAAATTGCAATTAGCACATTTGAATTCTTGCTACCCGCTAATAAAAGAACGCTATTCCTATTTTTGAGATTTTGGCAGCTATCTATACTTTTATTTGTATAGCTGCTACATGGCTGATTGGCCATGATCAAGCTACTACTCCGTGTGTGTGTGTGAGTGTGTGTGTGTGAGAGAGAGAGAGAGAGAGAGAGAGAGAGAGAGAGAGAGAGAGAGAGAGAGAGAGAGAGAGAGAGAGAGAGAGGGAGGGGACAGCTACACTCAGACATTCTGCTGGACTTTGAGCAGAATCATTTGTTAAGCACCAGGTCAGAACAAGGATCTCTCTTTCTCACTCTCTGTCTCTCCATCTCTCTCTCTCTCTCTTTTTCCAGATGGCTGAATTAAGGCTTGTTATTGCAGGGCTTCCCGCGCCGCACCTCCTCCAGAACCTGACGTTTATTTGCGCAGGCCCGGCCCGGCCGACCAGGGAAGGCCGTTTTAATTGTGAGCAGCTGTACTATCACGGATCCTCATTAAGAGGGCAACGACTTTCGCGCGCTCATTCATAATCCGCCGCTGGATAAATAGTGGCAGGTCTGCTGAGCTACTGAATTACCAGACTGTGTGAGGCGTCTAATTTTTGGCCTCTTTGTTTATGAAAACGTAAACCGCTTGACGTGATTAGCACCCACAACACTGATCCCCCCCCGGAAGGCATCTCTGAGAGAGAGAGAGAGAGAGAAAGAAAGAGAGAGAGAGAGGGAATGGAATTGTGCCATTATGGCAATATTTGTAAGTACTTCATTCAGTATGTGCACCACATCAATTCAATACGTCACACTGTGATTCTGTTTTTTTTTTCAATGACGTAGTCACGTAGACAGCTACTTTAAACTTTTAAGAATTACAACCTAGAAGCAAAACTTGTCCCCGCGTACGCAGTGACTCAACTAAACTCGCGCCTAGCAGATAAACCACTTACTTACTAAAAGCAAACCAAACTAACGTCATCGCACGGGCTTTAATGCGTTTTAACATCTTGCTTCACGTTTGCGAGTTGTATTACAGGAAGACATGAGTAAGAGGGCATTTTAATTCCTCAGTACTCTGCTCAGACAACCGGCTATACCCTTTGCCTGGCTGTGCAAAGAAACCCAAGAACTGAATGATGGATGGTAAAGTAAGCTGGACGAACCGTGTCCTTGGGACATTACAGTTAGCTAAATGCTAGTAGCTGTGGTCAGTAGGGTATTGGACTATTGGAGGAAACCCAACTGGCTAGCTACCATGCTTACACTGGCAGCTAGTTTTGATCAACAAGTCTAATATCCAATATTGCAGGACTAATAAGGGAAAGAATGCTTCCCCATACGCAAAATAATCATTCTGGACTTATTAATAGAAAACAAAAAAAAGTATCACGTGACCTGCAACAGCTGAAGTTCATCACGTCTGAAGCTGTATAGTGATACGTATTTTCGCTATTTTATAATTGTTATTAAAAAAATAAAGAAAAATCATGTATGACTCTACCGTACGCGCACCGATTCTTTATGAGGTACATATCAAATGAAACGGACGAAACGTCGGTTGACCTCGACGGCCGGTAATCTTCGGGTCCTTATCGACCTCGAAATGCGGCGACGGAAGACTGATCCAGTAGCGCCAACCGTCTCGTCTGTAGGGTTTACCGTGAAACGACAGGCCATTCGGAATCGGCTTTTGGTCTGTGTTGATATTTTAATTCGTCTTCGCCTTTCAGTCCTCGGAAATGTTTCCATAGTCCAGTTTTATTATAAGCAACGCTGGACCCGATGTTGAAAAATGACAGTGAAAGAAAAAAGAAAAAAAGAAAAACAACAAAAGTGGCCACCGTGGCCATCCAGGGGAAGAGAGACCACACACCGCGTTAGAGAAACGCGTTTCAGAATGGACATATTTAATGGGGGGTATTGCAAACAAGGCTGTTTTTGTGTATGCATCTATTGAACTAAGCAACGGTTAAGAATTTGCTTATTTATCAGTCATTTGTTGTTAAATATTGACCTGTTGTATTCCTCGTCTAAACAGCGAGGCCGTGTTACTACAGTGACATGCTTTGTACTCGGGTGGCAAGTTCAAGCATCCATTTCATAACATTTAAACACAAAAGACCTGAAATGTTTAATGTGTATGTGTACAAAAAAGAAATTTAGTTGATACCCTTTGAGTGTCCACCATGTTATCTTTCTCTGTATCTGTTATCTGCCTGGCACAAGCTAGAAGGGCCGTTGGTTATTGAAGAGGTGGTGCAAAGGATGTGGGTGTGGTTCTGGGGGGCGGGCAGGGGGTGTGGCCCCAGGGTGAGAGGTGTGAGGTGACACGCTCATTACCAGATGGGCATGGCCTTTCTTCTCAGAGAGCTATTATACGGACGCACACACACGCTCTCTGATCAATATCAACCTCCTGTTCTTAATCTGGCCCTTCATTACCGGGGCCTTGTTCAGAAGACGGATACGCTATTAATATTAGATGAAGATGATGGGCCATGCAGTCTCTCACACACACACATACACATACACAAAGAGGCCACAAGCAGAATGAAGACTCCCACACTAAATGAGACGGCATAAATCACAGCCACACTAGGTGGTAGGAGGTGAGGAAAGGGGCGATTGGAGGGAATGAGGGAGTGAAGTCCTTAACGTGTTACAGAGAGAAGAACGGGGGTCCTTAACGTGTTACAGAGAGAAGAACGGGGGTCCTTAACGTGTTACAGAGAGAAGAACGGGGCTCTGTCAGTCCATAACGTGTTACAGAGAGAAGAATGGGGGTCCTTAACGTGTTACAGAGAGAAGGACGGGGGTCTGTCAGTCCTTAACGTGTTACAGAGAGAAGGACGGGGGTCTGTCAGTCCTTAACGTGTTACAGAGAGAAGAACGGGGGTCCTTAACATGTTACAGAGAGAAGGACGGGGGTCTGTCAGTCCTTAACGCGTTACAGAGAGAAGAACGGGGCTCTGTCAGTCCTTAACGTGTTAGAGAGAAGAACGGGGGGTCCTTAACGTGTTACAGAGAGAAGAACGGGGGTCCTTAACGTGTTACAGAGAGAAGGACGGGGCTCTGTCAGTCCTTAACGTGTTACAGAGAGAAGGACGGGGCTCTGTCAGTCCTTAACGTGTTACAGAGAGAAGAACGGGGCTCTGTCAGTCCTTAACGTGTTACCGCAACGTGTGAACCGTAAAACAGAATTTTACTGGGCTTTTCTGCTTTATATTAATTCTGTCTGCTAAACATAGAAAAACATGGAAACAATGCAAAACATAGTAAACATAAACAAAGTACTACATCAACCTCACCTAACATCTAATTGGTAAAGAGGTAACAATAAAGCATAGAGTTGAGTTTTTTACTGTAGGTGTTAACATCACTTTTATCACAGCAGTGAAGTTAAAATGGCCAACCCCCCAGTATCCCTGATGTATTGTCCAGACTATCCCCTGCCATCCACAGCGAGCGTTGTTTACAATGAAATTCTCCATCCTGGGCCTGTCAGTGTGGGTCAAGGTCAGGCCAAAAGTGAGGGGGTGCCGTAGTGTGTGTGTGTGTGTGTGTGTGTGTGGGTATGGGAGACACCTCGGGGGTCCGGTTGCTTGTGGCATGACCGGCGGGCCGGTGGATGGGTGGTGAGACGAGACCGGCCACAGATCGATACGCTGGGGGGGGGGAAATATGAGGGAGTGGGTGGGGTGGGTCATGGCGAAAAATCCAATGCACCTCTTTGGGACTGGATGACATCAGCCCAGACGTCTGAGTGTCCCATTAGCGGGCTGACGGCTCTGCCTCCAACAGTCCGCCTCACCACGTTTCCCCAGGCTCAGGTGATGCGTGGGGAGCTGTGGCCGTCCAAGGACGTCTGGGGCAGGCTGGAAGAATGCTAACTTGGCTAACGGTGAATAGAAATCAGCAGATAGCTGTTAGCACTGATGCCACTTCTATGATGCTAATTAGCATTCTCTATGAGCAGTCATTTATTTTTAGCTATTCATTTATTTATCATTTCTTGGGATTCCGGAGCAGCCATGACCTACATCACTGGCCAGAGCATTTCGATCCTGTCTTTCCCTGACGCAGCAGAAGTTTTCTCTTGGGCTAAATTAGTAAGGGTTACTTTCTGAGCTAATCTTGACCTGTCTCTGGAGAAATAGCCTTATATCATACAGTAAGAAATTAATGTTTCAGTCAGTAGGCCCCGCCCACTTGCCTTTGTCTGTGCTATGGAAACGATCCCTCTGGGAGACTGTGATCCATAAGAATGTAGGACTAGGGGTTCTATGTAAATGACTATTGATCTCCCCATTCCAGAAATGAGGGATTATCATGGCAAGGCAACATGGCAATATCAGTGTGGATGTCATCTCTGCCACTTATGCAGTTTCCACAAGCATTAAAGCTCATTTATGTGAATCAGAGAACTGGCTGCTGTGTGTGTGTGTGTGTGTGTGTGTGTGTGTGTGTGTGAAGCAGATCCATGACATCTTTTGCTTTGTGTACGTTTGTCTTTTCGTGACACAGTGCAGCAGATGAGGCCCTGTGGTCCACACATTGCAGATGATTTCTAAACAAGATGATAAAACAAGCAAAGCCCACACACGCAGAGAGGG
>JAOYMR010000003.1:20902477-20914475 GCA_025802075.1 Tenebrosternarchus preto | reverse complement strand
ATAATTGTGTGTGTGTGTGTGTGTGTTTGTGTGTGTGTGTGTGTGTGTGTGTTTGTGTGCATGCGTGAGCTTCATATCTGTTTATCTGTTTAATCTCCTGTGTTCTGGTGTGTTATCCTGTGTTTTTTTATTTTTATTTCTAACAATAACAAAGAAATTCAATATAACAGTGAATGACAACGTTGAACAACATATTAAAACATACACTGTAGTTATTACTTTTTCCACCATTTTTAATTTTGTCAGTGAAATGCATCTTCATTCATAGTCACTCAGTACTTCACTCAGTACTTCTTCACAAATGTGAATAATTTTACTTGCATTTCTTTGTTTACCACTGGAATGCAAGACGGAAACTGTTTGGCATCTTTTGCTCCAAACCATCGGAGGCCGAAACGCCTCCCAGTGCCCCAGTATGGAGTGCAGCAGCCTTTAAATACTTCCTCTTTACTGTCAAACGGAATTAACTCATAGATTCTGTTACACAGTATTACAGTTACACAGTTTGTAACCGTGAGACCTTTTTATTCCCTGTCATGTATGAGGCTTTAATACCAGAGGGAGAGAAATACGATGTTGGAAGCCTGGCAATGTTAGGTTTACACAATTAAAAGTTCCCAGAGTCAGCACTGAAGTAGGCGTTAAGGACTTCTTTTCTGTTCTAACGCTGTTTCTCCGATACCATAGCATTTAAGAGTCATATTCGCAAACAAAGATGCTGAAAAGTGATCGGCCAAACGCTATTAAAGCAGACACAGTCCGTTCTCACAATTTTATTTGACTTTTAGATGCGACTGAAGTTAGCTGTTTCACCCTCTCTCCTTTTTCCAGAACCCTTAATGACTCGCGTGTAAAAATCCCATGGGCAAAATGAGAGAAAGAGAGAGAAAGAGGGAGAGAGAGAGAGAGAGAGAGAGAGAGCGAGAGAGAGAGAGCTCAGTCAGATGATAACTCACAGACAAGACCGTTCCTTTAAAAAGTGCATTCACAAACATGACAAATCAGGATTTTTTTTTTTCCATGTTACAAAATATGCATACCAGTTTTGTCTGTACTCTATACACAATAAGTATATCTCTGTCTCTTTTCTTTACAAAGGTTAAAAGCAGGTGTGTGTAATGTCAGCAGCCTTCAATATCTTAACCTACTCACTGTGTTCACCTCCTCTGCTCTTCCAATGTGTGCTAGATACCCAAATAAAACTTCACAATGTGTCTGCGTTGGTCGGAGGAAGTGACATTTTTCACTTTATTGAAAGAGACAGTCATCATAGAAGTCTAAAGTTTAGAAAAGAATGATCAATAAAATGTTGGGGCCGTTAAATATATTTTTCTGTTACCCGCTTCTTGTGAATATTATAAATACTAAAGACACTGGACATTAATAGAAGACAATGCCAAGAGACTAAATGCAAAGATTAAAATAGTTCAAACTTTTTTTTTTTCCATCAAGTATCTACTTCATGAGCAAAAATAAAAATTAAAAAATGAGAACACGATGATAATGTACTTCAGTTTCACCTGTTCCCATTTCTGGTACCTTAAAACATACACTGTAACCAGGTAAACATTAGTCAGTCTATCCACATAGAGATCGCTCTTCATTTTTTTCCCTCTTTTCATGATTTAGTGACTTTACCCATATTAACTGAGTAAAGATATTCTTCTTTTTCTTTTTTTTTTTTGTGACATAGTCCTTAAATGCAGTCAAATGAAACTGAGAAGAACCGATAAGTACCATGCAGATCTTGCAAGACAACAGATTCTCAAACGTGAGACAGTTTTACTTCATAGGTGAAACAGGAGGATGGGAAATGACCTCTACTCAATATTGAATACCATAGATCCAAAACCAAACAGAATATCAAACTTCAGCTGTACATAATATAGTACATAAGACCAAACTAGATGAAGTGTAACCTTCCACATGTCCGTCCGTCCCAGGTCGTCCTCAATTGATCCCAATCTCTTTACTGTCTTCCATGAATCTCGAGAATGGACGTCCGGTTCCCACCTCCAGGCTAGTCTTCTCTAGGCCAGTCATGGGAGGACTGTTTCCAGTGCGTGCCCTCTCCATGCCGCCAGACATGCCCCCTAGAGATGGGATGCCACTCCCACCCAGGCTCACTGGCAGCGGAGGAATCCCACCGTTCTGAATGACGGAAATCTCGTTGTTCTTCATGGCCAGGCCGTTGGTGATGGCCGCTGCGTACTGGTTCCAGAATCCAGGGTCTACGTTCATTGCCCGGGCAGCCAGGTCTTTCTGGAACATCTCGCTGAACTTCATGGCATCGCCACCAAGCAGGGCCATGGGATTCTCCACCGAGAGACGTCGGCCTCTCCGGGCCGGGGCGTTGTTCCACATGTGTGTGCCCATATGGACCTGCAGGTGGAGAGATGATAATGTTAAAGGAGGAGCTCTTTACAGAATTCATACAAAACTAGATATTAATAAATAATTTTTTTCTATAACAACTGTTTATTGGTCATTAAATTTGAATTTTTTTGATTAAATAAAAAGGTAAATTGTTCAAATGAATCAGTAGTTAATTAAACATAATAAAAGTATTAAAAGTATTTAAAACATTTAATAAGAATTACATTATATTGTAATAATTACATTAATATTTTATATGCTTTACACATGGGTTTTTATATATATTTATTTTATATAATTATTTTATATATTTATTTTATATAAAATATATCAAACCCATGTGTAGAGCATTCATATTCAAACTATGACCTTCATACATTTCTCAATTTCACTGCTAAGTGATTAAAAGTATTATCTATATATAATATAGTTAATCCATATTTTATTCAATTTTATTTAACAATATCTAAAATTCAAAAGGAAATGTTCAGTATTACAGAAAAAAATCTAAAAATAACTTTTATTTGCACATAAATAAAAGCTAACCGATTTTAAATATTAATATCAACATGTGAAGCACAAACTGTATAATATAGTTACTGAAATAACAGGCACACTAGATAAAAATCATTTATCATGAATGTCAAAATTCAGCATGTCTTTATTCCATTTTCTATCTATGCAGAATGTTTACAAATAAATCTTTAGTTATTTTACTTTGACCTTTTACAAATATTACTTATTATTGTTATTTTAATGAAGATATATTAGTGGATACTTAAGTCAGATAACATCTAATATATATATATAAAGAATATATAAAAATGTATTCTAAACATATAAAAAGAATGTTCTTTATTTTTAAAAAAGGATGTTTATTTTTCATTATAAAGTTATGTATTAAATATAAATACATATATATAACTACAGTAACAGAGCTTACCTTCAGATTGCCCTTAGTGGTGAAGGCTCTTCCGCAGATGGAACAGGCGAACGGCTTTTCTCCGGTGTGCGTGCGTTCGTGGATCTGCAGGGCACTGGCGGACGAGAAGTTTTTTCCACAAGACTGGCAGTTGTGCTGTTTGGGGGTTCGTCGCGGAGGCGGAGGTGCCAGCATGGGTGTGAGGCTGGGGCTGACGTTGGTCTGCGGGGCGGCGGCGGGCACCTGGAGACCCATGTGCAAGTGGGCGCCCTCGCTGAGCGGCAGAGACTTGCCGTGCCCGTTCATCTCCAGCTTGACCATGCTCGATGACGCGCTCATCAAGCTAGGAGCGCTTAAACCTAAACGAGAGAAAACAGGAAGTGGAAGAGACGAGAGAGAAAAAAGAGAAAGAAAGAAAAATGCTGCTGTTACAGTTTTCTTACTCCCAAAAGCTTTTGAACAAAAAGCTTTTCCTTTCAAAGCATATTATAAACTACTTTAATAAGTAATAGGCTTTTTTTTTTTTTGTTGCATTTTTTGAATATGCATTTAGGGAAATGAATCTCATGCATATTGAAAAGAGCTCCGTGGTGAATGCAGTGTACCTCTGTCTCTGCCCAAGAACAGCATGCTGAACTGGTTTTCTTCTTTGATATAAGGCCTGTTTGGCTGGGCAGCCGTAAGGTCTAATGCTCCTGCGTGGTCTGCGGGGACAGAGCCCGGGGACGGCGTTTCTGACTTCACCGTTGCGGCCCCTGTGCTGGAGTCCTGGGCGTCCTCTGAGTTCCCCCCGCTGTTGTTGGCCAGGCCAGGAGACCTGGAGCAGTGGCTCTCCGGCTGGCTGTGAGCAGGAGAGAGGGCTTGCATAGAGCCCGAGGACTCGGACAGGGCGGGGCTTCCCACGCTGTGGTTCTCCAAGTCTCCCGCGGCCGGAGACGCGTCGTTGCCGAACGCGTCACCGGCGTCGCCGCCGCCAATGCTCAAGTTCTCCAAGGGCTTCAGGCCGAAGGCGCGGCTCAGGTTTGCTGTCGAGTCGATCATCTTCATTTGGTTCTCCAGAGCGGCGATGCTGGAGATGACTGAGGTCGGAGGAGAGCTCCCGGGAGACAAGTCTCCATATGACAGCGCCGACTTGGACAGGTCCACCTCCCCATCTTTAACGTCCACCTCGTCCTCCATGGCCTGCTCCATCTCGTCGATAAGCTCGTCGTCATAGTTGCTCATGTTATCCACGCTCTTCTCGTCAAAGGAGAAATCCGTGTCCATGTCCTGGAAACCCTCTGGGAGTGGCGTGTTGGGAATCTGTCCCCCCATATGCATACGGATATGCTGCTGCAGTACCACAGCGTTCGTGAACTTCTTCTGGCAAATAGGGCAAGAGTGTTGTACCCTTAAAGGTGGCTTGGACCTGTGAACCCCGAAGTGCGTTTTCAAGTTGCCCTTGGTGGTGAAAGCTCGACCACATATTTTGCATTTGAAGGGCCTCTCCCCAGTGTGAATTCGGTAGTGCATCTTGAGAGCACTCTGGCAGCTGAGCACACGGTGGCAGATGACACACTGGTTTGGGTCTGTCATCTTCTTGTCAATGTTCTCCACCAGCTGCTGCAGCTTTGAGGTCTCTGATGTTTGCATAGAGTCCAGGAGGCCGCCGAAAGGGAACTTGGCCTTGAACTGGTCTGAGAGCATCGGGAGGGATGGATGAGAAGCAGTGGACGGAAGGGTGGTGGTCGATTCTGTTATCTGAGTTGTGGTGGTGGTTGTGGTTGTGACGGTGGCTGACATTGCGACCTGGGTTATGGTAGTGGTGGACACGTTGTTCTCCCCGGGCCTGGTGGTGCAGCTCGGTGGCAAATGGATCCCCTCTGGCTTCAAAACCGGAGGGGCGTCACTCCCCAGGTTGGGTTGCGGAGATGCCGAAGTGAGGGCTGTGCTGGCTTCGTTGCTGAGTGCGTTCGGCGAGAGGGACGCGCATTCGCTCGAGGTGGGTGACGGTCGCTGGGGCGACCTGCTGATGGGGGTGAGACTCGGTGAATCCCCATAGCCCCCTATCATGCTGGGTAGAGTTGGGGGAAGCTGTAGGCCCACTGTTGTTGGAACCGTGGGTAAGACAGGCTTGCTGTCCAGCCATGTGGTGACGGGTTTCTCGGGAGGCAGCGACATGCCATAAGGAATACCTGAGCTGGTTGGCACGTTGTCCAAGTACTCAGGCACCGGATAGGGATTCATCGGAATGTGCGGATACTTTTCTTTGTGCCTCTGGAAGTGGACCTTCAGGTTCCCTTTTGTGGAGAAGCGATTGCCGCAAATGTTGCACTTGAAGGGCCTTTCGCCGGTGTGGGAGCGGAGGTGGATCTGCAGGGCGCTGTCGCTCCCGAACACCTTGGCGCAAAATCTGCATTTGTGTTTGAAGAAGGGGTCGTCCGAGCTGGGCTTGGTGTCGAACACGGAGACGTTGGGAGGCTTTCCCTTCCGGTGCTTCATCAGGGCGGACAGAGGATCGAGCGCGTTGGCCGTGGCCGCGATGCTCGCGAGCGGGTTGGGGAAGATGACGCTGCTCGAGGAATTGGGAGGAATCAAGGGAAGGTTGGACGGGGAGTTCAGTAGACTTCCGTGGGTCAGTGTAGGAGGACTTGAGGTGTTTCTCGGGAGTGAAACGCTGCTGCTGATGCCGATTCCAGCTACAGCACTGCTGTTACTGCTGTTACTGCTGTTACTGCTGTTACTGCTGCTGCTGGTGACCGAACTGGGTGGTAGAAGGGAAGGACCGAGACTACAGCTGGATGGTGGGTATGACGAATTAGTTGAGGAGTTGCTGTTCATCGCAGAACTAGACAGCTGGCCGCTTGTCTGCGAGACATGGGAGTGGCTCCCTTCCAAAGCGGAGGACAAGGAGGCGGGGCCCTGGCCATTCAAAGTGGGCGGCACCCTGATCGGCAGCTGGTGCACAGGTGGTGTAATGAACCCATGCAGCTGGAGCTGGCTGGGCATCGTGGGAAGGCCGGCGGACGAAGCCACCTGAGAGCCGGCGCTCGTGCTGTGGTGTGAGTGATGGCTGACGGACGACTGTGCTGGAGTTTGCCTGTTCATTAGCGCCACCTGGCTGCGAATCTGTTCTATCAGCTGGAGCTGGTGGATCTGCTGCTGCTGCAAAGCCATTAGCTGGTCCAGGATCATTGGGATGGCCATGGTGGACACGCTGCCAGCTACCGCTCCGCGGACGCTCTGGGAGAACTGGGCAACAGCTACCCGGGTTCCATGCAGAGTCTCCAGCGTGACGTTGGTGCTGGGCATGTTATATCCCGCTGCCGAGGATGGAGCAGCGTCCTCCAGCTGAGGTAGGCTGACATCTGGCTTTGGCGACGTGTCCGTGTCCTCCTGGTCCAGAACTTTCTCGGGAGACAGTTCCACCTCCATGGGTTCCTCTTCCTTGTCCAGGACGACCGTCCGTTCCAAGGTCATCTCGGCAGACTCGTCCACCTCGGCCGGGGTGTGCCGGCCCTCGCCCGCCTCCTCGCTGTCGGCAGGCTCGCTCGGGCAGCTGGGCGCGGGCGAGGGCTCTGTCGGGTACTCCTGCGTCGGGTCGGGAGTGACTTCATTGTCGTTGACGATGAGAACGAGGGGGTTCTTTGTGCAGCTCTTCAGATGCTCGCAGAAATCGGACCATTTGAAAAACTCCGCGCAGCACTTCTCGCACACGTGTGTCTCCTCACTCCCACTGCGACTCTCGTTACCACTGTCGGCATCGTCCAAGGCCTCACCTGAGACTGAGAGGGAGAGAGGGAGGAGAGCACGGAATAAATGAATAAGTAATCTACAGACGTACAACACATTTCGCCTCTGCAAAGATTTAACCTTTCATTCTTTTTTTTCCTTCTCACTTACCATAGCTAAAATCAATATTCCTCTTTTTTCTATTCTGAACAAATCGCCGTAGTTCACCAATTCACAGGACCCAGTTTGGTGTGTTTCATTCCTCTCCATATAGTCAGCTAATCATTTTCTTTGTGCAATCCATCAAATTATGAGAGCCTATCAATTGTGGATACTGCTGCTTAATGAAATCCCATACTAGATATTGATTTCCAATATTTTCATACAATTCACAGCTGCTGTGCCTGTTGAGTACAAATCAGCTCTTTGATAACCCTATTAGGATTCCCCTCTGCTATCAGGCGACCTCATTTCCACCTGAATTTCAAATGCCTAAGCCTCTTCATTTAGCATTGCTACGGTAACGTGCATTGCTACGGTAACGTGCATTGCTACGGTAACGTGCAACCTCTGCATTTCACCTTCAGCACAGTCTTAACGGCATTCTGACAGACTTGTCGCTGCCGTACTTCGTAATTAAGGCTCTTTTATCGCTGAAACTTATTTTTATCCTTTGAGGAAAATCATGAACACATTTAAAGGGGAAACGATGTTCATCACACAATACGCAATGCTGTAACATGAAAAAACACATAGTAATTCAGTGTTGGAGGATGTTTTAGTCTTTTTTCTTTTTCTTTCTCTCTCTCTCTCTCTCTTTCTCTCTCTCTCTCTCTCTCTCTCTCTCTCTCTCATGCCTTTCATTATGCACTGTCTGCTCCATCCTCCCACCAGTAAATTACACGGTTCTGTCCGAGCTGTAATGGTGCTGATTAGTTACATATGTTCAGTCACAGTTGTTAGAAGCCACTTCCTCTTCCGCATCTAGCTGTCATGTGGTAACCATGCGGGACGCGCTCCGTAAACGAAGGCCCTGCTCAGCGCGGGAACACCGGCCTGTACCACACTTATCATGCACTCGCGTGGAAGTGGGGAAGAAGCTGTGCTTTCTGTTTCTGTGTACGTGAGTGTGTGTGTGTGTGTGTGTGTGTGTGTGTGTGTGCATGCTACTTTGTTACATAGAACTGCTTCACTTCAGAGACCATGCCGGTCCTGCCAGAAGACGTGATTATACAAGTAAGAGAAAGAAGAGATTTTTTTTTTTTCTGCTGCCCATGCAGTTTGCAGACAAGGACAACTTTAGATTGACGGGTCGTAACGGGAGACGATTAGTCTAACGAGAAAGCACATGCTTCTCGTGTAACATTATGAGTTAATTATTTGTGACAAGACATTCAAATTTTATAGCATTGTTGCGATCAGCTTCCGATTACTGACTTCCACATTGTTACCCAAGAGAGTAAGTAAAAAACACTTCTGATCGGTTTGAATTTAGGTGAATTAAGTCTATGGGAATAATTCTGGTGTTAAAGAAAAAAAAAAAAAACAGTGTATTTCTGCATCAGACTTGTTGCTCTGTCAGCCAGACTCTTAATCTGATATGTTTAAAATATCCTTCTGAATAAATAATCAAAAGAGCATGATTACGTTTAACACTGAACCTTATATACACCTTCTCACACACACACACACACACACACACACACACGGACACGCGCGCGCATGTACATACATACAAAACCTAAAATGATTTACTATGATGTACAGTAAAGATCTGTCAGTCATGTTTTATAGCACAGTGTTTCCCTTCACCAATGGGAAGGTACTGCTAGCTTTGGCAGGTTAGTCCTGCTAATAAAGTCCATTGTTCTAGTCCATTGTTTTAGCAGAACAGTAAAAAATAAAGTCAGCCAGGATGATTCTTACAACTCAGAGTCTAGACTAATACCAGTAACACAAATCGTTAAAATTCATGCTCACTCAGGTACAGTTCATTAAATGTCTATAATACCATAAATTGGTACAGTAAAGCAAATTCTCTCTTTTGGTTTGTTTTAACTCAAATGCTTTTAAAGCACCATCAAAGCTCGAACGCTCGTACTGAATCAGCATGGGTGTTGACAAAAGAGCGAGTGGACCCAAGACACTAAAAAAACGAAAGCACTGACCAAAACGAAATGTTACTGACACTGAGCGTGATTTCCATAATTGACGGGTGAAAGGTCAGGCTCTGTTTGGAGCCGTTGTTTGGGCAGAATAATCATTAACAGAAAATTAGCGTTATTGCATTTCTTCTTGCGGGAACCAAGACTGCTTTCTCAACAAAATGCACATCTTCAAACATCTACCCAGAGTGTGGCACACTAACCCAGCTCAAGCACATTTACAGCAAAAAGACCTGACAATCGTAATTTAAAATATTGCTGTTACTGTTATTCCAGTTACTGCTGTAATATAAATAGTAATATTGAACATAAATAATAATTCTTAAAATTCTATATTATTTTTATAAATTACATGTAAAACCTAAACAAAACTGCAAAATTACATATAGAAAAGAAACTGTGAAACTGTTCTATAAAAGACCTTTTAAAAATGCTAGTAAATTTAACAAAAAGTTTCATCTGCAGTGTCACTTCAGCCTTCTTTACCTGAAAGCTAAAAGATGTATGTTAATGTCTGTGTGTGTGTGTGTGTGTGAGAGAGAGAGAGAGAGAGAGAGAGAGAGAGAGAGAGAGAGAGAGTGATGCATGTACACAGGAGCAGGAAGGCATGATAGTATGTGTAAGAGAGGATGGTATTGATTCTTCTACTCCACAAGGAAGGTATTTTGAAAAATCCAATGCATTTTCATCCCCTTAAGAGTCTTCCTATACTCAAATGCAAATATGAAGCCCGGCGGAATCAATAGGAGGATTGTAGACTTTGAATCATTGTATCTGCGATCTCAGTGGGCAATCTTTGGCATGCTAACTGAAACCACTAATCTGGTATATTATATCAGATAAAGTTTTCAAGCTCTCGGCTGTTTCAATGGAAATGAAAGAGTGATGTTTTGGGACGAGCATACAGAGACGACAAACTCCTAGTTACTTAACATCACCAATAATCATTCAAGGAGTGAGACATACTCATGTATCACAGCATACTCTTCTTATTTGCACACACCCTCACACACACACACACACACACACACACGAAAACCGCCAAAGAACCTAACTCACAGAAGAAAAGCTGTCAAGACCTTCTCATGCAAGCTGTTTTTTTTTTTTTTCGTTCGTTTTGTTTTGGGGTTTTTTTTGTTGTTGCAAGACTCTTATTAAAGCCAAATAACTCAGGATAACAATGATACATCAGCAGATGACATGGAGACTTCCTGAAGCATCTCAGAGTGTTTTAATCTGTATCCTCTCCGGGAATCTGTAACTCCATCATCTTCCACACCAGTGGCACCCTCTGCTACATTAAAGGAGTCTTGTAAATGTTTAGGCAGGCTCTGAATCTTTTAGAGAGAGATGAATCTCTATAGGTCCAAGCAGGAGGGAATGAGAATTCCTGCTGCTTTTAACTACGAAATTCCTGGGTGAATGACACTTTTTTTTCTCCACTGCCCCCCATCCCACACCGCTCTTTCTTTTTTACTGTCTGAAGGCTCTTTTTTTAGCACTGTTTTCATTGACAAATCTTCGCTCTCCTCTTAGCATATTTTACTCCCCCCCTTTTTTTTTGTCTTCGTTTTGGTTTCACAGGCCGGCCACCCGGCCGGGAGCGTCGGCACAGTCACCGCCTCTGACAGGGAATACTGAAGATGAGCTTAGCAGGAGAAGATCCCGAGAAAGAGAGAGAGACAGAGAGACGGAGAGAGAGAGAGAGAGAGAGAGAGAGAGAGAGAGAGAGAGAGAGAGACGGAGGAGAAAGGCTGGTTGTTAGCGAGAGATAGAGAGACGGAGAAGGAGATGGCTTTCCCTACCTCTGCCCTCGTGGTACAGTAAGGACTCTATGCCCTCCTAAACAGAGGGAGCTTTTATCGCCTCGCACAGATGTTGTGCGGCCGAAACATTAGCGGTTTGTTAGCGCCGGGGCCCAGTGATATGGCGCTCGGCATCGCCACTCTGTCCGCCACTCTGTCCGCCACTCTGTCCCGCCAACTACTGGGCGCCTGGGCCGGGCAGAGGCGTTAATCCCTCACTCCCGTGCGGCGGAGCGTAATTACGATGGCAGCTAACATCGGAAGAGCGAGCGAGAGAGGACTCGAGCCGTCGACCTTCGGCCTACGAGCGCGGCCGGTCTCGAGACCTTCGGCTAATGGCTAAAACTAAATACAAACGAAGGGCAGAGAGTCTCATCTCACAGTTAAGAAACATACAGGTGGTTTTTTTTCCCCTTGTCTTTTACTAGTGGGTCAGTTTGGAGGTGACTGGCCACTGCATTAGGATGTTGTAACATCCAGACGAGCAGACTACAGTCTAGACACGGACTATATGAAAATTTCAAAAATTAAAAAAAACAAACAAACAAACAAAAACCCTCAAGAAATCAAAAGTAAGGAACATGTTTATAAAAAGATTTGGCAGTCAAAAACGACTGCTTTGAAACACAAGTGAATATCATGTTAGAAATACTTTGCCCAGGTATAAAATAATCATAATAAGTGAACAGAGACTCGGATAATGGCATGTGTACATAAAAGCAGCCTGTGTGTGTGTGTGTGTGTGGTGTGTGTGTGTGTGTGTCCCTTTGTCCTGGGGGATGAGCTCATGCCCCGCGGACGGAGGAAGCAGGCGCGGACATGAAAGCCTGTCGTCGTTAACACTTTCGAGGGCGTCTTGTAAGGCCTCATGCCAAGGTCAGTGGTGCACATGCACTAATTGCATTATGAGCCTGACATCCGATGGCAGCCTCTGGCGGGACCCACACTTGAGAGAACTGAATCTGAACCACAATAAACCAGGAGACTCAGGAGTGAAGCAGCTCTCTGCTCTACTGGAG
>JAOYMR010000003.1:20886170-20896198 GCA_025802075.1 Tenebrosternarchus preto | reverse complement strand
CACCATTCATTCCCTCTAGAAGTTATGTCCAAAAGGCTGTTATTATCTGGTATTAATAGATGCAGCCCCGGGAAGACAAAATCAGCTATTGATAATTGCAAAGAGTATACCCCTGCTACTGCATCGATCGGCTTGTCCTCAAACTCCCTGGTATAGAGAGATAAGAAGACACTCACTTTAGTGCAATATAATTTCTTTTGACCTATCTGCTTGCTACAGGCTTATGATGAATAGCTGGAGTGGCTAAAGTCCTTTATCACGAAACTTACCCCTTGATATAATATTGATTCTTTATAACTAGCTCGGCACACAAAAATCAAACTGTCCACTTGGCCATCATCATCATCAATATCATCACAAAGGGTCCGGAATGAGGATCTGCTTCTACGTCTGTGGAGGGCTTTTACAATCTCTGCTCTAATCTGTATTTCGCTGATGATGAAAGGTAAAGGATGGAAAAGTATAAAGGGTAACGCGTCCCCTAATCCAACACACACATTACGTGGCGAAGAAAAAAGAACAGTTAAATAAGAAAATGTAATCTGTGTGAAGCTTAACAGAGAATAGAAAATAATTTCTGGTTCGATTTTGACTAATGGCTACAAGAAGCTTCTTATTTTGCTTTTTTTTTTTGGTTTTATAAGGTGACGTCAACGTTTGTTTGTAATTAAAGCATGAGCTTTTTAAATGTTAATACACCGTTTATAACCGTTTGCTTGCATTGATATATACACTTGAAAATTAACTTTACATACTTTGTATACTGGGGGGTCGTCAGTCTGGGTTACGGTGAATTTCTCAATATGCACACGCCTATTTAATGTCAGGACCGGAAATCCGGTGTGTGGAATAGTAAAAGAGTTAAATACCGATGGATATTCAACTAGATTTCCTCCTCTCTCTCTCTCTCTCCCCTCTGTTCTTAGCAATTAGCCTACTGCCTTTGAATGGAGACATTTCCTGCATTCCGCAAAGCGGTGTTCACTTGCTAACGGGGAGGGCACTGGGGCTTGGGAAGCCAGGCTGCGCGGGTGGATGCTCGGTACAAATAATCACAAGAAACAGCATTTTAGTCACCAGGACTTGTTCGCCGGTACAGGTTTACATGGTGGGTGCAGCTGTACACTGAGGTAAATATTAATGTGAATATTTCTCGTGTGTTCGACGTTTCTATTTTACCTCCCTACAGCGGGAAACGTGTTTCGGGGAGGCCGCGCGAGAGCCAGATGTCTCGGGACGCCAGAAGCAGGTAGTGTGTCGCGTGACATATAAAACTACTATAGACTGGCAGCTTTATCGACAGTGTCTGTACAGAAACCTAGGCTATGTTTTACTCACGTGAACTCTGGTTAATGCTTGTTTAATCGCAATTCGGTGAATAATCTTACTTCAGTCTATGCTGCTACAAAGTATTTGTTTTACACATTATCGTGGTTTTCTCTACCCATTCTTATCCCATGACCAACTCTTGAATGTATAAATAATTAACATACGATATCATAAATCTTAGTAGAGATCCTATCTCAGCTTTTAATGTAACTAATTCGTTATTGTACTCTAAGCTAATTACAAATAACAGATAACAGCTCATGTGGTATATATAACTGAGTATTTGACAGTGTTGAATGAACTCTTTTCGAGTTTATGTCTATATGTAGGTGTTAATTCAACAGCATTTTTTTGGCAGACATGCACACACACACAGACAACACACACACACACACACACACACACAACATGCTGACGGTGTCACCACAAGACCCAGTCCCTGTTGAGCATAAGTGATAAATTTTTAGACTGTGACATAATGGAGTACCTCCTGATTGGATCTGGATATGTGTGCAACATTCTTTTCCTGCCCTGTCAAGATATGATGGCTGATTTGCATGACACTGCAATAACAAGATTATCCTGTATGAACATCCCAAAATGCTGCCTGTCAGCCAATGGAAAAGTCAAAGGGCTGTGATGTATTTTGGTAAAGACCAGATCTGTTCCATGTCACATGTGGCAGCTGAAAGCACTTGTTTCAAGCAAACAGGGCTTAGATCAGCAGAGTGGGGCACTGTTTGAGTAGAGTATTGGAAGGTTGGGTGAGTGGTGTTTGGATTGTTGAGTAGGGTGAGTGGTGTGGAGTGTTGAATAGGGTGGGTGGTGTTTTGGAGTGTTGAGTAGGGTGGGTGGTGTTTGGATTGTTGAGTAGGGTGGGTGGTGTTTTGGAGTGTTGAGTAGGGTGGGTGGTGTTTTGGAGTGTTGAGTAGGGTGGGTGGTGTTTGGAGTGTTGAGTAGAGTGGATGGTGTTTGGATTGTTGAGTAAGGTGGGTGGTGTTTGGATTGGAGTAGGGTGGGTGGTGTTTGGATAGTTGAGTAGGGTGGGTGGTGTTTGGATTGTTGAGTAGAGTGAGTGGTGTTTGGATTGTTTGGATTTCAGAATGGTTAATTGATTTAGTTTTTTTTTCTTATAGAACTACAGGTAAATTCTCGGCCTCAGTGCTGTGGAATCAGCTAATGAACACACACATACTCAGCTTGTGTGATAAGAGCTCAGGGTGAACTGTAGAGTGGAAGGATGCAGGCCACAAGGTTCTGCCCTCTTATAACAGAGACCCTGGGCATTTACTCTTCTCTCTCTCTCTCTCTCTCTCTCTCTCTCTCTCTCTCTCTATCTCTCTCTCTCTGACAGTCACATAAAATATACAGGTATACAAACCTTTGTAGATGCATTCAGACACACACTTACATGAATACACATACGCATGAACACACACACACACACACACACACACACACACACATGCACACACCTGTTGCCAAGTTTGTAACAGAGAACAACATACATAAATAATAAGACTTGTAGCTGGGACTCAGCTAAGTGGCAGTTGCCTGTGTTTATCTGTGAGGGGTGTTTGGTCTTCCTTGTAATGAACAGAGAGCTCTTTTTTTATTAGTTTCTTCCTTCAGCACATATATAAGCCTAAACATTTATAAGAAATTGTACCGTATTACATGGTACCAAACGTACAATTACCCCGCAAGACTCCGCCTTTCTTCCTGTCACTTCTGCGCATGACACTTGTACATTAACTTTAGATGGAAGCCCCCTTTAATAAAGAGCACATGACGTGTAAAATGCGATCTGATTGGACATATCAAACTTAACTGAGACGAATTGAACTGACCGGTTTAATCTGTTACTTTAATTTTATTAGCAGCTCGGCTGTAATTGGCACCGGCGCTGGGAGCGTTTTGCAGACATAGAGCGGTCGTCGCTCTCCGCGCAGACCAAACGTGTTGAACTCCTTTTAAAAAGGTTGGGAGAGGTTCGCTTGAGAAGGTGTCGTTTCTCACCACAGCCGAACGACAGTGGGAAGAAGTCAAATATAGGAGTGAGACTGATTGTGATTGAATGTAATGTGTGTGTGCGTGTGTGTGTGTGTGTGTGTGTGTGTGTGTGTGTGTGTGTGAGTGAGTGAGTGGCCAGAGACTTGGATGAAGTGAACATGTTTGAGAAAGAGACAAGAGAGAGCGAGAATGAGAGAAAGAGAGAGAGAGAATGAGAGAAAGAGAGAGAGAGATAATGAGAAAGCTGTTAAAGTGATATGGAGAGAGAGATAGAGAGAGAGAGAAGTAAAGAGAATGGAGAGGCCGCAGGTACTGGGGTCACCTCTGTCACAGTACAGGCTGGTGTAGAGAGAAAGGTGAACATGCTTGAGTCTGCCGGGACGAAGGACTCAAGCTGACGTGCTTAACCAGGAGGCCGAGCAATCTCTCCTTTCCTGGAGAAGTCTCTCCTGTCCTCCATTCCTGAAGCTGCCGAGCACGACCAGATCTGTGGGGATCTTCCCCGTTAATCCACAGACCAGGCGGTCAGCTCCGTCACCAGGGGTGCCTGGACTGGCCTGGGATCATCCAACACAGTGTCACTTTCAGTAAACGTGTATGTACCTTGCAATGGGGAAAGCCTGGTCAGATATCATGAGAGAGAGAGAGAGAGAGAGAGCTGGAGTGAGAATGTATTGGATCTTTTGGCCTTCCAGGAAACATGATAAATGTGATTCTGATGATGTGTGGTGCTGTGCATGCCTGGATTATTGAGGTTTGTAGACATTAATGACTGTGATTGTGGCGTTGCTGTGAAACAGAGTCAGACAGGAGAAGTGCAGTGATGATGTAATGCTGCTAAATAATACTGTGCTTTGTCACACTGTAACAGAACATTCAAGGAAGTGGTCACACCTGTAACTGGCTTCCAACTGCTTGTGACGATTTCATCCAAATCCTCTTTGGCTTCTAATGTGACAAAAGCCAGTGACGTTTACCATGTTTCCTGGAATAGCAAAAGATATAATCACTCCTGGTATCTCTCCGACTCTCTCTCTCTCTCTCTCTCTCTCTCTCTCTCTCTCTCTCTCTCTCTCTCTCTCTCTTTCTCTCTGACTGTTTCTCTCTGCTGCCAGTCCTTTGTCATCCATTTCATGCACCACACACACACACACACACACACACACACACACGCATACATTGTGGGAATATGGATTTGATCAAAATCAAGAGTAGAAATCAGTTTCTCAGGTGTAGTCCATTGTTGGAGTTTGTACAAGTGCGTGTGTGTGTGTGTGTGTATGTGTGTGTGTGTGTGTGTGTATGTGTATGTGAAACACAGCACAGCTTCAGATCAGGTTTGCTCCAGGCGAGGCTTTATCACCGATTGGACGAGGCATGTGTAAGGCCTTTCCCAGAAGAGGAAACCGAGAGGTTTATCCCTATGGCCTCTGACTCACCACGCTAGACACAGATCGACAGCAGCATCTCACACAGTCACACTGGAGCTCGTGTGTCATCTACTCAGAACACCATCCTATAACCGGAACTGATTACTATTATTTAAGGCCTGTTTCTCAAGGATCAGATGATTGATTTAATATTTTATTCCCCCTGATATCTGTAACTGCACCGAGGAGATGAGAAAGAGTGAAGGGCGATAAGCATTAGCTCAAGTCTGTGGACGTTTTTTTGAACGAGGCCGTTCCTCGTTCCTGCGGGCACACAGCACTGCGCTGTAAACGCCGGTGCGTTTTTAAACGCCGTTCGGTTACCTCAGCTCACCTTTGGGTTGTTACCGCAGGTTGTTACTTCATACCTGCCTCTGTGTGTGTGTGTGTGTGTGTGTGTGTGTGTGCTATTTTGTTATATTTCTGTAATGTAACGTTATATTGTAATTTCTACTCTTTGTATTTTCTTATATATATTTTTCTGATTCTGTGTAATGTTTGCTAAACAGATGCTGTCTGTGTGTCCCTGAATGAAGTCCATCATAGAACACAGACGCTGCCTTACAATGTCGGAGTATAAGACAAAACGTTATTACTTTAAATGATTTCATACAAAAGAGAGGACGCTTGTCCTTCAGAATTCTCACACCAATCACAAAAGCTCAACACCACAGAAAAGGAGGGGGAGGGGTTAAATATGGAAATTTTTGCAAATATCTATTTGAATGCGTCTGAATTCATGTCTGCGGCAAATAATAACAAAAAAAAAAAAGCTCCCGGAGAGCAAAAAAAAAAAAAACAAAAAAACAAAAAATAACCCCGAAATAAATAAAACAAAAGCTGTAGACAAGATGCTCCACAGCGTTTTGCTGTGCTAAAAAAAGAAGGGGAAAAAAAAAAGAATTTACATGATAATGAACTGCGAACAATTAAAGGGAGGTGCTTGGTATGAATCAGAAACCTTATTAAAATGATTAAACTGAAGGGTGACAGGCGCTCAGTCGCTCGCATTGCGAGCTTCTCCCGACTTGTTGAATTCATGTTTAGTGTCTCAGACGAGGTTGTCTGGCAAGCTCTGTGTGTGTGTGTGTGTGTGTGTGTGTGTGTGTGTGTGTGTGTGTGTGTGCACGTGTACATACTTAAGATAATTAAGAGCACTGTAGGAAAATTCGTTTTCTTTGTCTGTTATATTTTTTACC
The DNA here is from genome assembly GCA_025802075.1 of Tenebrosternarchus preto. Taxonomy (NCBI): domain Eukaryota; kingdom Metazoa; phylum Chordata; class Actinopteri; order Gymnotiformes; family Apteronotidae; genus Tenebrosternarchus; species Tenebrosternarchus preto. The sequence goes on along the minus strand of JAOYMR010000003.1, from coordinate 20,890,227 downwards.
TTATTATATATAATTATTATTTTTTTCACATTAAAAAATGCATTATTTTAAGCGAGTTAATTTTGTCCTATAATAAAAGTCATATTATATTAAGTGAATAGGTAACTAGAATAATGGTCAATAACAATAATATTTAATAGTAATAATTCATGGATATTTCATGTCAATTAAGTAAATAAGTGAAAATAAAGTTAATCTAACACAAAACTAATCTAAAATAATTTTGTAACTATTTATTGTAATGTAGTCAGGAATGTTTGTCATAGCTAATGGCATGTATGATAATGTGATACTTTGTGTGTGTGTGTGTGTGTGTGTTTAATTCCATTGAGGTGGAGGACTCTGTGTGTGTGTGTTTTTAATTCCATTGAGGTGGAGGACTCTTTGTTTGTGTGTGTGTATTTAATACAATTGAGGTTGAGGACTCTTGTGTGTGTGTGTGTGTTTAGTTCCATTGAGGTAGAGGACTATTTTGTATGTGTGTGTGTGTGTGTGTGTTTAATTCTGTTGAGGTAGAGGACTCTGTTTTGTGTGTATGTGTGTGTGTTTAAGAGGACTCTTTTGAGTGTGTGTGTGTGTGTGTGTGTATTTAAGAGGACTCTTTTGTGTGTGTGTGTGTGTGTGTCTGTGTGTGTGTGTGTTTAAGAGGACTCTTTTGTGTGTGTGTGTGTTTAAGAGGACTCTTTTGTGTGTGTGTGTGTGTGTGTGTGTGTGTGTGTTTAAGAGGACTCTTTTGCCGTGAGGTAATTGCTGCCCAGTAGCTGATTGCTAGGATCTTTCACTGGGAAGGTATCCCAGAATTCTCCCTCTCCAACCCTGATTACACATCAACTTATTGATTTGATGAGGGCAAGATGTTTGCTAATAACTGCTCTCATAGCGTCTGTTAATCTTTGTTGTGATTAAAGAGCCAATCCCAGTAGTCGTTCTTCTCTGCGGCACAGAACAGGTCTTTAGCTTACACCAGCTTAGCCTGACGTGGCAGGTGCTCGCGGGACATGAGGGAGCACCCACAATGCCGTGCAGCGGCCCAGCGATCTTTCACTCTGCCTCCCAGCACTCCAAAAGCTGATATACAAAAAGAATTACAGCCCTCACTAAAGGCCCATTACATCGTATAATCACAGAAAATGATTTTTCTTAAATATGATAATAAATCATTGGATGGATCAATAGCCCTCGGACCAACTGCTATGCACTGATAACGTATCAATCAATATTTAGTATTTAGATTTGAATTAATGCCTGTGAGGAGAGGAGAAGGTCTTTTAACAGGGAAGAAATATTAGCTCTGATAAAAGAAGGAAGAGGAAATAAATAACAGGAGAAAAGGACTGTTAGCATGTGCTGCTCCTCATATCTACTAGTGATCATTCTGGATGAGATTAAACAAGTGTGTGTGAGGGGGGGGGGAAGAGAGAGAGAGAGGGAGAGAGAGAGAGAGAGAGAGAGGGGGGGGGGATGAGAGAGAGAGAGAGACAGAGAGAGAAAGGGAGAGAGAGAGAAAGCTAAGCACACCAGATTGTCTTTGGTCCTTCAGTAATATCAAAACACACACACGTACACATGCACATATGTAAGCACATACACACACAACAATAAAAAAAAAAACATTTATTTAAAAAAGATATTTTTTTAAGGAATCCGCCTTTTATTTAAAAATACCTTTAAATAAAATTACTTTGATATCAGTTTGTCTTTTAAAAGTCTTTTTTTTTCAGTTCATCTAGTCACACACACCCACGGAAATAAATTTGAAAAATGTTGTCCATTGTTTTTTAAATCTCCCATGTATTCCCACAAGAGAAGGATAGTCGAATATTAAGGTTTTATTGGTTAGATTAATTTTTAAAAATAATACTACCACCTGTTATTCCATTATCTTGCCTTTACCTTCATAAAGAGATTAGAAGTGATAAATATAGAAGTGCATTCAGGTCTGAAGTATGGTGGCCCCAAAGGACACTCTTGGTACACTGTTATCCCTTCATGCATTGGCCTTTGTAACCTGTAATGAGATTAGGGTGTTTCGGCAGCTTCGTAAGCAGGAAATGCAGTGTGGTAATTCTGGGACAGCCAGCGCCACCAGCTATCGTTCATACAGAGAGCATTAATGGAAGTGTGACACAGAGAGTCCATTTTCCCTCTCGGAGATATTCGGACCTCAGCAAACGTTTCTGAGGGCGGCGAGTCCTTGTTTATTGTTTATTTAATTTCTCAGATTATCGTTTTAATAATTCACAACAACTAAATGGAAGTTTAACCACTGGAACGTAGAAAACCGCTCTTGTGTGGCATCCGAAGGTATTAAATTATTACATATATAAATTAGTATACATGGGATCATTTTTAGAATTGAGTACAATAGAAGTGTGAGCCCAGAGTAAGTACAGAATAAAAAAAAAAAATGTACGTAAGAAAATGGATAGAAAAAAATGCAGAGAAACCGGAGAGAAAGAGGAAGGGAGGAGTAGAACTGCTGCTCATGTGAAACCCAGCTATCATTGTCATGTTGTTGCTTATTGATTAGCAGTTTGAGTTATTATAGATTGCATATTTAGTGTCATCCCTGGCCATTTAAAGGATCAATTGAAACCATTTAAACTGCAAAATATTGGTGTTTTTTTTTTTTCACGCTTTCCACAGCTCAGTTTTTCATCGTGTTGAAAAGAGGTGTGCAAGCGAAAAAAGTCACACGTGTGTGTGTGTGTGTGTGTGTGTGTGTGTGTGTTAGCGTGCGATGGCTAGGATGTTAATTGACGCTGCACAGTGGTGTTGTACGCCTCTAAGTCTCTCAAGGCTGTCTGTCGTTTTAGCTCATGGAGGTCGGTTAAGTACTGGGTCTGGTCTCAGGGACCCGGGCCCCTGGGTCCCTCTCATCCGGTGCCCACCCAGACCTCCGGCGCGCCCTGCCTCCCTGCCACCCATCTGTCGAGGGTCAGACCGTAATTCCCCACCCCCAGTTCCCTCCCCTCCCTCCCACCCTCGCACGTCTGCGGGTCGGGCTCCCCATGCCTACTTGCTTCCATCTCTTGGCAATGTTCTCCAAACCTCCATCACATCTCCACCAGGTTTATACGCTCTGCAGTCCTTCAAAGGGTTTTTCGCGATGAGAATTCGTGGAGTCACACGAGACGAAGCAGCCAGCACTAATCCCGCGAGCTTCATGCGAATCTCTTGTGGTGGAAACATCAGTTGCATGTAATCCTACCTCACCCAGGAAGTAATCTCATTTGGCAATCCCTCCGATAATCCCGGCTAAGCGATATCAGCCAGGCGGCCTCGAACGGCACATCTCGTCGCACTGATGAGTCAGCTGCCTCCTGCTTTACTGTAATTGAGTAATTGTCTTTTAAACACTCTTCTCTCTCTTTTCTTCTCAGAAGGTCTGAGTCTTTGATGCCTCCACCTAATTGGTTTCAGACTTTTTGCTTGGGCCCAACTTGGACGGATGTTTTAACTTGAACAATTTTGCTTTGTTTAATGAAACGTTTTATTTTATTATTTAACATTTAGGAAGGTTAAGAAAGCATTTGGTTTTCAGAGAACATTTTTGTTGTTTTTGGTCGGATTTCGACCCTCTTACGAACATAATATTCGAATTGCAAATACAAGTACTGTAATGATTAAATAAACGCATCTCATATATGTGTGTCAGTTCTAATCAAGATAGGAGTTAAATATCTAGCTGTTTTTTTTAATCCAGTGAAAATATCATTTGAAATATGCTTTTAATGGTCTCAAGCACAATTTGATATAATGAACTTAATACTGCAGAAAACCTTTGAAGTCCAGAATCCCTCTAAACCGAGCGAGGCAAATTCCCTCCTGACAGGACCAGAATGATATTACCTTACTTCAACTAAATAAGCAGTTTAAAGTGTTCAGGAAACAAACGAACTAACAAAAAAGAAAATAAAAACATAGAGGCAGAGTAGAAAAGTGAACAAGCAATCGTGGTTGTAGGTAAGAGAAGAGAGAAGATTGAAATAGAGAGAGAGAGGGGGGGGAGAGAGGGAGAGAGAGAGAGAGAGAGAGAGAGAGAGAGAGGGAGGGA
>JAOYMR010000003.1:20862751-20875177 GCA_025802075.1 Tenebrosternarchus preto | reverse complement strand
GTGTATGGTACTATGGTCTGGTGTATGATAGTATGGTCTGGTGTATGATAGTATGGTCTGGTGTATGGTACTATGGTCTGGTGTATGATAGTATGGTCTGGTGTATGATAGTATGGTCTGGTGTATGGTAGTATGGTCTGGTGTATGATAGTATGGTCTGGTGTATGGTACTATGGTCTGGTGTATGATAGTATGGTCTGGTGTATGATAGTATGGTCTGGTGTATGGTACTATGGTTTGGTGTATGGTAGTAAACAGTGGGAGAAGCTACAGGCCTTGAAAGGTGGAGTCTGGTGCTGAATGAGTCAGAGAGTAAGAAGTTGTCAGTATCATCACTCAGTGCCAAAGTGCACACATTATAGGACTCTTGAACAGAACTTAGAAGACTTGGTGTAAAAGACAGGAAGTGAAAGAGGGCAAAGAGAGAGTATGAGAGAGAGAGAGACAGAGAGAGAGAGAGAGAGAGCCACAGATAGATGGACATTTGGGTCCTGTCTTTGTAATAAAACGTCTAGACACCAATTAACATCAATTTTGCTGAAGAATTTGTGTCATGGGCAGGGTGCAGCTCTCTCTACACTCTCGGGTCCATTTTAAGATGCACTCTTATTAATCAATGACCCCCCCAACACACACACACACCCACACACACACACACACACACACACACACACACACACACACACACACTCTCTCTCTCATGCCCTTTCTTTAATTGAACTTTGTTTTTCGTTTATCATGACCTCCACTCAGGAGACACGTCTTGCTGTCCTCACTGTAAAACCTCAGATCAATGTGACATTATTTCTCTCTGCTTTTCCTTTCTTTCTTTCTTTCTTTCTTTTTTTTTTACCCATATTCCCCTCCACCGTTTTTTTTTTTCTCTGCCCGGCCCCTCAGTCCGAACCTCCCCCAGGGCGCCACATTCCACCCCTTTTTGACCATCGCTTGAAATAAACGACTCATTTAACGAAGCCCACTCTGAGGCGCTGATATCTAACGTGGTCCAACGTTCAGTCTGGTCTCGTTCGACGTGACGCTGCAGTTTTCCCGGGGCACAGAGACACGTTCTCCGCCGCTAACAAAGCCTCCTCGACCCCCTTTTGACCTCTGCTCTTTACAAGCCGCGGATTCCACTTTGTGAGTGAGAAAGAGAATCTCTGATTTGCGAAGCTCATCTAAATCGATCTAAGCACACTTTTACTGTCAGTGCAATTTAGATGGTCAGGTTAGGTTAGGTGTTACAATTTACAAGTAGAAATGTTCACCATTTCACCAAACCTTTGGCAGTTTGGAGGAATACAGTGTAGGTAAATATGTGTAAACATTTTGTAAACATCCAGACATGCCAGTTGTGAACCTGTGCATGTCCATCATGCGATTTTGTCACACCAGTATAAAGTCATGGCTGAATGGAGGTTTTACTGGTTACTTTGAGTGACCCCAAAATCCCAGTGTTAAAAATTATTACTCTTCAGAAGAACCTTTTCCTTTCTGTTTTTTTTTCTATTTAATATTTGATCTCTAGCTTTTCTCAATCAATCGATCAATCAGTCAATTGATCGATCGATCGATCAGGCTCAGAGTACGTTGAGAGTGGACCTCCCTCATTTGCAGCTGTTGCATTCGGTGGCAAACCCAGATTTCATTGCACTCTGAAGTTCACTGGGTTGTTTGTAAATGAGTTTGCAGGTTTCTGGGTCAGTAGGTGGTGCGCTCACTTACAACCAGATATTTAAAGTGTCCCTCAGCAAGCCTTTAAAAGGACACATTAACCAGATATTAGTTAAAACAAACAGATCTTAAATACCTATGATCAGATGTTCAGGGACTAAGATATTTTCATCAGAAAATCAAACTGTGTTTATTGTATTTACTTGCTTTATTTTCTTTAGAGTTTTAGTTGAAGACTGGACAGATCTCTGGGTCTGATTGGTCTGGGTCCGATTGGTCTGGGTCCGATTGGTCTGGGTCTGATTGGTCTGGGTCTGATTGGTCTGGGTCCGATTGCTGGATCATAGTGGCATGTGCACACTCCTCCACTAGACTGATTCCAGTTTGAGAATGTTTTGCAGTTTGCCATCAAATTCAATGATTCATATATGTACAAATATGATATATGGAATATATATATATATATATATATATATATATATAGAGAGAGAGAGAGAGAGAGAGAGAGAGAGAGAGAGCACTAGAAATAACGTTTCATACACCAGTAGTAAGCAATTGAAGTACTGCATGTTTAGTGTTACTGGTGTAGTTTGCCCTGACCCAGCCAAGCTGGCTACTAATAAAGAAACAACACTCGCAAAACATCAAAGCCCCATGTCACCATGGTAACTAATTACTATGGCTGTATGTCAGAGGATCTCAATTGGAGCCTCAGTCGGGGTCCCATCTCGAGGGTGGAGTTTCCACTCCGGGGCCGTCCCGATGTGGCATGGGGCTCTCTGGTTCTCATGGAGACGCATGAGATGGTGGGGAGGGGGCGTGAGAACCACATTCCACAGGTTCTAACGGAGATGCGTTCCTCACAGAATTTTCCTCAAGTTTTGGATGTTCTACCTTGGAAGGAGCTGAGCTGCAGAGGAACCTGAAGCTTGTGGACTCGTCCGCAAAGCGCAGGTTTGCCACAAGATCGGCACCTCTGGGTGGGTGGAGACCCGACAGGCCTGCATCTCTCATCGGTGAGAACGTCTCTCACTGCCTTTACATTGTAACCGAAGCCAAATGTTTTTCCTCAGTCACGTTTAAAAAACAGCTCTTTAAATGATTTGTTCATGTCATCGCGGAGACATTCGATCTCATACAGCAGCGCACTGCCACAAACCGACTTATCTGTGGTAACTGAATCGGTGAGATTTGACGGCGTGTTTGTACAAGTTCCCTCCGAAGCCTGTCACACTCCAACGTGCCTAACACACACACACACACACACACACACACACACATGACATGATCTATGACACACACACGCTCCAGCGAGGCACGTCTGTGATCTAATACAGCGCTGACAACACTGCATTATCTTATTACGTCGATGATTTAGGAAGTCTGTACTGTAAGCCTTTATGACAACACCAATAACACTCTGCCTGCTGGCTGAGAAGGTTCCTCAGCTCTGAATGGCCGAGTTGTTCTGTGAAAGGAAAGGACTGGACGTAAAAAGCCAGGAAAACAATGGGGGCATCATGTCAAGTGTGAATGTTTTACCATGACATGTAATGTCATACTAAAGTGTTAGAAACAAGACTTCATATGTAGAGTCCAATCACAGGCCTTTCCCCCATATTTCACTCCCAATCATAATTAAATCTTCACACTTTATCCCCAGTGATATTTACAATGTACTTAATTTGCCGAGTGTTTCCATTTGACATGTCATATGTTGTTATGGCGTTGCTGTGACAACAGCTTCTTAGGAGAGGACAGGAATGTCTCCCTCTTGTTGTTTCGAAACCTAGAGATTGCTAACGGCCATAAAGCACGCAGTTAAATCTAGTGTATGCATATAAAAAAAATCCTATAAGATATGAGGTTTTCTCACACCAGCATTAACTCATTACTGAGAGCCACGTCAGCCTCTTTAACTCGTGAGTGTGTAGATGAGATGCTGAGAGAGAGAAAGGGAAAAACACAGAAAAATGGTCTGCACACAGATAAGACCACACACACACACACACACACACACACACACACACACACACACACATGAGCGTATGTGCAGTGTGTGAATGTCTAGGCCCAGGATGTGATGTAGTGGTAAGATCCGGACTTTGTGAAAATATCCTTTCATGTCAGTCTGTAGAGCCTCTCAAAGCCACGGCACGGTGCCTGGTTGCCATGGAAATTTGTGATTCACAAGACACATTCATCAAGGGGATTTCTGTGCTGCGTTCTGTGTGCTTGTGCACGTGTGTGTATGCGTGTGTGTGTGTGTTTGTGTGTCCGTGCATCTGAGGTAGATGTATCCTTTTTCACAAGTTTGAAATTAGGACAGGATCTGGATTTATGTGCCCGAGGTGGACCAGGGGACGTGACTCATAAAGATAACAGTGTGTGAGGAGCACCGAACAAAAAAATGCCCCGTGGGTCTGACCTGATGGATACGGGGGGGGACCGTATATGTGTGGCCGAGCAGATTTGTCACAGCCTGTGTCCACGAGCGCATTATGGGAGAGTATGGCTATTTAATATCAGATGAGGGGGCGAATCTTATTAAAACGAAGAGGGATGAACCAGGGGAATTTATTGGCTTTTCCCTTTGAGCAAACTTACGATGACACAATCCGTGCTGTTGTCTCTGTTCAGTTAGCACCCGTTTCTTCCAGAATGTTCCGACATCCAATTTATCATAAAACACATTATCTGTTACTTGTTAATATAAAAGTTTTATCTAATTACCAGTACAGGAGATGAACGCATGCATAATTGATGCTCGTTTTAGCGCGCTGCTTGGCAGATGTCCATAAACGTTTTTTTATGATTATATAAATACGTATACTGAGGAGATACAGGTCCTTAAGGCGATCTTAAAATATGTTTCAAGTGTTAACTCCTTCACCTTCTTAACTTCTAACAACTCTAAAGACTTGTCCTGTATAGATGTGGTTATTTCAAAGCAACAGGAACAGATTCTGAATTTGACTACCAATATAAAAACTTTGACATTGTTGAATGGACTGTAAGAGACGTGTGTGGGTTCGTTACTGTTTTTTTTTATATGCAGTCAACAGGAAGACTTTCTTTTCTGTATGATAAGACTAAAATCACTATGTTTATTATTATTCTGAGAAATTAAAGTAAATCTCTCCACTGATTACCACAGCAACATATATATGTACACATTATGTGACCTAAAGGAGCGGGGCCTGTATTGGATTGCTGTGCATTCTGGAAGGTGCGTCCATGGTGATAAATCCAGGAGCTGTCAGTGAAAAGAGTAATAAATGTGTGGCCTCACTAGATTCTTCCCATAAGCCCCTGCCTAGTCAGGACGAGCTCCTTGCACAAGCCCCATCACCCCTAATTATGTCACGGTAATGACATATAACACGTGGGGAAAAAAAAAAAACAATGAAAAAGCTTGAGAAGTGAAGGGGAGAGGCGGTGTGCAGAAGAATCTCCCTCGATGACCAAGACTGCGCCGACGGTGCGTAAAAATGGCCAAATGACATGTGCACAGGCAATGACGGTCAGCATCTGAAAGAGCTAAGCAGTGAACAGGATGACACTCTCATCTGAAGAAGCTAGACTATGTACAGGATGACACTGTCATCTGAAGAAGCTAGGCTATGTACAGGATGACACTCTCATCTGAAGAAGCTAGGCTATGTACAGGATGACACTGTCATCCGAAGAAGCTAGGCTATGTACAGGATGACACTGTCATCCGAAGAAGCTAGGCTATGTACAGGATGACACTGTCATCTGAAGAAGCTAGGCTATGTACAGGATGACACTGTCATCTGAAGAAGCTAGGCTATGTACAGGATGACACTCACACAGGCTTGTGATGTTCCTAAAACAATATTTGCTTACACCGTTCTAGGAATGTTGTGGGTGTTGTGTCAAGAGACCTATACGTGTGTGTGTGTATGTGTGCATGTCTGGATGTCTTTGTATGCATGTGTGTGTGTGTCTTTTTGCGGTACGAGTTAACAGGAAAGGTCATGACTTCACGACTCACTTCAGGAGGTGTGAACGTGTGAAAGCTATTGTCGTCTGCACAACCCGGCGTGGAGTTCAGCTGAGGAGCAGGAAGCCTTTCCCTCGACCTTTACGTCTGTGATTCGTCTCTCCCACAATTCCCTGCACAGTAGGCTGGGAGGCATGCGATACTCTCGACACACGTGTGTCTCCACTTCCAGCATCTTCAGCCTGCAACGTGTGTGTGTGTGTGTGAGAGAGAGAGAGACAGAGAGAGTGAGTGTGTGCTTACCAAAGGCTTGGCACTGGTTTATTCGCCTGTTGGGTAAACATGTCTCCCACTGAGACAGCAAGGCAAGAATGAATATGGAGACCTGAGCAATATGTCCTAGAGCTCGTGGCTATGGAGGTGGACACGTGTCCACCCTCCCCTCCACTCCACTCCCCTCTCCTCCCCTCCCCCACTAAGCTCGCTCCTCCACTCCTCTTAATTAATCAAAAATGATTTCTTTTCTCATTAGATATGCAGCCAGGCTGCAATCTGCAGAATCAATGTTTTACAGATGTTACCTCTCGCTTTTGTTTTTCGAGACGGCACTGATTTTTATTGGGTATAGATTTAAAGGAGGGAGCCCAGGGATTCTCGTCTGAGTTAACGCACGCAAACACACACGAGCAAGCACTCACCACACACTTGGGCAGCACATTTTAACACACAAACACATGCGCACACAACATGTACACATGTGTCGGAATGAGAGTGAGATAATGTGCATTACTGACTTGCGACAGAATGACAACAAATCTCCACCATCCCCATCCGCACGTCTTTGGATGCTTGCTTATCTACAACTTTATTTCTTTTTTTAGTCACAGGCAGTTCTCCTCTCCGTAACGGTAAATTAGCATTTACATGCCGATATATAAAAATTCCGTGAGCCCTGATTGAGCAGCATTTTACATTTTCTCTGGCACGTCATTCCCGTCGCTCGTCAGACGCGGCGATGCTAGCTGTAACCGCTCTGGGCGGCACATTTTAACAGCGTAACTGCTCCTCCGCACACTTCCTGCCGCTCGTAAACAAACGTAATCTTGCATTTTCCTGTCGTCTAGACACAACAGCGGAAAAGGCCCGGCAGTCCTGGCAGGGAGAACACCAGCAGCTCCGGAGGAGTGGCTGGCACTGCTAGACTGCATTCCCGTGTGTGTGTGTGTGTGTTTGATACCTTGTGTGTGCCGTTAGATTTTTATTTATTAAGCCAGAACCCAATGTCAGGTATGTTTGAAAGGCCGCCTTGACTGGGGCTTCGGCTCGGCAGCTGAGCGGGAACGAACACACCTTAAGCACCCGTCCCACGTGATTCCTCATCATTAGGATTAGGGTTATTGTTAGCGTTAGAGTTAGCATTAGGGTTAGCGTTAGGGTTAGCGTTAGCGTTAGCTTTAGGGCTATTGTTAGCGTTAGCGTTAGGGTTACGGGTATGCAACACTCTCATGGCAAGCTTGTGCCCTTTGGCTGAAAGATGGCACTGAACAGCTGCCATCTGGTGCCGTGTGATGGAATGTACAGACTGCTCTCAGTAGATAAATAAAAAAACGGTTTGATCAAACTGATACATACAAATCTGTGCAGATGCTCCTGTCATGAAAGTATAATCACTGTTCCTGTGGCATTATTTCACATGTTTGTGGTGTGTGTGTGTGTGTGTGTGTGTGTGTGTGTGTGTGCGCGCCTGTGCATGTGTGCACCTGTATGTGTTGATGGGATTGGGCCACTTGTGTGTGTGTGTTTGTGTGTGTATGTGTGTGTATGTGTGTTCTGTTTACCTGGCCGTTCCGCTCAACTACACAGGAAGAAACGGATGGAACAGAGGCACCGAGGAACCCGGAGAGAAATGATTATTGATTTAATCACATAATCAGCAAGCAACACTTGAGACCCAGATAGCAAATCCATAATAGCCTCCCCACATAACCAGCCCTACAAATTTACCTCCAGTGCCCTGTGCACACACACTGCAAACAGGCGAGCCAGGGGTCACCTTCAGAAGCTGGCAAAATATTGACATTACTAATGCTTAAATATGTTTTTGAGTTAAACATTATCAATCAGAGATAAAAACCTGCTGTCTGTAAAGAATGATGCCATTGACTGAAGGATAACAGAAACCTTCTATTCTTATAATCTAAGAACACCTACCAGACAAAAGAGAAGAGTGTAAAATCAATTGTGTGTGTGTGTGTGTGTGTGTGTGGATTCAGGAGCACACCGCATGCACCTTCCCTGGTCATCCTTAAGTTCTCAGCTTGTGCAGTGAGGACAGTTACAAGCTTTTAATTTCACTGCTGCTGCACTGTGTGTGTGTGTGTGTGTGTGTGTGTGTGTATGTGTGTCTGTATGTCACTGTTTGCCTGCCCACGCCCGTGCTTTTGTGTTCACGTGCACATACGTGTGCGCGAATGTGCGTTTTCCCTCTTTGAGATGTGAGCTGACCCTTCATCAGTATGACACCTCTAATTGTAGTGGTTCTCCAAAGGCAACGGTAAATCCCATCAGGCACCGGGCCTGTTTTATTGATACACTCCCCCTCTGTATTCATATCAGAGATAGCATTAGACTCGCAATGCTTAACAATCCAACATCTTTCTGCAGCTCTTCTGAGGTCGTTGCAACAGCTATTAATGTTATTTGTGGCAACAAGCCAGCATTGATCAAGTATCACAAATTATACACCTGCCATTAAAGGGTCTCATTAAAAATCTCTGTTCCATTGATAGTTCACTCAAAAAAAGAGGATTACACCTGTGAGTTTAGTGACACGTTCTGTTCCGGAGGTCGACGTCCCTTTCAGAGACTGTGTTACTGAGCAGGGACGTGTGATGTCAGCTTTGTTGCGTTCTCTTTGTAGATTAAAATTATTTCGTTTTTGGCAAGGAATTTCGGCGCCATTGTTTGACAGAAATGCAGGCAGAGTAGCAGGATGTTGAAAGACTATTGGCAGTTGGGACACATTAAGATTCAGGACCCTATTCCCATGTCCTCCAGAGAAAGAGGGAAAATAAAGGAAACCATTTAAAACGTGAATATTTTTAAAGGGCCCTTTGTTACGCTGATAGCATGTGCAACTGATGTTTTTAGCGCATCTCTCACTGTGCTGTCAGAGACTTGTAGCTGATCCGAAATATCTTCACCCTTCTGGAACAATCCAGAGTCTGGTCCCAGTTCGGTTATGAATGGAAGTCTGTGGAAACAGCTCACGTGATCCTCTCAAAAACCGGGGACCTCAAGGAAGTCCGCAACTCAGGAACGAGCCGTTCGTCTCTCGCGATGCCTTCTCATTCATCAAAACTTATTCTTCAGTACCCCTAGCAAATCAGAAGCATCTGCCATTTAATTAGTCATTAAATGAGGAAACCATTAAAAAAAAAAAAAAAAAAAATCATTGGCACCCAACATGCATTAGTAAATTGGATGCAGATCCTTTTAATTCAGGTTTTGACTCTGAGCGCTGAAACATCGCACAAAACAGTTTTCAGGTCTGGAAACGGCAGTGTGAACCCTGACACCGATCAAGTCCAGCTCTTTGCGCTTCAGCTCGCTCGGCCCGAGCCGCGTAACGGCCGGCGAGACGGGCGTCCCCCGGCGAGTCGCTCCATCATCGGAACGGCCCCCGCAGAAATGATCCGGCCGTCCAGGAAAGCATCGATTGTCAGTATCTCCGCGCGGATAGATCTCGCTTTCGGATTCGCCGGTCGCCATCCGTCTGCTCCTGTCCGTGTCGCCCTGAGCGACAGAGGCGTAATTGTTTACCAAAAGGTTGCGCCTCATTGGCTGCTGGAGATTGGCTTCTAATTAGTGCGGTGTTGTGCGAGCACGCTGGAGCAGTGTCCACTCCACTTTCATCTAATCTCCACTCTTTCAAAAGAGCTAATGAGTTGGTTTACACCCCATTAACAGGGGCCCCCATAATGTCTGCAAATTCATCATAATGATTGCTTATCATTTCAGTTTGCAATATTATCTCCTCTAATGAAACCGCCTGTACAAACTGCCAAGAGGGCCTTAATTGGCAATGTGAAATCACAGTGCAACCAGCAGCTTGCCGTAACATGTTGGAGCTTCTAATTTGCATAATGGAGCATGAGGGGAGGGGCCTACACGCACCTATGTAAATGATCCCCCACTTAGGTGCATGTGATAGGACAGGAGAGCAGTTATGGACGGCAGACTGCGGCCAGTATTTCAGGCACCCTCTGATATATATATATATATATATATAAAAAATCACATCCACAGAGGTTCTGTTATCAGGAGCTGTCCGTTTAGAAGGAGCTCAAGAGTAGCTATTACAAACCGTGTACGGCTGCAGAGGGTCTGTGTTCTATAAGTGTACGTCTTCATGGTGTTTCTAATAACTTTGGATGAAGTGGGCGGAGCTGGGTATACACCCTGGTGCTGGATGCTGCAGGATGTCCAGCGATCCTGTGTGAGCAGTGAAGAACTTCACCGGAAAGGTAAACTTTGCGCTTTCCTCCCTCTCTAATACCTTCTCTCTGTCTTTCTTTCTCTCTCTCTCTCCCTCTCTCTCTCTCTCTCTCGCTCTCTCTCTCCCCTCTGTCACACAGCTGTTTCCTGCACTGTGCACGTCACAGGAACCAGGGAAAAGGCACTCGTACGGGGGGATTCGATTAGCCGTTGGACATGGGCTTCCGGACTGATCTGGGCTTTTCGCCCCCAGCGCGATGCGTGAAAGAGAAACCGCCTTCCCATATTTTACGTTTTTTTTTTTTCCCTTTATGAAGTACTAGGGGTGCGTGAACAGTCATCTCCCCCTGCCGGGGGGGGGGGGGGGGGGGTTGCGAGACTCTCGGTGGTGATCAAACGCATCACATCCGTTGGTCGGATCGAGCGAAGTAGCCAAGCGCAGTTGGAAGTAGGGAGGATATGGGCAGGCTGGGCTGGCTTAGAGGGGCTTAGGCAGGGATAACTTCCACCCTCCTACCCCCTGACAGCACGCCTGGCCGCTAATTGTGGGTGCAGGCGTGGAGGGAGGGGAGGGTGGTGTTTCACCAAATTAATGTCTAGCTCACCGTGTCAGAGAGAGACTCCTTTAATTTTTTTCCCGCCCCTCTCCACAACCCTTATAATTCAGTCTCCTCTGATCGTCCAGCGTGAGAGAAGGGAGATTTGTTCAGGGGGGGCATCTTCACCTCCCTCCCTCCACCCCTGAACCCTGCTTCAGCAGAGGCAGGTCTCCCGTAGGGGTGTGTGATCACTCTTACCCTGTTAAAGATGCCCTCCCCACAGGCCCCTGGGGGAAGTGCTCTCTGCTGACACCACGTGCGTGGGCTCTTGCAGTTACCCTCGTAGATGTGACCCAGGTGGGGTGGCAGCTCTCTGGGGCAATAACCAACCCACCTATTGCCCCCCTTGAGTGCTGCTTCTGTATGCCTGAGGTATCTGTACATATTTATGACTGCTTGACCAGAGGGAAGCTAATAATCAGCTTTGCCCTGAACTCTGGCACTTTGACAGAAAACCAGAGCTTGTGGTGCCTCTGTAACTCGCCTGTCACTCGCTGCATGAAATCAGAGATTTATGCAAGCAGGTAGTGTGTTCTCCATGCTTCACACACACACACACACACATATGCACATTTTGGTCAGGGTCGCGTGTCAACAGGACAATCTTTATTTTACATTGTCAGCCTTGCAGGTGTGATCAAACTATCACTCAGCTGTTCCCACGCTTATGAAATTCATCCACATCGACCCGATGTGTCACATTCAGAGCTGAAACCACGAGAATATTTTACTAGGTCTTAATAAACCTCTTCTGACAAAGTGAAGATGGATGTTTGTAATATGTTTAATGATAGTCATTGTGAAGAGAAGTCAATACGAAAAAAGATGGAAAAATCTGGGAAAATGTTTTCTTTTTTAATCTTCAGGCTGGAATCGCACATCATATCTGAACGTTTCTCTGAAACGCGAAAAGTGAAACAAACCATCAGGTCATTTGAATATTTAAACACGAGATTTCAAGGAAGCGTCAGCTTTCACATGGCCGTTTTCCACACTCTTGGTTTCTTTCTGAACATGTTCTAAAGCAGATGGTGTGATGTTCTCCCATTTCTTAAACGCAGATTTTATTTTTATCTGAATCTGAAGGAGCCGTGTGTTTATGTGCAAACATGCAGCACATTATAATCTAAATCCCCATGGTGTGAACAGACCAAATCATAATGAAACCAACTGTCACACAGTCTGAACAGATAAGATGTTTTGCTGGTTCACAGACTGTATGGACAAAGATTGTTTCACAGAACAAAGGTATTTTAGTGGGTTTAGTTGTGTGTTTTAAGAAATGTGTTTTTTTATTGATTTATTTTTTAATTTGTTCATTAGCCAGGCTTTGCTCTTCATAACATCCTCACTCTTCAGTACAGAGAGTCTCCTTTTCTTTTGAAGAGTGGCTCTGCAAAGAGAGTGAGCGAACAAGAGAGCAGCTCTGTAGAGAGAATGAATGAGAGAGGGAGCAGCTCTGTGAAGACAGCAAGTGAACAAGTGAGGAAGCAGCTCTGTGGAGAGTGCTTGTGAGAGAGGGAGGAGCTCTGTGGAGAGAGCGAGTGAGAGAGGGAGGAGCTCTGTGGAGAGAGGGAGTGAGAGAGGGAGGAGCTCTGTGGAGAGAGGGAGCAGCTCTGTGGAGAGAGCGAGTGAGAGAGGGAGGAGCTCTGTGGAGAGAGGGAGTGAGAGAGGGAGGAGCTCTGTGGA
>JAOYMR010000003.1:20815153-20833890 GCA_025802075.1 Tenebrosternarchus preto | reverse complement strand
CCCCCCCCCCCCCCCCCCCCCCCCCCCCCCCCCCCCCCCCCCCCCCCCCCCCCCCCCCCCCCCCCCCCCCCCTTAAATGGTGATATCAAGAAAGACACAAACAGCTGCTATGGCTGAAACCTAGTTTAAACCTGTGTGTGTGCATATGTCTATATGTGTGTGTGTGTGTGTGTGTGTGTGTGTGTGTGTGTGTGGTGAGAGATGGTGGCCCTGCCTGTCATAGATCTCTCTCAGCAGGACCATGTGCTAAAGCCTGTTAGCTGTCAGATCATCATCAGCCAAAGCTGCTGTGACATGGGCTAAAAGGGAGATGGATCATGCTGCTGGAGAGCTGGAACCTGGGCGTGACCCAGATACCCACTCCCCATACGGAGGTGACATCGAACCAGTCACCCCGTCACTCTTACGGGTCACTGATTTGACAGGGTCACATCATAACCAACACTGCACTCATGTAGCTTCTGAAAACTGATACCACCCGGTGTTGGGGGGAGAATCTGTGTGTGTGTGTGTGTGTGTGTGTGTGTGTGTGTGAGTGTGTGTTATGCAACAGATAACAAATAAACCATGTAACCTCTCTAATTATGAGTTATTTGACTTCTGGTGCAACGTGAGAACTTCCCTGTCATATGGAACAGCTGAGCCAAATTCCTCTTCCTATCTGCTGCTTTTCTCTCCCCTTCGGAAAGGATCTACATTAGATACCATCCTTGCATCCCTGACGGTCTCCCTAAACCCCACAGACCCTCGTAAGAAGCTCCAAAATGAAGACGAAGACTGACGGTTTCATTCCTACTCCATGGAGGACATTTAAAAATGATGGATGGAAAGAGAATGTCTGGAAGTGCTTGCACAGGGGCTCTGTGAGTTTTTCCAGACGGAGCTTTTACAGAGAGAGATTGTGGGTGTTGGGGACTGGAGCGGGTGGAGCGGGTGGAGCGGCCGGGGCGCCATTCAAACGTGACTGGCAGTTTTACGGTGACCATAAAACCACCCCATTGAGACAAGCACATACTTATATTAGAGAGGCCTGCGTCTCCAGCACACGGGCCGTAATGTCAGACAGAAGCAGCGGATGTTATCATCAGCTTTACAGGACTAGGGTTAACTCACACACACACACACACACACACACACAGGGAAACAGTCAAACTTTAGTGCTGTACGCTAATCACTTAGGGTTGTTTACACAGTCCATTTATTTCTTTTCCAGTAAGTTTTCATATTTTACTGAAACTGTGACTGGTGTTCCATCATATTTGGAGTGTCCTTCAGAACTGATGGCATTTTTGAAGGCCGTCCAGCTTCAGATGCCCAGTTCCTACAAGAAGGCAGGCGATGCATACTTGTGATTTGCTGATTAAAAAAAACCAAAAAAAAAACTTCATGATGTTTTTTTCACAAACCAGAAATCCAGTTTGTTTTATTTGCAAAAAAGAAATCACCTTTGTATCTTATGCGCAAAATGACTAACGATGTCTGTACAAGATGGCAATTCAGACAAATATAAGTCCTCAGAACTGTTGCAATTTTGTCCTGTCAGTGACGTTACACTCCAGCCTCTGTGGTATTAAACAATGATTTACTGAATGATATAATGATGTACTGAATATTAAACAAACCTACATTAATATGCATTAAATTTACATTTTACATTTAGCAGAATTTCCTGAGTGACTTCCGGTAGTGTCTTGTAGTGTCTTGTCAAACCCACACCATCAGGTGACCCTGGATACATCAGTGTTTAGACTCCTGAAGCTTCAGAGTGGAAAATTAGACCGTATGAATAAATAAATGAATGAATAAATAAATAAATAAATCACATTTAATTTGTTTAGAGAGCTTTATGTTAAAGTGTTTTAGTGAGGAGGTGGTTCTTCAGTCTTTGTTTGATGGTTCGAGATCGAGCTAGAATCTAGTAAATATCGGTAAGGTACTGTGCTCAGATCAGCCCTTCCTTTAATGGTATAAGCATTAGCCCACGTGGATATTCTCCACTGTCAGTCTGAAGCCTCCACCGTGATGAAAGGCAGACAGATCTCACCGCGTGGGTTTGGTATTCAGTCGGCAATGTGGCGATGTCCACTCTGGCCCTGTGATTTCAGCAGTGCCCCTCCACACACACACACACACACACACACACACACACACACTGTCTCTGCCTAGCAGACAACGGCTCTTGCCGTATCACCGATAAATCCGCATGACAGCTGGTGTGACGCTCCTGTGATCGGCCCGGTCTTCCAGTCCCTGACAGAGCCTCGTATTGAGTATGATAACACTTACTTCGTCTTCATCCGGAAAGGGAGCACAATATCAATCCGTCTGATGATCCGGCAAACCGAGGCGAGCACTTCTGTATCAATCTTCATACGCCTGACGCCCGTTTGCCCAAGAAGAGGCCAGAGAATGAGACCATTCAATCATGGCCTGCTGGCTGCCTGCATTCACCATCTCGACCACTCAAGCGGTTTGAACTTCCCATCAAGCTCTCTCGCTCTCTCTCTCTCTCTCTCTCTCTCTCAATCCCTCTCTCCTGCTCTTTCACTCTCTTCCTTTCTCCCCACCCTCTCTCTCTCTCTCTCTCTTTTCTCTAGTCTGTCATGGGGGAATAAAAGACCAAACCTCTACCTGTTCAATACGCAAATTCGACAGGATGTGGAACAAATGTGCAGTGCAAACATGCTTAAAGACCATCACCAGGACAGCATCGCCCTGTCTATCTCTCCTCCGCTGTGTCCGGGTGTCTCTCGACCCCTCTCACTCGCGTGTTTGATAGGTTTGCTGGATGCTCTTCTCTAATGTTTATCTTCTTTTATATTTCCCCCATGACCTTGGGACAATTATTGCATGTTTTATGCAAGAATGCAGTTGCCTTTGTGTGTGTGTGTGTGTGTGTGTGTGTGGAAGGGAAAGACAGTAGTTGATTGTAAAGCACGTATTTGCGCTGGAGTCTGAGTGTATTGCACTGTGTGACATGTTTTTGCAAGTCTGAATTTTACTTTATCATAATTATCCCACAATCATCTAACCTGCTATTTGTTTTTTTGGGGGGGTTTACAGAGCGTTCTACATGCATAAACTTGGAAGGACGGCTCTAGGAGACCATCAGCAGAACCGCCAGAGCACTGCGTGAGAAAGGCTCTCCGGCCGAGGCCGGGACTTCTGCGGAGGCTGTAGACACCGCTGGCAGCCTGTGTAAGATGTAGCTCTATCAACAGGCACTCGGCAATCAACTTTAAGTTGTCAGTTTTGATCTATTCAGTCATCGCTGTAGGTTGTTTGCCAATGTCCAATGTTCTGTGAAGATAGGCTTTCCATGTTCTTTATTGCTCCACCCTCCTCTACCTCCACCCCTTTTTTTTTTTTTTGCTCCTCCATCAAAAGCGAGAGATGTTTTGTGAAAACCATACAGAAGGGAATGGAGGGGAATTTAACCCTTTGAAACACCATCATCGCAGAGCCCTGGGCTACGAATGCTCACATCACTGAACTGGTAATTGGTTCCTCTAAATCTGCTGAGTGCAGAGAAAGCGGAACACTCTTTTTCATCAGAGCTAAGAAAATAAAAAGAAGAAAAAAATAAAAACGAAATACCGTGGCCATCTCACTCTCTCCGCGTCTGTCCTCTGTCTTTGAGGGACTCACAGAGACCACGTCACGAAAGCTCTCCTATTATACACGCCGCCTATTTCTACAACAAATATCTTTATAAACGTGAAAGTCGTGATCTAAACAAGACGTTATGTTGAGTCTGTACCCAGCGCGAGAGTCAGCCCCGTACCTTCTTCAGCCAGAAAGCAGCGTGGTCTCCAAAAAGAGCCTGACGTCTGAGGAGCAGAACAGTGCCACAGGTTCTGATTAGGCTAATTTGTCGCTATCGCTCAGTTCATATAAACACTGAGCGGTCTGGCATACAATGCAGCCCCCACGATCTTGAGGAGATTTTTATATTCAGCCATTTCATTATACAACTCTCTCTCTCACTCTGTGGGAGTGCCTCTTGCTTTGAAACTCTCAGATTTAGCTCTGTGGTATTGGTTCATTTTTCATATCCATTGTTGGCTTGTCAGAGTGTCATAGCTCCTCCAGAGAGCCGTTAGATCAGTCCAGATGGATAAATCATCCTCGATCTGACACACTCGTTTAATTTGTGCAGCTCCGCTGCGGCAGGCTGCTTATTAATTGAAAAATCCCTACTCCGTTCACTGAGTGAGAACATTCTCCCTTTTTATTTCATTTTTATTAACATGGATATTCCGTATGATTTCCCCCAGTAGCCTGTTGACTGCTAGCCGGGTGCTTTGTCATTTATCATCGTATGTTATATTTGTCAATCGGCTGACTTTTCTTTTTAACCCTTCTAAAATAAAAGTCCTTAACAAAATGACTTTGCATATAAGGAAAGAGCGAGACTTTGTGAATATATTTATATAAAACCCTACACGTCCCGCCTCGCCGTGGCGGTTTTCGAACTCCGGAGCCGCGTTATTGTTTTCCATCTGTGAAATAAAGTAACAGGTACTTAATGTACCAAAAACAATTTGTCTGGCCGTTATTTTCCCATTGAAGGCGTGCATGGCTGGCTGAGGCTTGCCTTTATCTCAGCGAGGCTAATACATTTTCACACTGCGCTCTGGTGCTTCCATTTTACAGCTGAGGAGCTCAGAGGCCTCATGCTGTGGCTGAAATGGGACCCCAGTCGCCGCGGCCCCGCCGAGTGTGTGTAGGTAAGTGTGCAGAACAAATGCTGAAAAAGACTTTAAAAAAGTTTTCCGAGCCGCCACTGAATATGTGTGTGTGTGTGTGTGTGTGTGTGTGTGTGTGTGTGTGTGTGTTTGTTACTACCTGGTCATTTATCCATAACAAACAAGCCCAAGCTAAAGTTTTGTGAAAGTGTGTGTGTGTGTGTGTGTGTGTGTGCGTATGTGTGAGGGCACATGTGTTTATGTGCACTGGTCAGTAGGGGGGTTATAGATTGGGGGAGGGGGCACGACCAGTACCATGTGATTTCCTCTCCGTGCCCTCAGAAAAATCCAATTTGAACCCCTTTCTCACGGGACACATGGCTGCGATCAAAACAGGACCAATGACAGCATGTCAAAATGAGGAGGGAAGCCTGTGAAGGCCATTTTCTTCAGCACAGAGCCTGAGAGAAGCAGATCTGTGATGGTTTACAGCCTGCAGTCTGTCTGGGTTATTTCCCCTTGAGTTCCTAGCGTAGCTATGATCAGCACCAATCTAACATACCAGCTGCTTTCAACTAAGGCTTCCTTCACACATCCACATTTTAATGGTTTATCACCAACAATAATGATTATGGTAATCGTAGTAATTATTTAATCATTATTATCATAACGACATGAGTCTTTATGACACCATAATGGACATATTCCACTCTGTAAACATCTATAATGGATGTCAGTCAACTGTTTATACATCAGTTACACTGAGTATATACTCTGTTACCAAATACATATTGAGATACCATCATCTTTCAAGTGCGGTATTCAATCCAAGCTCTAGAACAGCTCTTCAGAACCGATGGCGGAGACCCAGTCCAGGTGGTGGACGCGTCCCCGCTCCAGGACGCGGGGCGGACGGAGGATCTTGGCGGCGTTTCTGTTTCCCCGCCCCCTTGTCTCGCTATCGCGCGTGGACCTTCTCCGCCGTTCCAAGCTGGCTGGTTAATAATGCCCGGTGTGCCCGCGGTAATTCCGCTCGCGTTGGCCCTCTGTCGGTCCTGGCCCTCTGTCGGTCCTGGCCCTCTCCCGCTCGAGACGGAGGTGGAGATGCGTTGATGGGCACCGTCCCTCCAACACAGCCAAGCAGCACTAACAGGAATCGCCCTGGTTCAGAGCCAGACAAGGTAAAGCGGCCAGGGAGAATTTCCCTCCCAGCTTTGGTTTAATTAGCCATACTGACTCCTGATTTACGCCTCGTTTATTAAATGAGGGCCATAGGAGAACGATCATTTAATCCTTGGTCGTAATTAAATAGGTCGGGGATTGGTCAGATTTAATAGTGAGGTCACACCGCTCCCTTTACATCTTCTGTGGAGAGTCAGATGGTCATTTTACAGCTTTTTATATAGGATGTGATCCCACAAAATATATATATATATATACACACATGCAGAGAGAGAGAGAGCAGGGGAGATTAGTCAGAGAACTCTAGCAGGTGTATGAAACCAGTGATGAAGGGTCTCCAAGCTTCTCTCTCTCTCTCTCTCTCTCTCTCTCTCTCTCTCTCTCTGTTCTTTCCACGAGGGATTTCATCTCTGCGGACTGGAGTTTCTGAGATTCACACTCTATTTTCCCCTCCTGTTAACTCACTCTTGAATGGGTGATTTAGCTTGGAATGGAGCTCCTCTCTCCCATCATGTCAAGTCATTTATGGCATCTGTGTCCTTCCTCAGTGAAGTGGAGTGGTTTGTTAGCAGCTGTGTTTTCTAGCACACGGCCCTGAAAGTCCCATCAACCCCCTGCCGGGAAGCACAGCAGCTCTGGCCACAGACACACACCAGCCAGGAGGCCACTGGCCTCTCTCTCTCTCTCTCTCTCTCTCTCTCTCTCTCTCTTTCTCTCATCTTTCTCTTTGTCTTTCTGTCTCTTGCTCTGTCTGTCTCTTTGTCTGTGTGCGTGTGTGTGTGTGTTTGTGTGCGTGTGTGAGAGTCTGTCGGCATCACTACGTCTCTCCTTAGTCTCATGCTCATGCATGCTCTCACAGATGTACACATTCAGCATGCCAAAATGTCAAATTATGTTGTTCTCTCAAACGGGTGGCGAGTTGTTTTTGGCAGACCTGAGCACACAGAAGGGCAACATGCTGAATAAATCAGGGCCTTCCCTGCTAGTGACCCCTAGTGGTGGTCCTCCATCAGATATGTGGCTGAAACTTATTTAGCTGCCTGTTTAGGCAAAGTGTCCAGGTTGTAAGTAGAGTACATCTAAGCTAATTGAATCTGATTGGGTTAACGACTGTAATAGATGCAGCTTGGAAAGCCCCTCTGCAACATCCTCAGTCACACACACACACACACACACACACACCCTCTCAGTCACACACACACCATCTCCAGGCACCCCACGTTTGCTAAAGGCTATAATGTAGTTGACTGCAGGGTTGGCGAGTAGGTTGTGTATAGTTCAAGCAGAGGTTAGGTAGAACCCCCCTCCCTACACACACACACACACACACACACACACATACCTCCCTCCCTACACACACACACACGCCTCCCTCTCCACACCTTATTCACCTTTTTCTTTAGTAGTAGAACATAACTTAGACCACAGGGAGTAATAAAACAACAGTTCACCTCCATCTGTCTGTCTAGTTGTTTTGTAAGTGTCTCGTCTAAGGTTCATTTATAGAGGGTTCACAACAGTTTGTAGGATTAAAGCTTTTATCGTTTTGTTCTTATGACATACGCTTTCTTCATTTTATATATGTAAAACTGCCATTAACGGTAAAATATCACGACCACTGTCTGCGTTTACACTGGTCCGCTATGCTACGGATCCAATTCAGTTTCAGTGGGAAGCAGGCCGTGAGGTTTTTTATGGCACGTCGTTCACAAACTGTACTTTATGTAAACGAATCCAGACAATGCGACTATCCGATCATAATTAGCTGCTGTTTGCTTGTCATCAACGCCATGATTGAGACACGAAGCTGATGACGGTCAGTCAAACTTCATTTCGACTGGATGGTGCAGCGAATGCATGCTGTCCGCATGCGGTCATCTGGAGGTCACGTGCGTCGAGCAGCCGGACCAATGTAAATGTTCCGTAAACATAGATGAGTCAATCAAACTGAGATTTATGTATTAATTTGTTTGTTTACATAATATAACAATAATTCAGACACAGTTCGTCTTACCCTCGTGGATGCACCTAACGAAGATGACAGACAGAGAGCCACGTTCAGCGAAGCTGTTTACACTGTAAAGTTCCCTCTGCTGTTCTCTCTCTCTTCCTTTGTGATCTTCTCTCCGGTGGTTTGGGGGGGTCTTGTCATCCGTGGTAGGCGCGAGGACAGAGGGTCGAGGAGGTAACGCTACGTTGCCCCTGAAAGCGCGTGTCTCTTACGAGGAAGAGATTCATAACCACGGGCGAGATGACAGACGGATCAAATTTCTAAACTTTTGCGCGAGGTCTGACAGGTGATCAGTCACCGGCAGGGCGGTTGTTTTCGTAACCTCGCCGTCGCATTAGCCCCACATCCTGCCACGGCGGAACAAGGTGACACGTTAACGCTGCGGAAATATAACAGAGGAAAGCTTACAGACTTTAGATTTGTGACTTGCAAATTGGGGTGGGTTGGGGGCAGGTGGGGGGTAGGTGGGGTCTGAGCCTGCGATGCTATGAAGAGTGGTTTCTAACTAATGGCTTTCTGCCGTCTTAAAAACGCATCAGCGGATTTAGTTTCTCGCCATACTCGTTCAGTACCAAAATTATCACCCGGTTAGTTTAAAGTTTATTATTTCCCTGAATAAAACAGGGAAAAAAAGTTCATGCTTATCCTAATCTAGTGGTTATTAATAACAACTACAGTCTAAGACGCTGCAATAAAAAAGAAAGAAGATTGAGAGCAATAGAATGATAATCATGTATTAAATGAAAATCCAATGTGAATCCAACCCCCAGTTCTTGTGATTCCCTAGTCAGCATGGCAAACGGCTGCAGTATTGGTCCAGTCACACATTCTGTCACACTTGCGTAGCGAGCTGCCCCCCCCCCCCCCTCCCCCTGTCATTTAAGGATTACTGTGTCTCGTAGGCAGAGTGGAATCACGGCTATGAAATTAGGTTATGGATGGTTGAGAGGCAAGGCCCTGGTCACTAAGCAGTTCTTTCTTACAGACTGTCAGGAGTCTTTCTCTCCCTCTTTCTCTCTTTCTCTCTCTCTCTCTCTCTCTCTCTCTCTCTCTCTTCATCCCTTGCTCTTTGTGAACTGCTGCTATAGATTTGTTGTCATCGGGCCTTGCCGATCTTGCTGAAACCCCCTGTCAGAAAATGAATTTTTCAGCCCACTCTTGATTGACTCCATTTGTGGGGTGTAACTCTATCAGAACACGCCACTCTCCTGCTCACTCACTGTCTTACTTCTCAGCCTGCTGCCTCCTGCAGTATGAAGAGGAGAGCAGAGGAGACGAGACGAGACGAGACGAGACATTTTACAGAGCCGACTTGAAATGGAGAGTTTTTTTCTCCTGTCTGTCCCTTTTGTCCACTGGTTAATTTAATTAATGAATTAATTTAATTTAATTAAAAGCTTATTGTACAGTTTTGTTTCTTATTAGGCATTTCAAAGTGTATGATTACATAGAAAGTTGTTTTATAACTGTCTACAGTGTTATAAATGTATTACTCCTTAATTAGGCAAACCCACGGTAGTTTGATGCTAATCTCCCGTATGAGTGTTTGAGTTAAGACTCTCCTTTATGAGTGTTTGAGTTAAGACTCTTCCGTATGAGTGTTTGAGTTAAGACTCTCCTTTATGAGTGTTTGAGTTAACACTCTTATGAGTGTTAGCACTATCAAACCTGAGAACACAATACACAACATCAATTATCCTTTGATAGTTAAAATTCCATATGCTGCAATTGCAAACATTTATAAACGTTTCTAATCAGGCTGAAGTTCCACCATTCCTAGCAAGTACGCTGACAATGTAAATATTTTAAATAGATTTTGCAAGCTCTGAGTATATTTTGAATTATGGGTCGTAACATAAAAAAATATCTACTATGAGAAAATCGAAGTAAATGATCAAAGTGTTGAGCGTTCAGTGGAGACTTGAGTAGGAGGAGGAGGATCACTGTTTTTTCGACTGTCTGTTGCTTGTCTTTTCTCTCTCTCTGTTTGCCCCAAAGAGTCTTATCAGGCGGCCAGGCGAGAGCCGTCCTCTCTCATTCTGCTATTAGTGAGCTCACGTCAGGATCTATTTGGCACCAGTTACTTTGAGAGTGACATCAGCGGCGACCTTTTGACCCCGCTCCGACAGAAGAAAAGGTCTGGCGATAGTTTTCCATTATAGAATCTGAGCAGCATTTGTGTCAGTTGGGGGTGGGGGTAAAAAAAAAAAAAAAAGAGCAAAGGAAATATAAGGCACTTGGGATGGAGTTGACCTCACCGTGCCGGGAATGACACCCCCCACCCCTGGGGTCACTCTTTGTTTCCCGGGCAACGCCACTGCCTCCGGACGGTACGAGCACTGGAGCCAAAGGTTGGCCTCTGGCTCCTTGGCTACAGCGTGGAGCTCTTGTCCGAAGTCTACAGTAGATCAGGTGAAGTGCGCAGGTCCTTGTTTATGGCACGTGCCTCAGCCCGCGACTTTGATATGGATAACTCT
The DNA here is from genome assembly GCA_025802075.1 of Tenebrosternarchus preto. Taxonomy (NCBI): domain Eukaryota; kingdom Metazoa; phylum Chordata; class Actinopteri; order Gymnotiformes; family Apteronotidae; genus Tenebrosternarchus; species Tenebrosternarchus preto. The sequence goes on along the minus strand of JAOYMR010000003.1, from coordinate 20,823,532 downwards.
GTTTTTTTTATTTTCTGAGGCAGCGGGGGACAGGGGAAAGTGGTGAAACACGCTCTCCCAGTGGGGGGAGAAACGGCGCGTTGTGTAACGCTGATCGATGTCCCGCGCTCGCCGATAAAAAGATTTCGCACAGCCGGAAGCTCTGTCTAGTCGCCCACCCCTCATACACACTCCATGGCCCGACCCCCCAACTTAATAGCCTCTGCACCACTTTATCCAAATCAATGTAAGGTAAAAAGACACTGACCATTACAAGTTTTCAAACTCAGGAGATATGTGTGGCCGGGTCTCTCTCCAGGCTTCAGATGGGTCTCTCCCCTAGCTTCCAGCCGGGTCTCTCCCCTAGCCTCCAGCCGGGTCTCTCCCCAGACTCCAGCCGGGTCTCTCCCCAGGCTCTAGCCGGGTCTCTCCCCTAGCCTCCAGCCTGGTCTCTCCCCAGATTCCAGCCAGGTCCCACACTCACCGGAACCACGAGGCACCTGGCGTTCTTGGCGATGAGTGGCAGAATGGACTGATGAATGGACGCAGGGAAGTCCTTTCACCAGCCTGATTTACATAATATGACAGTAATCCAGACACAGTACCATCCTCTTCCATCCATCATTAGGAGCTGTTAGCTCATCACGATGGGCGCCTAGCCCCGCCCCCAGCCCGCCCCTCGTCCCTCCATCACCGTCACCCGCTGAAGTCTTTACGGGTCAAGCTCATGGTCTTGCCCTGGCTCTCTGCTTTCCTGGATAAATCCCATTTATGAAAGTTGCAATTACCTGATTAGCCCCCCACACACACACACACACCCTCAGTGCACACCCTAGCTGGCCTGTGGAATTCATTACTGTCCGTAATTTAGTTTAGATTGCCTGTGAACTCTGGCTGTGGGGGTTGGGGGGTGGAGGGCTTGGTGGGGAGGGGCAATAGCGTTAAATGTCACAATGACCCCCAAACGAGGTAACCGTGGAGACAAGTGTTTCAGCATAGATGATCAGGTCCACGCAGGTATGAAAAATGACTAGAGTGGACTTGTAAAAACAGGTTTGCTTTGAATGCGCTTTTAAAGCATGTAAAATGCACATCTTATCACGTGTAACAGTGTGGATGAATGCCGACTTTGGATGTATGTTTTCATGATGTGGTACCACTTGGAAGAACCAGAGGGGTGAATCTTTAAAGGCCACAAACATTCAGATCTTATGTGGGTTTATTGTAGCGGCTGAGGTTTTGTTCCAGAAACGTTTCCTCTCTTCGGCTTTCCAGACCAAGCCTGATGGCATCTGGTCTCAACAGACCAATCAGCTCCTCAAACACCGAGAAGATGTACTTCATTAAACACCATGGCAACATTGCTTCTCTGATTGGTTTTGGCTGAAGCTGTAACTGTGTGCTCGCCAGGTTTATGTTAGTTTGTACAGTATTTGTGTTCTGTTTTGTTTTTTTTTTTATACAATTTCACTGTAAAAGAACCCTGGAAGAAGTTTGTCCTCTTACTTATCTTGAGCTTTCAATGACTCCACAAGGTTACTTGTAGTTCTCACACTGCAGTTAAACAAACAAACCGTACATTGATTCTGTAAATGTGTATAACGTTTTTAAATATAGAAAAGGTCGTAGACATAAGAACAGGTTTTTGGTAAAACCAGATGAATGTATCGGCCTCTGGCTGCTGTGAAAGGGGAAAGGTCTGTTTTCTCTGTGTTGTTCACACATTCATACCTTCCGTGTTCTGTGTTCCCAGTGTGTCAGTTACATTAAGCTTCATTAAGTTTGTTTTTTTTCTTTATATCTGCTAATTATCTCAGAGGTGGCCACAAATTAATTAACATCTCACATAGCCTGTGCAATTGAATTCTGTTTATTTAGTTTCTCCTATTAACTTTTAATCTTTTTTAAACACTAAAAAAGCAATTAGTATTTTTGATAAACAAACAAAAAAACCCAAGATGCGAGCTCAAGGATAATCAAAATCTCTGCGTGTAGTCATGATGGAACTGTTCTGCTAGCTAATCTGACCTCTTAACACTGAAACCCAAAATGACTATATCACACAAGAATATACAAACCTGCAAATCAGGGAGATGAAGCAAAGGCCTTCCTGGTGGTCTGTTGGCTTCGACCACTGAATGATCTCCTAAGCAACATACATCATTCAGCGTTGAGGCGGAAGTCTCCAGTCCATACAGTGTGTGTGTGTGCGTGTGAGAGAGAGAGTGTGTATTCTTTATATAAATTGCTTACAGAATATATTGTTTATTCTGATATTATGTAAGATTTATACACATTTTTGACAGCATCATTATATTTTAAGCCACCCAGATCTGTACTTAATGCATCAGGGAATTGTAGACACTTGTTTCAGTTTCCAAAGGAGTTTTTTTTTTTTTTAAAGTGCACTGTTGCACAAGTTCACCTTTAAAGTCAGCGTGACCTGCAGGAATGTACAGAACACACTGTGGTTTTTTTAATGTACAGAACACACTGTGGTTTTCAGAATGTACAGAACACACTGTGGTTTTCAGAATGTACAGAACACACTGTGGTTTTCAGGATATAAAAATGTACTGTGCTTTTCAGAATGTACAGAATACACTGTGATTTTCAAAACGTACAGAACACATTACTTGTCATTATATTTCGAATGCATTGTGGTTTTCAGAATGTTCTGAACACACTGTGGTTTTCAGAATGTACTGAACACTCAGCATTCCAGAAGTCACGCTGCATGCTGAGGACACGGAAGCTGGACCTATACTGTACCACTGGTACGCTGTGAACTGAACTTTTTCACTTTCAGTAACTGCCGATCCCTGTGAATAACACTGAGACCATGACCAGCACTCAGGAACCTGCGGAGAACCCACAAGAAAAAATCATTTAAATATGCATAATATGAAACCAGCTCAAACACAAACCAGCTCAAATACAAACCAGCTCAAATACACACAAATATATATATATATATATATATATATATATATTAATTAATAGAAAAAATAACACTCATATGGCCATGCGCCTCTCCTGCATATCAATCCAGTGCAATAACAGGTGCTTCTTTGCAGCACTGATTTATGAGTGCAGTCATGTGTGTGTTCATATGCGTGTGTGTATGCACGCGTGTGTGTAAGCACAGCGGCGCCGCTCACCCCTCACTCTCCCTCTCTCTCACGCGCCCGTTAAACCGCTGCGGGCCTTTCCTGCTCACACGAGGAAGAAGACGGCATTGATACGGCGTCTGGAGCAGGAGGTCATCTCTCTCCATATTCCTACCATTGACCCAGGTTGTTCTTTTCATCACGAGCAGCTTTTTTTATTGAAGGATGATTACACTGAATGATGTCAAGCAAGGAGAGAAAGGATCGACCGGAATAATGACATTCCAGAACGGGAGAGAGAGATGTATCGACCTCACTTCCCCCCCCCCCCTCACTTTGTCCACTGCTCACAAATTGAGTCACATCTTCTTCTCATCCATTATTTAAAGCTGATCGGCCTTTCTTGGCATCTATAGATTTGATAATCATTCCGATGTCCATATTAAATATGTGACATAAATTTCACCTCAGGTTCCTGTCAATAAGCAGCAGCCACAAGAGTGTAACCAAGGGGTGATAGAGAACCTAATGAATGGGAATGATGGAGAAGGAGGGAAAACGAGAGAATGTGTGTGTGTTGTGTAGATATGTGTGTGTGTTTCGACTGGGAACAAACTTGCTCAAATGTATAGGAAACAAATTGTTTTATTTACAAAGAAATACAGTGGTTTTTTTATTTGTTATGGCCTAGGCTGGGGTTACAGTTAGTTATATGCAAAGTGTGGCACTGTACTACAATAATACACAAGTCAATGAAATTCTTATACAATAGCACAATGCTTTGTGTGTGTGTGTGTGTGTGTGTGTGTGTGTGTGTGAACATATCTACATGTGCTGAATCTCATTTTATAGAATATACAACAGGAGATGAAGGAATGTAGGATAGAGTGTGTGTGTGTGTGTGTGTGTGTGCGTGCGTGTGTGTGTGCATGTGTGTGTGCGTGTGTGTGTGTTTGTGTGAACATATCTACATGTGCTGAATCTTTTATAGAATATACAAAAGGAGATGAAGGAATGTAGGATAGAGAGCGAAAGAGAGAGTGTGTATGTGTGTGTGTGTGTGTGTGTACGTGACAGAGATGGACACGGTAGCCGCTCTTGATAACGTCGGTGTATTCATGCGCCGTGTCAGTCAGCCTGCGTAATAAACGCGTGTACAGGTGGAGGCCTGGTGGGAAGCTGGGTTCTTATCATGAACATAAAATATCAGCTGGAAGATAATAAAGCAGGTACATGAGCCAAGCAAACAGGCGGTGGTGTGTTTGCTCAGTGGTGGACTCTTCCTCCCTTGTGATTGTTTGCAGCTGGGTGCCATGAATACTGGCCCATGTACCCTGAGATTAGAGCGAAACAGCTGTTTCTCTGCAGGCTTACCAATACATCAACCCCTGATAACTAATGACAAATGTTCTTCCACATTGTCTCGGACATGCAGGGTTTGGAGAGGGAGAGGAGGAAAATAAGTGAGTGTGTGTGTATACATTTGTGTGAATGTATGTGTATGCATTTGTATGTGTGTATGCATTTGTGTGTGTGTGTGAATGTGTATGAGTTTGCATGTGTGTCTAAATAACAAATAAAATCGGTGTTATATTCAGACTTTTTATTTAGTCAAATTTCCAAATTGAGCATATGAGTGCGTGCGCGTATACGAGCGTGCGTGCTTATGCATATCTGCGCTTTCGCATCCATTCCTATGCTTGTGTCACCATGCACACATCAAATGTCAAGTTATTTTCATGCAATATACTATAGTTTTATTAGAGAGAGATGCAGTTCATGCAAAACAAAAGCGAGATAGCTCGAGCCTAATCGGAGTCCACAATGACTCTTCCAAAGATATCATGCTGATTTTTGGAATGAACATGGGACAGTATCTTAGTAGTCAGTCTTGCTACATATCACTCGCGAGGTTAACCGGTCTACCGGTAAGACGTTAACCAAAATTTATGCTTAGGAGGAGTTTAAAATTTGCATTAAGTCATTTTCTCATTCATGGTGTCGTCTGTCTGGAACGTTTTCCTTCACGTGCATTTTTACAGCTTCTGCAAGAAAAAAAAAACGCTTATTGTGCCAGTTGATGTAAAGGGTTTTGGCCCCTGTTGTCCCTAGCGAGAGCTCTTTAGCGTTGTTAATTTTCGTATCATGTTTAATGCCGCACTGTCATTGTTATGCGGCGGTCGCCAGGGACTAGTAAGATGTGCTGGCGTGCAATCGCTGAGCATTCGCGCTTCTTATCGTGTCGAGTTGCAGATACGTGCGAGGAGAGGAAGCAATCTGCGCGGAAGCTGCGGGGATTGCAGGCTTCCGCCTCACAATAGCGCGGAATTGCTGTGAAATGGAGAACAGAGCAGTAGCCCGCGCCTCGAACCTGAATCAGTTATATGATTTTGTCTTCACCTTGTTTGCGGGGTGTCCGACACGGGGTACACGTTGATTATACGCTTATTAAGGGCTAAATTGTAACATTCTGTATAGAGCAAATGGTGTAGACTGATCAGGTTAGCTATGCCAAGAGAGATCTTTCAACATGAAAAGCGCAGAAAAAGGACCTAAAAGCAAGGCAACGCTGCTGATGTTGATATCAGGTGCGAGAGAGTAGCTGAACTGTTTTTGTTTGGTTATTTGTTTGGTTTTGAAGGTGGGATGAGTGACACTTTACTTTATGATTACCGTCTGACGCGATGTATTTTTTTGTGTTGTACTGTTATTTATTTTTGTTACGTTATGTGTTTTTGGCCTTACACGGGGGGCGAAAATAAGAATAATTGCATCTTAGTTAGCTAGTGGTTGAATCAATTCACTTTTAGCTAAGGATATATTTTCTTAAAGACAATTCCCTATTTGTCGTAGGGCAGGTCGCCCTGAGGTGAGTTACGAGTCACGAAAGGTAGGGATATGAGTGGCAGGAATCTAGTACTGTCGACGCATCATCAGCAGACTGCTTAAATAGTTCATGTGTTAGCGATTCACCTTCTTGCGGCGTGTAATGGACGGAGTTCACAGCCAAAAGCCTCGCGCAGTTCCTGGCTCACAGCCCTGCACTTTGGTCCGGTTCGCGAGCCGTCCTCGGCTGTCTCCGCGTCTGCGTGCCGCGGGGAGACTGGATGTAGCCGGTGATGCGGCGGCCAGACGCTAAGGTTTTGATCAAGGGAGCGCTCGTCAATATCGGTTTTATGGAAGCGATGCATGGCGTGTGAGATTGCGGAGAGTGGAGCGTATAATGGAAAGTGTTTAAATGCGAACGCCTACTGCCAGTGCTTACTGCTCGCTACCAGCAGAAGACTTGAACTCATCGTTCATTAACATGGGTCATCTGCTCATCTTTCACGGCTCATCAAACTCCCCAAACTACGGTTTTATCCCATGTGATCCTCTAAGCTAATGGCACGTTCCCCTGTGCTGACGGTCACCTCGTGTCCTCTCGATACTTCAAATGCACGTGTTTTGGCTGTGTTTTTTGTTTATTCATTTTTTATTCATTGTTTATTCATTTTTTAGATTTAAATTCAGCCAAGGTGGTCTGGTTTCTTTAAAGCTTCTGGAACAGACAGGGCTTCTCATCCTGCTATGGGAGCGCCACGGTAATGAAGTGGGGAGGTAGTCATAGTGTGCTAGCACATGGGCTGGGGGGGGGGGGCGGTGTGTGTGTTCCTCACGAGCCAGGGTCACGGCAATGGGACAGGCGTTCTCTGGGCACGTCTGCCAGCTGTCAGAGCGGCAGGGCAGGTAATGTGGGGCCTTCTTCCAAGCCCCCGCTACTGCTGGCAGGGCCAATCAGCCTCTTCCATCCACCCTGATTGGCCTGACATACTCCATCAAAACCTCAGTAGAGCAGCTCTCAGATGGTTTGCAATGTCCCACAAAAGCCCCACCACCACCACCACCCCCCCTCCACCCCTTCCCCCTCCCCTTTATCGCAGCTCAAATTCGACTGAAGAAATCTGGTCTTTTTAAACTTATTTCTTTCATCCCTCATTGGTTTTGAGCCCCTTAGCTAAGAGTTTGAAACACTGCAGATCCAGCGGTGCAGGGGAAGAGAGGTGAACAGGCACAAAGAAAAAGTTTAACTTGGAAACGGCAGCTAAAACCTCAGAGCATGTTTGTTTTTTATTTAACATCCATTTCACACATATAAAACCTCTGCCATGGCGAGAACACCATGTTTCCTGCGAAGAAGGGAACCGACCCTCATGTGAGAATTTATTGCATAATTAAGAGGACTTTCAGCACCATGGACAGGTGCTTACAAATCATTTTTGGCTAATCAGCTAACAGACTGAAAATGAGAGAGAAGCAGAGGCAGAGACTTGGAAAGAAAAAGAGAGAGGGCGAGTGTGTGTGTGTGTGTGTGTGTGTGTGTGTGTGTGTGTGTGTGTGTGTTTGTGTGTATGTGTGTGGTGACTGTTTCATGTGGCATCATGTGTTTTTGTATGTGTCACATGATATACCGTGTCTCTGTAGAAATCCAAATAAGGGTTAAACACACAAAAAATACAACTGTGAAAAACATGTACCTGTTTTCAACAACAATACTGTAATCATAAAGTCCAGTGATTGTTGTGGCTTTGGTAAGTTTTTGTGTAAGTTTTTGTGTAAGCATAAAGCATTTGAACCAGCTGGTGTTCACATCCATACCACACGTTTCAAATTAAGAACATTGCTGGTTGAAGGTAATTAAGTATTTCATATAATTACAGAAGCTTTAATCGTCTGTAATCACCCAAATATAATCTAAAATTAAAAGTTTATAAGGACATGAGATTTCTGTAGGCATGATCTTAACCCAGAAACCTGTGGACAACCACGCTCAACCTTTTAATTAGCTCTGATGCTGAGAAAATGACCCACTGTGTGGGAGTCTGGATTCCAGCTTCAGGCTGTCTGAAGACCAGGAGCTATTTTGTAACTGTCTTGCATGCCAGAGAACATTAAGACAATTCCAATTAAATAGTGAATTTAAAAAAAAACTGCAAACAAATGGTTGCAATTAAAATGGTTTGAATTTCCAAGTCACTAACACCTAAATCAATCCAAGGTTCAAACATGGCTTTTTCCCTGATTATTTATTTATTTTTGTGCATAAAGAACATTCTCTGACATTTGAAATAAGGAAGCTTTTAGCTCCTTCTGCTGATGGAGTGAGCTGTAATGGTCTGGCATCGCTGTGGTCTTTTGTACTGACCATATTGCTGTGCTGTCAAGAACCCTCCCCCTCCTCACCCCCCCCTGGGCGTGGGCGGCGCGGGGGGGGGGCGCGGCCGGGGCCGCCCCGGGCGGGGGCGGGGGG